>OY804599.1:35572930-35950724 GCA_963680895.1 Fragum sueziense
TCTCATGCACTATTATTGATAGAGCCTTGATATTCCACACATGGATACCTCCTGCCAAGGCCTTTCATTTGGGACCATGCCCCTTGACCTTGTGACCTTGACCTTTGAGTTTGACCTACTTTTAAAAAAATAGCTGTTTTTGTGACAAGCTCCCGTATAGGCGAGCTATGTTGTCCGTGGACAACTCTTGTTTTGAACTTGGACCATCCAAAATCTTGCTGTCTGGTATTGGCTAAGCCTAGCTCATGTTGTTCTTTGAGATGAAAGATTTACTTGAAATAATGGGATTATAAAGTAATATAGAATCTACAGTATGTAATGATATTTCATATTTGATATATTATGTAAATTAAATATTTTAGGTGAGGGATGTCAGAACAAATGATGATACAATGATTACTGTCAAGCTGATGTTGTTCTATGAGATGAAAGATGTACTTAAAATGGTAAGATGTTACAACAATTTACTGAGAAATAGAGTCTTGTGTGACTTGATAAATTAACCCATTCCCACTCAGTTACACTTTCTGACGTCCCTTAAGATAAATGCTTGGGAAAACATTGCGGAAAATGAAGAAATTGCTTGTGACAAGCAATTTCTTCATTTTCCACTATGTTTTCTTACCCAAAATGGAAAGATTTGTAAAATTTCATCAACTTGACATTGTCGTCTAGAACACCTTTCAAATTGGAACAGTAAAAAAATTTGCCGTCTGGTAATGGGTTAAAATAGCCACTATAATGGCCCTTTTCAGTCAGCCCTTTCCCAAACAAGTCCAGGTTTTGATGTAACTGTTAGATAAGTTGTGGGAAAATATTGAGGCAAAAGAGGAAAATGCTTATAACCTGAACCCTCATGTTCTCCTTTTGACTTGATATTTTGTGCTATGACATAATCATGTGCAATTTTTATCAACACTTATTTGTGGTTTCAAATTGTAAAAGTCTAATTTTTTGCTGTTTGGGAAAGAGAAATGCAGGCCAAAAACTAATCATGCTCTATGATTTTGTAACAAATTTTTAGTTGGGTCTGAAACAGTGTGATTCAATATTATGGTTAATATTTAATGAATTTAATGCGAATGAACTTTGTTAATTTCCTGAAATATTCAATATTTCAGTTGGACGCCACACATGATCCAATCGCAGACATGATCAAGTAAGAAATTTCTGTTTCTGTCAATCCTTATATATCCCTATTTACATGATGTTATTCTCTATTTTTATGCTCCCCGAAAAAATTTCGGGGGAGCATATAGTCGCCATGCCGTCCGTCCATAGCCAGATCTCGGCAACCCTTGGACCAAATTCAATGAAACTTCACATGTGAACTCCCTTGGATAATCTCTAGGAACCTTATTCTCTGTTTCTTAATTTTAGGCTGCGTTATGGGAAAAGGGGCCTTAATGTAAAAATTAGTTTTTCTCTAATTAGTCTTCATTTAATGGGCAGAATTTAATGAAATTTGTACTTATGTGATAAATGAGATGTTCTACACCATAATCTATAAATAAGGTTTGTACAAAAATCCGTCATGGGAAAAAGGGGCTTAATGTATGATAGTTTTTATACGCCCGTCGAAGACGGGACGTATTATGGGATCACCCGTGGCGTCCGGCGTCCGGCGGCGTCCACTTCTTTGTCCGGAGCATAACTCTGTCACCTTAAGTCCGATTGACTTTAAACTTGGCAGTTATATTCTTCTCATCATTACGGAGTGCAGTGCTCAAGAACCATAACTCAACCTGGCTTATTTTTTGAGTTATTGCCCTTTGTTGTTTTTGGTACTTGAATCTTGTCCGGAGTATATCTCTAAAAGTATAATAGCTAGGATCATGAAACTTCATGGGTGTATAGATCTCACCAAGGGGGAGTGCAGTGCACAAGAACCATAACACTACCTGGCTTATTTTTTGAGTTATTGCCCTTTGTTGTTTTTCATACTTGAATCTTGTCCGGAGTATATCTCTAAAAGTATAATAGCTAGGATCATGAAACTTCATGGGTGTATAGATCTCATCAACAGGGAGTGCAGTGCACAAGAACCATAACTCTACCTGGCTTATTTTTTTAGTTATTGCCCTTTGTTGTTTTTCATACTTGAATCTTGTCCGGAGTATATCTCTAAAAGTATAATAGTTAGGATCATGAAACTTCATGGGTGTATAGATCTCACCAAGGGGGAGTGCAGTGCACAAGAACCATAACTCTACCTGGCCTGTTTTTTGAGTTGTTGCCCTTTGTTGTTTTTCATACTTGAATCTTGTCCGGAGTATATCTCTAAAAGTATAATAGCTAGGATCATGAAACTTCATGGGTGTATAGATCTCATCAAGGGGAAGTGTAATGCACAAGAACCATAACTCTACCTGACCTATTGTTTGAGTTATTTCCCTTTGTTGTTTTCATACTAGAATCTTGTCCGGAGTATATCTCTGAAAGTATGATAGCTAGGATCATGAAACTTCATGGGTGTATAGATCTCACCAAGGGGGAGTGCAGTGCACAAGAACCATAATTCTACCTGGCCTATTTTTTGAGTTATTGCCCTTTGTTATTTTTCATTCTTCATTTTTGTCCAGGGCATATCTCGAAAAATATAATAGCTAGGACCATGAAACTTTTACCAACCTGCTCCCCCTGTCGACATAAAGCAGTGTTACGGGCGTATCTTGTGACAGTTTGACACCTTGTTATTTTGTGACAAACACTTATTCAGGCAGCATAATCCGTCTATGACGGCTCTTGTTTAGTCCCGTCCTGATGTTAAAGCACATGCTTGCAAAATTTATATACGTAAACAGCACAATATCAAACTCCATACTACTGCCTTTTTGTGTGTGATGGTTCCAATCTTGCAGATGTCTCACAACTGCAAAATTCAAACAAATGCGTTTCAGGTTGAATACCTGGTAGATATTATAAACGCTTTGTTTACATCTATGTAAAATTTCTGAACATGATGTGTCATGATATTGTGACTGACTATAAGCACAATAGACAAAATGATACTTCCGATTAATCAATTGAACAATCAATGTACTTATTTGGTATTAAGAGGCTGGATGCATCTCGGAAATCTGTTTTTGAACATACATGTCTTAATTGAAAGGATTTGCAAACATTAGCATTTTTCAAAGCCCATTAGATTAGTGATGTAAAAACAATGCCAGTATTTAACCCTTTTCCAAACCACAAAATTCTAGAGTAATCCACTTCAAAAACTGTCACAAATGACAAAATGGATGTTTTTAAAGATAGGATTTGTGTAAAATGTGGCACAGAAAATATTGAGACAAAAGGAGAAACTGCTGGTTATCAGCAGTTTCTTCTTTTGTTTCAATATTTTCCCAAGCCTTTTCTATTAGGGACGTCAAAACCAGGTCTTGTTTGGGAAAGGGTTAAAATGGTCAAAGTGAGAGATTGATCTCTTTTCTAATGATGCTTATTGCTTTTGATGTAATTAACCTCAAGAATCGTGTTTTCTTCTATTTCTAGTGCTATGTGTGCAGATGTTATTGCATTTGTTGGAAAACAGAGGTAAGAACATAATAATTGTGACATGTCACGCTAAAAGGGACCTTATCGTTGGTGGGGAGTCAAAACCTCGTAACTACAGCTTGAAAAAGCTGGAGTTACGAGGTTTTGACTACACACCGTCGTTATGTGAAGTCCATAAATTTAAATTTCAAGAAATGAACCAGACTGAGCAGAGGTAATTCACAATTATGTCATATTTGGAAAATGAATATATTATAAGATAGAGAAAACATTCTACATTCAGAAAGCCGCGGCCATGGCGCAGTTGGTAGCGCATCTGCCTCTCATTCGAGAGGTCCCGGGTTCGACACCCGGCCGCGGCAAATATCCTTGTTGACAAAAATGTCACCCATCAATGTTTTGATATCGTGAACCTATGTGGGGGACTCCAGGGGGAGCAGCTGGAGGCTCGATAAGGGTGTTGTGGTAGTACTGGTATGAGAAATGACAGAAATCCATGGTTAGGTGCACAAGCCACCACGATATGACCATGTAGTAGTTGAAAACGGCGTAAAACTCCAATAAACTAACTACATTCAGAAAATTACTAAAGAATGGAAAGTTTTGATACTAGTCAGTCAGCACAGTCTGCGAAGACTTACTAGGGTTGATATTGTTATCACTTTCCATGAAATGGTCCCTTTTAGTGTGACGGTTAACAATTTTTTAAGTTTTTACACAAATGACCTGGTTTGCAGCACAAACAATTTTCAATAGATAAAACCCATACTCAAAATATAGGAAAAAAATCAAATATACATACAAATGTGTTGTTAGATAATTTACATTCTGTTAGCAGACGCTCTAGGTTCATATTTGTATCAATTGTTGTAGGACTTTTTTTAGTAAATATCTTTCAAAGCAGATTGCATCAAACACAAAGCAGAGAATGAATACTCCAGCAATATGATGTATTTGTGATCAGTTTGGGCCATACATCAAATTTATTTATTTTTGTATAAAGGTAATCCACCCCTAATGATATTCTATGCAAAGTTGGAATTTTTTGTGTATGTTTGGACGATGTCGTAAACTTTGGGTATTGGAACGTTCCTCCACCAAGTGTTTGAACCGTTGCTCGAATGATTGTGACTTCATGTGAGTCTCATAAGGGGCAGACTACTTTAAGAAGACCATTTATTTTTCAGTTTTGAGCAGTTTCTGCAGTCCTCCCACCTCTTGAGTCAGCTGTCATCTTACCCACAGTTAGTTCAGAGAGGGGACAGAATTGGGTATGAGATACAGAAAATTGTATTCAGGGGATATCATTCTAGTGAACAATTACAGGTATTTAGATTGATGAAAAATTATCTGTCTACTATAATATGTGACCCGTCACACTTAAAAAGGAACCTTCTGGCAAGTGTGAAAAGCATTGGCCCTAGTCTGGCTAGGGTTGATAGTTGATACTTTCCACTCAAATGAAATTTTCTCAAAAAATAATGTTTAAAGTGACATTTCACAATTATTTTTACATAAATTTTACTTTTATTCTATCTGAAAGAGCATCTTTTCTTTTGGAAATTCGGAAAATTTCAAGTCAAAATATTGAACCATTTAACAAATATATATTTTTGTGCTAAAATTAGACAAATTGTTGTGGACAACAGTTCAGATTTATATAGAATTTGTCATTTCTGTCTCAACTTAAAAGGCGCATTTTTCGCTTATAAATAACAACTTCAAAAAACTGATAGCATTTCTACAAATTAGAATAAACAATCTTTGCATCAAGACATACCTTTAAAAAATGAAATGAATGTGAAATGTCACTTTAACAGGTATGTTCAATATCCAAATATGAACTCTTGTAGACCTCTTCTGAGTCTGATCCACTCCTTGAAATTTGGATTTATTGGATTCCCATTAGGTCCCTTTTAGCGTTACAGGTCACATATTGATCCTTTCCTAAACAAGACCTTGTATTGATGTCCCAAGTAGAGACATTTTGCGAAAGCATTGAGGCAAAAGAAGAAAATGCTGATACCCAACATTAGCTAAGTTGATCTTTATCAAAATCCAATTGTCGTCTGCAGTAGCTTTGAAATAGGAACAGTCTAAAGTTTGGCTGTTTGGGAAAGGCTTAAAGATATTCATTATCTTGATTGAAAAAAATTAAAATTTTTGAAAAAAAAATAATCAACTGTCATTTTCGTATTGGGGGTTGTTCATTTATTCCTTGCATAATTTCGCGCTTTATGATATGGAAACTTTAAATTGTCTTGTAATCAGATCCTCTTTGAGAAAGGATAATTATCTGAATTATTTCTCTGTTACACTAGGCAATGCAGAACAGTGCAATAGAGTCAAGAACACAGCTGAGACTAAACACTGAGATAGAGGAACAAAGACAGAAACTGGCAGATCTTAAAGTATCTAAAGAACAGGAGAGGACAAAACTCAGTAAGTATATTAGTTTTTCCCTCTGAAGTGGACAAGACTTATAAGTAAAATACTAAAGGTATTCTGTCCATCATTAGCTACCAAACTCTTTTGCAACGGAAAGTTACGATGATACACAATCTTTGATTTCAGGGCATTATCTGTGGCAACAGAAAGTATGGAGGGATACCTCGTCAATTTCAGTTTACCATTGATGACGCCCGAAGTTGATCGAACTGTTTGTTATCTAATGATGGATTGAATACCTTAACCCTAAATTTCCAAATGTAAAAAATTAGGTTGATCGAATTCAAAAGCTTCTGCTGACAACAAGATGGGTGTTGATAGAGGTAGGATATGTGTAAACTATAGCACTTACCAGCAATTTCTTCATTTTAGCTCACCTGAGCAGTTATTGTGATCAATCAATGTCAGATGTCTATCTGTTTGTCTGTCCATCTGTCTGTCCGCCCTTCTGTCAATTTGTCTGTCCATCCGTCTGTCAACAATTACAAAAAAAACTTCTCCACCTAAAGTAGCAGGCAACCAAATTTCATAGATGTGATCATCCTTGTGTCATCCATTTTCAAAATATTTCAAAGAATTTGAATTGGGGTCACAATGGGGTAAAAGTAGGTTGTTATTAAATATGACGTCTCTCTTACTCAAGTCTCTAAATGTTTTCTAAAACTATTTTTTCTAGGGATGTCAAAATCAGGTCTTGTTTGCGAATGTGTCAATTATTAACTTTTTTATAGGGCAAGACATGGAGAAAAGCAAGCAGTCTCACAGACAGAACAAAGAAGAGTTGATACAGACACACAAACTGGAGGTGGAACAATTAAAACATCAACAGAGTCTTAATATACATACTCTAGATACAAAGGCCAAATTAGGTAAAAAGAATTAAATCTTTCATAAATGGCAAAATATTAGGGTGGTCCTACTTGAAAGCTGCTGCACACAACAAAACATATGTTGATAAAGATAGGATTTGTGTACAATTCACCATAGAAAATATTAAGGCATAAGGAGAAAGTGCTGATTATCAGCATTTTCTTCTTTTGCATCAATGTTTCATAAACCTTTTCTGTCATGAAACATCAAAACCAGGATTTGTTTGGGAAAGGATTAACAATGTATTTCTTTTATGCTGAACTAGGAACCTGGCCATTTAAATGTCAATTATTGGTTCTTGAATTATCTGCCCTTGAATGATTGTCTTTGTCATTTGCAAGCACTTCTGCAGATTTAAAAAGTACTTACAAGTTTTTGGTTCTTTTCCTGAAGGTGTTTGTATATTGAGGTCATCTCATCCATCTTTCCATCTGTTTTTGTATGTCCACATCTCGTTAAGGTAGAATACGCCTAATGGCAACTTTAGAAATTGGGGTGACAAACACTCCTGTCTGATAGTACATTATATTAGACATCTATATGTGCAATATTACAGAAATTCGTCCAGAGGTTAACTAGAAATTTGATTTTCCCTTATCCCACCCCCAACTTACAAAATTCCAATATGACGGCCACTACTCAAAGCAAAAAAGTATCTGAATTTTGGACATAAACACATTAAATGTGTCTAGATTTTGGTTTTTCTTATCAAAAACATGTTTACCCATTGCCTGATGTGGAATGATATGACCCTTGTGCGCATATGAGAGATATTTTGTTAAATTACTGCGTACTTATTCAAAAATAAAGCCTCTTTATTTCCTAGTTTGAAATTTATGCCTCTGAAAGAAATGTTGACAGTGCCAGAAATAAGTTCATGCACTCTCTAAAACCGATATCAAAATTATTCTTAAATGTGTAGGAACACGATAAAATCCACATATGTATATTTTATCCGTCAGAATTTGAAAATTTATAAAGGTAATTCTTAGTGCCCTCATACTTTCAAACTCACTATTTCTTTCCCAAAAGAAGCCAATGCCCCAAATGAAGGGAACCGTAGCCCATATCTAATTATGTGCTTATGACTAAAACCCAAACGTTGTATAAGACTTTCAGAAGTTGGCAAATGATAACATATCAGTTGTGATTTCGTATGACTTTCACCATTTTAACCCTTTACCTAGTAACCAATTGAACATCGCTATTTGTAAAAAGTAATGCAAATTCTAAAGACAAAATTGTACTTAATCTTTTTTATAGTCTATTACAGCTTCCTTATACCACTTCGTCTGGATTGCATATTGAATCTAAGGACTTAAATGGAAAAATAATCTAAAAAAAAGGATCAAATCGCGGATCAAACCATGTTACAATTAACTGACAACGAGTTTGCACATTTAAATAAGGATCGCTGGCAAAGAAGTGATGAAAATCGAGTGCGAATGTCTGAACAATGATGATCTCATCCACGAGTCGTTCTCAAACGATAGGCGTTTGATCACTACATCATAGATTTCATTAGAATACATGTATGTGTCTTCCACTACAGGGTTTTTCGGTATATTGAGCCAGCCAGTAGCAAGGGAAGAAATGAGTATTATACAATCGACAATATGTTTCCTAAATAGGAAGTTTCATTAAGTATCAGTTTCTAATCACATACAAACTGGTGATATCAATACAAATTATATAAAATTACACGAAAAGTATCTCTGAAAAATTGATGTTAAACAGAGAATCATACCAGAAAAGATATTCGGGGTGTATTCGGGGAATTTTATTTACAAAGGGAAGTAATATTTCGCAATATCGTTGCTAAAAATAGATATGGAAACTGTCGACATGTGTCAAAAATGTACGACAATACTAAATGTGCATTAGAATTATTCTACCTTAACACAACTCCTCCTACATATATTGACTAATTTGGATGAAATTTTCAGCGAATTTTCAAGTCACCTGACAATACTCACATTGTCAGTGTTTTGCCATATTACACTGCATCATAGATAAATGGGCCTTTATGCAAAAAAAGCAGCATGCATTTTGACTATAGCACTCCTGTGAAATATTGTGACCATGTGCCCCAACTGCCACAATATGACCATAGCAGTTGAAAATGGTGTTAAACCCAATAAATTATAGTATATGAGGCAAGTAAATTTTGCTGTTGAAACAATGAAGAAAGATAGCCATTTGTGAAGAACTGTTTTCTGTTTTCTCTTTTAGATCAGAAAAGCCATGAGGACAATCACAAGATTGAACATTTGAGTCGACTGAAGGATCTGGACATTGACCTGACAGCATTTCTTGCCTACCAACAACCTGCACAAGTGGCAGAGGAAGTTCAAGTGGTCTCCTAGATGGACTGAAAAATTATTTTACCCTTTCCCAAACAAGACGCCTTTGAAGACTTTTGAAAATAATGAGGCAAAAGAAGAAAATGCTGATAACCAGCATTTTCTCTTTTTCCCAGAATATTTTCTGTGTTATATTATACATGATTCATGTCCCTGTCAACAATGAACATCCATCTTGTCATCTGCTACAGCTTTCAAATCGTAGCAATTTAAATTTTTCTTGTTTGGGAAACGGTTAACCTTTTCCAAATAATATCTGCTTTTGATTTACACAACTTTTAACCCATTCTCTCATAATGACTCATTTTGATGCCCCATCGGATAAAGGCTAGCAATTTTTTTATTTCCCACTATGTTTTCTACCACAGAAGGTAAAAAATGTAAAATTTTCATTGACTTGAAATTGTCATCTGCAGCATCTCTGAATTTGAACCATTCTAGTAATGGGTTGAAATACTCAGAAAAAAGATGAAAGCATTGTTATTAAATTTTGTCTTCTTCCATACAATATTTTTTTCTTGCTAAATTTTGACATTAGTTTGGTTACAGTTTTGTCAGCAAATGCTTTGAATTTTGACCAGTTTTAGATTTTGTTGTCTTGAAAGGTTATTCCAACAAACAACATAATTACTCATGACTTTCAAATGTGCAGTAAATACTTGTTCAGCTGAAACTAACTATTTATAAACACTATTTCCAGGCCTCCTAGTGAAACCTTTAAAACCTTTAAAAACCTTTAATTTCAGAGCAAACCTTTAAAACCTTTACATTTTCCCAGAAAACCTTTAAAAAGCCAAAATAGCCTTTAATTCTAGCTCAAAACCTTTATATTTGCTCTGACTGATTGCCGTGCAAGTTTAAAGCAAGTAATGGATTATGTTCTGCATTTTCCCTTCTTTTATGTGTAGTTGAACAATTTAGATATCACTAGATGCCACCAAATCTTACCTAAATTTTCAAAATTTTCTTGGGGGAGACCCCCATACCCCCCTTGTGAGACCGATGCTTAAAAATATTGTAGGTTTTGTGTGTATTTTTTCGATTGAAATGGCCTTTATTTACTCTTTATTTTTTCATATTTTACACTAAAAGGCCTTTATTTTCATACTTTGGAGCCTTTATAAAAACCTTTATTTTTGTTTTGGTCTGCTAGGAGGCCTGCTATTTCATTCCTGTTTCCTCCTTAAGATTTATTTCATGTTATTGGCCAAAATTTACCTGAAACGATGTGGCATGAAAATTGTTTCATTTCTGTCGATTAAACCAAGTACAAATGACTTATAAAAAAACAACAGTTTCACAGTTTCTTTAAATGTATTAGTGTTTTACTGTTCTATCATGAATTATATCATAAGAAAACTAGATTTCTAAATAAATGAAATGATTGGATCTACTGTGATATACTATGGTTGTATAATTATGGTCGGTTATATTTACATTTTATTGCATTTATTTTCTTTGTCCTACCAAATCAGATATAAGATAAATTATGCACCAATAATTTTAGTTTAATGTTATAGATTTCATACTAACATGAAGGCACGTGCATACTGAAAATAGCTATACAGAGCTACAGATAAGAGGGGGTGATTACTTTTCAAAATGCAATAATAAAGTGCTTGCTCAAAATACCCTATGTTGTGGGTAGTCATTGGAATGGTCTCTCAGATGAGTACCCACAACATAGGGTTTAGATTTGAAATAACAAATTCAGAACGCCATATTGTCTGTTGCTATGAGACATGTATCTTTTCATATGAGCCGCGATGCGAGAAAATCGGCCTTCAGGAGTTTTGACCAGATACGCCACAAATGAGGCTGTACAGTCGCAGAAAGTGATTAGAGTCAGGAAATTTCGTACATGGAAAGAAGAAGAACTAAACTTTCTCATCAGCGAAAACACAGACGCTGATCGGATTCGCGGTTACCGCGAAGCTGATCTGCGTCTTTGTTTTTGCTTATGCTAAATTCCGCTTTTCTCGCGTCGCGGCTCATATCATGTAACAAACAGGGGCGCACAGTAATAATATGATTACTGCCCATAACAAAACATACCAAAGTATATATTTGTGCACAGCTTTTGTTAGTCATTAACAAATTACAATATTTTCTCGCTTTTTAGCAAATACCTCATAACTGCAGTTTGTTATAAGCTGCAGCTACAAGTTTCTGTTGAAAAGCAGCGGTTGGCTTTTCTGGTTCCATACTGCTCTTAAATGTCCTATTTTCCATATTCAAGTTCATATTTATTTAAGTCCTCTTTGACATTGCTCATTAGCTCGACTTTTCGAAGAAAATGAGAGCTTATACTGTCACCCGGGCGTTGGCGTTGGCATCGGCGTCGGCTTTGCAACAAAGGTTAAAGTTTTTTCAAACCTCAATAACTTCCATACTATCAAAGGGATTCAACCCAAACTTGGAATACTTATTCACCATCACACCCTCTACCTTACTACCAGGGCCCATGGCCCTGGCTCCACTATATTTGGAGTTATGCCCCCTTTATACTAAGCAACTTAGAAAGTCGAGCGCGCTGTCTTCGGACAGCTCTTGTTTTTTATAAGTATTTTTCTATCCATATTTATTGGTTCTTCAATTTTGTATACTCTTTTTACGTTTATGTGCAATATATACACGTTGAATGAATTTGTACATTGTCTGTGTAAAATATATCAATCTTGTTTATAATTCCACTCATTTAATCCTTCCCCAATAAGACATAGTTTTGTTTGTCCTGATAGAAACGAATTGGGAAAGCATTGAGACAAAAGAACAAAATGCCAAATAACAGCATTGTACTTTATTTTTTCAGTGTTTGCAATTATATGAAATACAAAATTTCTACTTTAGGTAACACAAATTTTGTCATCTGCAACAAAAATGTTTTTTGGAAAGACAACAACCCAACCCAGACAAAGATTACTCTTGGCTACTTCAAAAAATCCCATTGTCATTTCTCAATACACTTTATTCAATACAATACACTTTATTCACTCAGTTCCTTTTACAGAAATCAATAGGTATACATGCACATGAAATACAAAAAACAAACGAGGCTAATATGCCGACTAAGCAGCCGGACAGACATCAGAATTTACACATGATAATTTTTATAAATTTACACAAATTCACAATTTCAGACTGGATATTTGAATTCATTAGAGACTCGAACTTAAAAATGTTACATCTTTTTGAATACTTGACCAATATGTATATTAACTCATTCCAAAACAGTGACACTTTAGATCCCCTACGAGGTTAACGTTTTAAGAAACAATTTGGTAAATGAAGAAAATGCTTGTATAAAACAATTTCTTCATTTCCCACAATGTTTTCTACACAGAAAGACCAAAAAATAAAACTTCGAGAGTAACATCAAGAGGAGAGGAGGAAATACAGGCAATTATCGTGTCTTTCCTGTTATTTTTTACTATCCCTTGGGGTCAACATGCTGTTATACTTTATTTATGATTATTTATTTACAAAATTAATTTTAGTTGTAAACTTGCATGTATCAAATTGTATTTTTCTAACAATTTTATCCATAATATCACTTCAAGATTATAAATATACTTATTTGTACTGTATACTTTATTATAAGCCATTGTTTGTATTCAAAGTCTTCGTTGTCACTGATTTGTATGTTACAACTTAAGCATTTCAATTAATTTTTCGGGAAAATGTTTTGTTTTTTTTTGGTTTTTTTGTCTACAGAAGAATATTGTAACACTTTTAATTCCTAAATTGCTCTAGAAATATGCATAATGAATTTTCATCCAGTTCTGCCAAAACCTTTCATTTTGATCAAGTTCATGATGTCAAAAGTAACGGTTTCAAATGATTTGGGACCATGACATTTGATCTCATGGCATTGACCTTGGAGTTTGGCCTTATATAGGACAATGATAATTTTGTTCAAGTGATTTTCCTTGTTTGATTTGACCATAGTAAGGCATCTTGTTAAACTCTTTCAGACAATATTGTCGCAAAATGAGGCGGCCAGGTTTTTGTTTCGTAGTGATTTTGTAGTTTTCTACTGTATTTGTAAAATCCATTTTAATTCTTTACCATTGATATTGTTATATTACTGTATCCCTATTTATGTAGTGTTTCCCTATACATGTATTTATAAATCCATTCATTTTATATACCACCGATTTATATTGTGCTGGACATGATATTTTATTTAAATAAAAAAATGAGTAAAATGACCAATGATGTTTTGATTTATCTTCATTTCATTGATAAACGGAACTTACAAGGTATCCTTTCCAAAACAAGACCGGGTTATAATGTCTCTAGTAGAAAGGGGTTGGGAATACAATGAAGCAAAAGAAGAAAATACTGATAATCAGGATGTATTTTTTGTCGCAATATTTGTTCATCTCAGAGTAGGGAGCAAATGCCACTTGGATTTATAAAACGCAAATATAATATCAAAGTCAATAAAGGGTCGGAAAATGACATACCAAAGCCTTCTGTCCACAGCTTGAGAACTACATAGATCTACTAAAGATAGCAACTATAGAATACAAATGGCCCAAAAACGAGCTGGATCCTGAACGAATACTTGAACACAGCATGTGTCTCGTCACTGCTCTCCCGGTTATCATCGGAGCCTAGCATCGGCGTAAATCTTCATCACTTCTCAGACTCTTTCTCTTTTACAAAATCGTAAATAACCCTGTACATAGCTGTTCACTTCCCCGATTATATCTAGTGCTTTTCAACAAAAACCTCGTAACTGCAGCTTGTTTGAAGCTGCAGTTAGGAGGTTTTTGTTAAAAAGCGACGACAAGCAAACCTAATTAACGATATCCAGATAGGGGCCTACTGCCACTCTATGGCACTAGATAGAAAATAAAAATAACAGGCAACGTCTTCGCTTAACAAGTGTAAACTCCATGGGTTTACCCATCTTCGCTAGCCAAGATTGAACCCACCTATGTTTGTATTGAATACAGAAACGACGTTACGTCGTAGATGTCACCCTTGGCTTGCGAAGATGGAGTTTACCCATTGTCTGTATTCTAAACACAAGTGAGCTGGGATCTGGAAATGGATCCCTTATACCATGTGAAAGTACATTTTTTCCGATTAGCCTATGCATGCGTAAATCAAGTCTGATCGTAATCCATGCTTTTTAGCTCCCATTGCTCAAGGTGAACTATTGTGATCGCATTTTGTGATGAAACCTGTACAAAATGTTGGTGACCATAAGATCTTAGACTAGTTTGAATTTCGGACCGATCAGATCAGAAAGACATGAGTTATCTGCCCTTGAATTTGGCAAATTTGCTGTATTCGGTTTTGTTTTTACTCTAACAACCACAGAATGATGTTGACAAGTCAAAACGAAACCTGGACATTATGTTTGTTACCATAAAACCTTGAATGAGTTTGAATTTCGGTCTGATTAATTAAAAAAAAATCTAGAGTTATGTGTCCTTTAATTTGACAAAATTGCCCTTTTACGACTTTGTTTTTACCCTATCAACCACAAACATTGGCCAGCCAAGATAAAATTTGGACATGATGTTGGTTGCCATAAGACCTTGGGTGATTTTGAATTTCAGCATAATATTGAATCAATAAAATGCCGGTTTTGACTTTGTTTTTACTCTAACAACCACAAATATTGACCAATCAAGAGAAACCATGGACACAAAGTTGGTGACTATTTATAACTTTGGTTTCAATCTTATAATACTGAAATAAATAGTCACAAATATTAATAAATTCAAACAAGACTGTGTCGGGTGCCATCTTGGTTCAGGTGAGCGATTTAGGACCATCATGGTACTCGTGTCTCTTATTCTAGTGTCAAATAAACGCTCCGACGATGGGTTATTGACGACTGTTTAGCCGTACCGGCAAACATTTCGGTGATCGAAGCCCTATTTACTTACGCCGTCGATTGATCGACGCTTCAGTTAAACAAATTACCAAAAAGAAGCTAAAGCTGACAATATTTTCTATGCTTTACTGTTCTCATGGCGTTTTCAACACCCAATTACTCGTCCGCAGCAGCTTCTATAAATGAACAGTCTAATAAGCTCTTTTGTCATTTTGGGAAAAGTGTAAAGTAGTCACGTGACATAAACGTGGACCGTCATTGGCCATTACCACGTCGCGACGTCACGACGTCATTGTTCCCGTAACAACAACGCTTGAAACCACGATTATTTACCGCGCGATTTATTCTCAGCTATGGAAAATCAAGATTTAGATGAAAGAAGCAGATTCAAGATGCTAGGATGCATTTCAACTGCAATGCAGATGACGGGCCGCCATGCCAGAACGGTCCTTGATAGAATCAGAAAACTGTTTTCTGGGCTTAACTGTATGACAGTAGAATTCGGGGAAGGCGGACGCCGATATTCAAGGTTCGTTGATTAACATATTTTTTTTTTTTAAAAAAATTTTCCTTACAACAAGTAATTATCAGTCAACGTTTAACATTTTTACAAACAACAAAATTTGTGTGAATTAATATGGAATATGGTTATTATCATAGCGTTGAAAATATTTAGAGAAAAATGAGTATGTCTATATTCTGCTTGATCAGCACTTCTTTTCTTTTCACGTTTTCTCCAAGCATTTTGCATGTCTGTATCTGTATCTGTATCTCTACGTCGCAGATCCCACTTCTGGTTTTAAACGCGACGGGGGGGGGGGGGGGGGGGGGGGGGAGTGAGCGATTAGATTTGGTGAATTAAAGTGTCTAGGGCGGATTTGAATGCCCCCACTGATTTGGCACTAACTGCTTCTTCTGGCAATTTGTTCCACTCTGTTATTGTTTTCAGAAAGAAGGATTGTTTATATTGGACAGTCTTTGCGTGTATTGTATCAAAGCACTTGGAATGGTTTTTATTTGGTTTTTGACAATGTTTATTGATTCACAGTCTTTGAATTCTCTGGCTCTCACTGTTCTCCTTGGTCTTGATCGTTTTAGAAATTCGTCTGCTGGCAGCCCTGGCACCAATCATGTACATCAAAACTAGATATGGGTATTTCTTCAGAAAGGCAATACATTTGTAGACAAATAAAAATCGAATCTCTCGCATGTGACATCTTTATTAGAAACGGTCTGGGTTTGACGTCTCTGTTAAAAAAAAGGTAAACATTGAAGCAAAAATAAGAGCATGATGATGACCAGCGTTTTCTCCTTCCTGTGCTATATTTACACCTTAACCCTTTCTTTATCCACACCCATTCCGTCGTCTGCACTAGCTTTCCAATTGGACTATCCCAAATTTTTGTCGTTTGGAAAAGAGATTAATGCTTCAAGACAACATCGATATTTCGTCATTCGTTATCTCGACATCGAATAAGTCGAATTTCTGTTTAAGTCGAAGTGAACATGTGTTCCTCATGGCTATCAGAAATTATTTTGAAATGAAGGTAGTCATTAAAATACCGGTAGGCCTATAATGGGTGGGAAAGGAGAGCAATTGCTCGTCTCGAGCAATTTCTTCCATTTTTCTACTATACTCAATATTGAATGAACTTGATGGGCAACAAAAAATCGCGGTTTGATATTATCTTCATCGAAACAGAACATCGGAAGTCGGATGAGTCGAACTCTTATATCTCGAGGTAAAATGGCGTAACCTATGACTTTGACACAGCGAGTTTTAATTGTATTTCAGAAAACTGACAAAGAAAGAGAAGGCAATGGTTGTCGACAAACTTCAACAGGGACTGGACTCCATGGCCAATGGTAATAAAAACTGTTGATTTTCTTCAACATTAAAAGCTGTTTGTGGCAGGTTAAAGTTTGTTTGTTCGAATATTACGTGTCGATATAATAATGTTCAAATTAGTTGAAACAAAGCCTTTATGTGACACCTTTTTATGTTTGATTAATCCTTTCCCAAACAAGGCCTCGTTTCGACGTTTCTTAGTTCAAGGATTGGGGAAAAATAAGACAAAAGAGGAAAAAAAGATAATGACCAGCATTTGTTTCTTTTGCCTGAACTATTTTAAAAAAATATGCATAAATATTTTCTGTACTTTAGTGTGCACAAATCGTATTTCTAGAAATATCCTTTTATTATGCTAGTCGCCACGCTGTCCGTCGATCCGTCCGTGTGTCCGTCCACAGCCAAATCCCAGCAACCCTTGGACTAAATTCAATGAAACTTCACATGTGAACTCCATGGGATAATCCCTAGGGAACTTTCCTTCGTTTTTTTTTTTTTTTTTTTTTTTTTTTTTTTTTTTTTTTTTTTTTTTTTTTTTTTTTTAATTTGAGCCTGCGTCATGGAAAAATGGCCTTAATTCAATTCAAATTCTTTATTGTACATGTAGGCCTATGGCCCAAAATACAAAACAAATATACAAATATGAATGTTAACAGTTATCGGTTACATTATTTAAAACATTTTTCAAAATGGTCTATAGTGTCATAATATATATAATGTAAAAAATAGTTTTTCTCATAATGTGTGTACAAAAAATTCGTCATGGGAAAGGAAGGCTTAATATATGATGGCTTTTATTTTGTGACAAAAACTTATTCGGGGAGCATAATCTGTCTATGACGGCTATTGTTCATGTTGTCTTGAGATTTTGCCGTTTTAAGGTTGATATATAAATACACATCACTAGACACTGTATTCTTTTAGCATGAAGATGATCTTTTCTTATTCAACCATTTCAGATAGAGCCTCAAGATCGTCTAGTTACGACAGCCTAGCCGACGAGACATTGTCGATCCGGGCCAGTACGCTCACCTTGCCGGCCACGAGCATTGGCTATGCGTCCGAATCCCAAATTTTACTTGTCGTGTGAATATTGAAAACGGTGGTCATAAAATTTTAACACAATTTTGCATGTGTTGGCTCGAATCTTGCAGGTGTGTCTCACCTGCAAGATTCAAACCATCGTATGCAAAATTATAGCAGTTTGGTAATGTCAATTTATATAAATATGCCATTCCTTCTTCATTCAAATAATCGTTTCTTGTTCAAACATTTCAGATAGAGTATCAATATCGTCTAGTTACGACAGCCTTGCCGACGAGACATTGTCTTTCCGGGCCAGTACGCTCACCTCGCCAGCCACGAGCATTGGCTATGCGTCCAAATCCTCGTCCACACAGGACATTAGAACACCTGCCTCCTTACTAGAAGATACTAGAACTAGAACCAACGTGTCGTTCTCATACAAGTAGGTTAATTTGATTTCCTTTTTTATCAACCACAGAACAATTAGATATGGCATCCTGACTGTATTATGCATATTCAAAATCAAACATGTTGCAGTTTCTCATTGAAATCGTCTCGGCGAGACGATTCCAATGATAACCTTTAACACGGGGTTTGATGGAGGATTTTTAGTGATAGTCCTATTGCATTTTGAAAAGCCACACCCATCTCTTATCTATAGATCTGCAACCTTTAATAATTAATAGATCAATAGGTACAAGGAAATTCCGACACAGTCATGTGCGTCGTTCAACGAAACTGATTGAATGGAAGGTTTACGATTATCCAACCATAGTAGGGAGTCAAATGTCAAAAAGGATGTTTGCCGCGGCCGGGGCTCTCAGAAACACTGCTTATTCTTTTAAAATGGTTTTGATATTTACCACAATATATCTTAGATCTATTATAATTATTCATTTTAACCCTTTCCCAAACGACAAAATTTTATGGTGATCCACATCAAAAACTGTCACAAAATTAATGATAAAATGGAAGTTATTAAAGATATAATTTGTGTAAAATATGGCACAGAAAATATTGAGACAAAAGGAGAAACTGCTGGTTATCAGCAGTTTCTTCTTTTGTTTCAATGTTTTCCCAAAGCCTTTTCTATTAGGGACGTCAAAACCAGGTCTTGTTTGGGAAAGGGTGAAAGGATGTTGATAATTATCCATCTATTTTTCACACAGATCCATTACGCCACAGTACTCACCCGTGTTCAACACGCCAGTACAAACATATGTAGGCACAACATACGCCGAATGCACCCCGAGACGAACCAAGTCCTTGTCAACGATTCCGGACGTTAAGGACACTCTAGTACCCACTCAAGTGCCCCCTCAGATGACCAACGACGTGACCACTCAGATGACCAACAAAGTGACCACTCCAGTGACCAATGCAGTGACCAGTGAAGTACCCAATGTTTTGCCCAGTCTCCCCGGATCAGTACTCAGTTACTACAAGAGTACCCCCGATATTACTGCTGATGGCTTCGACGATGACGGGTAAATAAATTTTTCATTTACTACAGTCCGGTCAAGATATTATGGCACATGTATACAACACTTACCTATGTAAACAACATAAAATCAATCTCAAAAGTACTGTAATTTTACATGTGATGGTTCGAATTTTGCAGATGTCTCACACCTGCAAGATTCGAAGTAGCACATGGAAAATTGAGTTGAAAATTAAGTACGACATGATTTCCCCTTTTGTTTACTTAAGTAAAATTTGGTTCCCTTCGTCACAAAATTAACTAGCAAAATTTTATATCGTCGGTATTATTGCAAAACCTCGTAACTACAGCTTTAATCAAGCTATAGTTACGGGGTTGTGCATTAACACCGTCGATTTATTCATGCTTTCTGTTTGCAGATTCTGGGATATCGAGCCACCAAAATCACCAAAGCATTACTAATTTAGACAGAGCAGATTACTACAGCAAACTTCGTTATTATTTCGGGAGTTTTAAGCCTTAATGAATGGAATTTTCTTTAACCCATTACCAAACAACAAAATTTTGGGGTAGTCTAATTTGAAAGAAGTTGCAGACGACATTTCTATGTGATGAAATTTCGAAATTTTATAGCTTTTGGGGAAGAAAACATTGTGGGAAATGAAGAAATTGCTTGCTACAAGCAATTTCTTCATTTTCCACAATGATTTCCAAAGCCATTATACTGTGGGGAGTCAAAAGGAGTCACTCTGTGGTAATGGACAGTTATTTTTCAAAGTCTATGTTTTGATCGTTGGCGATATAACCACGACGTTCAACACTGGTGATACAGGTTCGGAAAAAATATAAAAGTGCATCATACTCATCTGATAGCACCGATCAAGAGAAAATACACGAAATGGCGTGGAGGCCAAATACCTAGTTATCACAGACGCAAAAATATAGCACACCGAATATCCTTACAGCGCCCAATACGTCGGCGACGTTTGAATAGTCTGTAGGTGTGCACGTTTTAACGTAACCGAAGACAACGAGTTTGCAGTGATACTAACAGCTGCAAAATGGAACTAACAGCAACAGAATAACTACAGAGTAGTCAGTATGTTATTCAGCTAAGCGGCTCATCGTAAGACTTCATTACAACTAGGGTTATAGAAAATGCGAATTGTCCTCCGTTGTCTGCAGATCGAGATAGTTGTAAGCCGAGTGTGGTTTCATGATTAGTCTTGGCATTCCTCCTCTGTCGAAAATAAACTGTTCAAGAATGTAAAGCAATTTTTTGTTGTGTTCCTTTACCAAATACTTTGTCTTTAACCCTTTCCCAAACGACAAAATTTTGGACTGTTCCAATTTGAAAGCTGTTGCAGACGACACTTTCAAGTTGATGAAATGTTAAAAATCTTTGCATTTTGGGTTAGAAAACAATGTGGAAAATGAAGAAATTGCTTGTCACAAGCAATTTCTTCATTTTTCATAATGTTTCCCAAGCTTTTTTTTTACGAGGGAGTCAAAAGGCGTCACTGTGCAGTAATGGGCTAAACGAGGTGGTGGAACTATATCGGATATAAAGATCCCCGGATATCCCACTACACAAAATTTTAGACCGATCCAAACTAATGGCTGTTGAACATTACACATGATTGGTAACATAATTTAACCTTTTCCCGAATAAGCAATGGTTTTGACGTTTCTAAAAGGAAACGCATGGGAAGTCATTGAGCTGAGAGAAAATGCTGATAAGCAGCACTTTCCCTTTTGCTCCGATATTTCCCAAACGATGGTTTACACAAATTCTTTTATAATATGTCCGTTTTGCCACCGACAGCAGTTTCTAACAGGAACAGTCCATTTTTTTGCCGTTTAAAGAGTTCAAAACAAATGGTATAAATGCTGCTAAAAATCGGCATCGTCTTTTCTGGCGAACAGTGTACTCTGTGTTTTGGGCTTGAATTTATTGGGGTTTTACGCCGTTTTCAACCTCTATGGTCATATCGCGGCGGCAGCACCTAACCGTGGGTTCCTGGTATTTCTCGCATCAGTACAACCACAATATCCAAACCGAGCCCCCAGCTGGTCTCTTACATAGATGATTCACACCTATTGGTGAGAGACATATGACTTGTCAAATGTCAAAATGGATACTGGCCGAGCAGGGGTTCGAACTCGAGACCCCTGGATTGACAGACTCCGACGTAACCGACTGAGCTATCCGGGCTCGGCTTTGTGGTTTGCGTCTAGCGCTTTAACCATAACGACATCAGATGTCGTTTCACACACGAACGACATCGGATCATGTCCTAATGATCCAGAAATGTTGAGCATACTAAACTGACACGATTTAAAAACGCAAAACACGTTTTCATTAACCATTCCTTTCCTATTGCTTAGACCGGCACCATATTTTGGGACATGTATGAGAAAATGTATACGCTTCATACTTGAGTGATCTTGTTGTGTTTTCTGTATACTATCCGGACATCTGAACCGCCCATCACTAAATGCTCGTGTGTCTCGTGCATTCAGACCACATGTTAAATCACTAAGATTTTTTGTGTACAAATTGCCACTTTGATTTACTTATTGAATACATACGAGAACAACGAAAGAAAATTGTGTACAAAATGCTGAGGCTTACTTTGCGAAAAAGGAACCGAGTTTTTTGGCTTTTGGTTTGCGGTGTTTCGCAAATGAAGGTAGCTAGACGCTTTAATATAGCCGAATCGACGGTTCCAAGGTTTAAGAGACGTGTAAACAACACAGGAAGATTTACAGACCACCCATGTCCAGGTCAGCTGCGTGTAACAACTGTACGTCAACATAACTGTATACGTTAACGTCACCAACGCAACAAATATGTGACGGCTCAGTCTACAGCAAATTCTATGGTTGGTAATCGCGGGCGGCCTATACATCACGACATGGTGATAATTCGCCTGTGAAAACACGGGGTTCGCTGAAGTCGTCCTGTTCGATTCCAGGCCCTTGACTCAACGTGCATTTTGGCATAATCTAACGTCCATTCAGGCATTTTTCGTGGCTTCAAAGGTCATTTTCTGTACTGTTATGTTGACAAATATAACATTTGCAGTTTTACATGGCTATACATCGGTTTTGCAAGATGTAGGAGATGCCATTGGTAAAAGTCCCTTTTTGCGTTTTTAAATCGTGTCAGTTTATTAGGTTTAGAGGGGTTTTGAATGAAATTTAATGGTAGGCCCCCGATAGCCATTTAGAACCACGCCTCGATTTTTGAGAAAAGAAAATCCAGCATTTCTCCCTAATCTACTAAGTATTCCATCCATTATTTAAATCAAAACAATTCGGGCAAGTTGCGGCGTTATCCGTGGTAACGGAAATTGACGATAGTGCACCTCGTAAGTTTCCATTCGTCACCCGTGACAACGGAAATCGACAAAGGCTATCTTCCGTCAATTTTCTTTGGTACGGATGACGACCGCAGATGCACGAAGCGTTTTATATCTAACAAGAGCTTCGCAGAGCGGCGCATATACGCCCGAGAGGGGCTTGTCAGTAAAATTGGAAATTTTTTCAATTCAAGGGCAGATAATTCAAACATGAAAAGTTATCAAAATATTGTTTGCACAACAAGAGACCAAGAGAGATTCATTGTGGCTAGTTTGATTAAATTCTGGTTGAAACTGTAGAAGTAGCACACAGGAGAAAATGGGCATTTTTGAAAAAACGGGCATTTTTCCTTAAATTCAAGAACGAAAACAGTCATCTAAATTCCGTAAGCGATGTGCACAACTAGACACCATGGAGATTCATTGTGGCAAGTTTGATCAAATTCTGATCAAAACTGCAGGAGGAGTTGCGCACACAAGAAAATGGGCATTTTTTTAATTCAAGGGCAGATAATTAAAGAACGAAAAGAGTTATCTGAATTCCGTGAGCGAGGTGCACAACTAGACACCATGGAGATTCATTGTGGCAAGTTTGATCAAATTCCGATCAAAACTGTAGGAGGAGTTGCGCACACAAGAAATTGCTAACGGACGGACAGACAGACGGACGGACATACGGACGAGCGGGCCATAACATAATACGACCCTTCGGGCGTATAACATGGGTGGATTACTCTCTACGCTTCCCTTGCCGCAACTGGCACAACTCCCATCATTGTATCAATGGTTTCGTCTCTAATTTGGACTGGCTGAATGTGTCGTTTAAGAAAGAACTTACTATATAACTCAATTTTTTGGACAGTCGAAAGTTGTGATGCTGACAAAAATTCAAGTAAATGAATGTCTTCTTTTATTGGTCTTTCTGTGTAGAAAACGTGGGAAAGGAAGAAATTGCTTGTCACAAGCAATTTCTTAATTTTCCACTGTTTTCCAAAGTCAATACCTCATTACCTTGCATGGCGTCAATATGTGGGAAAGGGTTAAAACCTATCTACGCTTTCGTGTACAACGGAAAGATTCCATGAAAATATCAGCGGGAAATCCCACACAATTCGATGGCTCAGTGCGAAACAGTTGTCTTTTGCCTCGAATGTTTCCTCAGTGAGTCACACTTTTTTTCCATTAGGGACGTCCAAACTATAACTTATTGGGAATGGATTAAGCAAACACAAGGTTGACTAGTAGGCCCATAGCTCCTGTATTCTTCGGAAAAGTTGATCCTATCCAAAACAAGAGTTGTCCGCGGACAACGTAGCTCGCCTATACGAGAGCTTGTCACAAAAACAGCAATTTTCTTAAAAGTAGGTCAAACTCCAAGGTCAAGGTCACAAGGTCATGGTCTCAAATGAAAGGTCTTGTCGAGATGTATCTATGTATGAAATATCAAGGCTGTATCTCTAATAGTGCCTGAGATATAGGCCAGATTAAAGTTTTTCAAAAGTAGGTCAAACTCCAAGGTCAAGGTCACGAGGTCAAAGGTCATGGTCCCAAATGAAAGGTCTTGTCAAGATGTATCTTAGTATGAAATATCAAGGCTGTATCTCTTATAGTGCCTGAGATATAGGCCAGGTTAAAGTTTTTCAAAAGTAGGTCTAACTCCAAGGTCAAGGTCTCGAGGTCAAAGGTCATGGTCCCAAATGAAAGGTCTTGTCGAGGTGTATCTATGTATGAAATATCAAGGCTGTATCTCTTATAGTGCCTGAGATATAGACCAGGTTAAAGTTTTTCAAGAGAAGACGGGACGGGACGGGACGCCGACACTAGGGCTGTGACATTAGCTCCCCGGACATAAAGTCCCGGCTCGCTAAAAAGCAAATTTTAGGTCACTCCAATGTGTGTGTTGTATATAGAAAATATAGAGGGAAAAGAACAAGTTGCTGATTATCAACAATTTCTTCTTTTCCCTCAATGTTTTCCAAAACTATTCATACAATGTACATCAAAACCAGGACTTGTTTGGCAAAGGTTTAAGCAATCAAAAAGACAAACACAAGTCTGTTTTTTCTCTTCATTGACATACTTTACAATAAATTTACTTCTTTTTAGGCTTGGCTGTACCTTCCTCTTCTGCCTTTTCTCTGGCTTTCTTGTCTCTAATTCCTGAAAAACATTGTGGAAAGAGGAACATCAGTATGTGTAATACCAAACAGTTTGACCCTTTTCTATCCACAACGGCACTATTAAAGGCTGATCCAAGTTCAGATTATGTTTCAGACTGCAATTTAAAGCGAATGATATCTTGCATTATTTCTTTCTCCATTTCCCACAATGTTTTCCAAAAGAAATCACTTTTCTTGTGGGGCGTTAAAAAGAGTCATTTTAATGGAATGGATCATAAGATCCAGTTTTTGTCACATTCAATAGCTGAAGTCAAATGGAGGCTGGGCTTGTTCATCCAAAACACTTTTGACCAGAGTACCAACTAGCCACCATTAAGAATTTTAAGTTATGTACAAAATCCTCCTATTCCTCATAATTCAAATTTATGGACAATGTTGTTTTCAACAGATAAAATGACAGTACAGCATCTTAATGCTGTGTATCTGCATAATATACAATCAATCATTTGATGGCCTTTAAATGCCTCTTTCAACTGCTATAGTCATATAACTAGACAGTCCTGGAAGCGCTCCACAGGCCTGATTGTTTGTCTTGTTGAATGCAATTTCAAAGGTTCAGGCTGCGCAAAAAAGCAAATGCATGACCAAGCTGAAAATTACAAGCAAGTAAGATCGTATGGTCAGTAAGATTTTTTGTGAAAGTTCTGCATTGATTAGTTAATACTAATGGTTGTAAAAGTGAAAATAAAGACGACAAGAGGGCCAAGATGGCCCTGTATCGCTCCACTGGCTTTTAGACAATTAGACTACAAACTTCTTCAAGGAATACAATAGAGGTCTATCCAAAGAAGATTCATGCTACGCCAGAATGAAATCCAATTAGTAATTAAGGAGCAGAAATGTTTTTAAAATTTTGTTAAAATTACACTGTTTCATATAGCGAAAAATAAGCCTAGCCCACAGCGGCCAGGCTTTTCATCCGATCGTGAAGGAATTTGGGAGAGATTCATGCAAGGAAGATTCCTGTGAAGTTTGGTTGAAATTGGTTCTGTAGTTTTGGAGAAGAAGATTGTTAAACAATTATTCGAAAATTCAATTTAATTAAATTTATTAAAATTTAAGTTCTACACGGAATTTTTTTTTTAAGGAATTTAAAGGAGATTCATGCAAGGAAGATTCATGTGAAGTTTGGTTAAAATTGGTCCAATAGTTTTGGAAAAGAAGATTTTTCAAAAAATTAATCTAATTTCATTAATCAAAATTTAAGTTTTACACAGAATTTATTTTTTTGGAGGAATTAAGAAGAGATTCATGCAAGGAACATTTCTGTAAAGTTTGGTTGAAATTGGTCCAGTAGTTTTGGAGAAAAAGATTTTTTAAAGATTTTTTGAAAATTTAAATCAATTAAATTAATCAAAATTCAAGTTCTGCGTGGATTTTAATCTTTTGAAGGAATTAAGAAGAGATTCATACAAGGAAGATTTCTGTGAAGTTTGGTTGAAATTGGTCCAGTAGTTTTGGAGAAGAATTTTTTTTAAAGATTTTTCGAAAATTTAAATCAATTAAATTAATCAAAATTCAAGTTCTTCACGGATTTTATTCTTTTGAAGGAATTTGGTAGAGATTCATACAAGGAAGATTTCTGTAAAGTTTGGTTGAAATTGGTCCGGTAGTTTTTGAGAAGAAGAATTTTTTAAAGATTTTTTGAAAATTTAATTCAATTTAATTAATTAAAATTCAAGTTCTGCGCGGATTTTAATCTTTTGAAGGAATTTGGTAGAGATTCATGCAAGGAAGATTTCTGTGAAGTTTGGTTGACAATGGTCCAGTAGTTTTGGAGAAGAAGAATTTTTAAAGATTTTTTCTAAAATTTAAATCAATTAAATTAATTAAAATTCAAGTTCTGCACGGATTTTATTCTTTTGAAGGAATTTGGTAGAGATTCATGCAAGGAAGATTTCTGTCAAGTTTGATTGAAATTGGTCCAGTAGTTTGGGAGAAGAAATTTTTTTAAAGATTTTTCAAAAATTAATTCAATTAAATTAATTAAAATTCAAGTACTGCACAGATTTTATTCTTTTGAAGGAATTTGGTAGAGATCCATGCAAGGATGATTCGTGTGAAGTTTGGTTGAAATTGGTTCAGTAGTTTTGGAGAAGAAGATGTTTGAAAATTGTTTACGCACGGACGGACGGACGGACGCACGCACGCACGACGGACACAGGGCCATGACATAAGCCCCGCTGGCCTTCGGCCAGTGGAGCTAAAAATGGCAATTTTGTCAATAACAAGGGCACGTAACTCATATAAAATTCAGATCAAGCTGAAAATTACATCAAGGCAAGATCTTATGATCACCAACATTCTGTACAAGTTTTGTCTTGACTGGTCAATATTTGTAGTTGCTAGAGTGAAATCAAAGTCAAGATAGAGTCAAAAATGGCAATTTTGTCAATTTCAAGGGCACATAACTCATGATGTAAAATTGAGATCAAGCTGAAAATTAAACCAAGGAAAGATCACCAACATTATCTCTCAGTTCTGTCTTGATTGGTAAATAATTGCAGTTGCTAAAGTGAAAGCAATGTCAAAATAGAGCCGAAAATGTGATTTTGTCAATATCAAGGGCACATAACTCATGATGTTAAGTTCAGATCAAGCTGAAAATTATACCAAAGCAAGATCTTATAGTCACCAACATTCTGTACAAGTATTGTCTAAATTAGTCTGTATTTGTGTTTGCTAGAGTGAAAACAAAGTCAAAATAGAGCCGAAAATGGCAATTTTGTCAATTTCAAGGGCACATAACTCATGATAAGAAATTCAGATCAAGCTGAAAATTATACCAATGTAAGATCTTATAGTCACCAACATTCTGTACAAGTTTTGTCTTGATTGGTTAATATTTGTGGATTTTAAAGTAAAATTAAAGTCAAAACTAGCTATTTTTGACATTCAAGGGCAGATAACTCAGGTTATTCTGATTCAATCCTAATTCTTTGAAGGAATCTGAGAGCGAGTCACCCAAGGATCATTCTTGTGAAGTTTGATTGAAATCCATCTGGTAGTTTCTGAGAAGAAGATTTTTAAAGAAAAAGTTTACGGACGGACAGACAGACGGACGCACGGACACACGACAGACACACCGCCATGACAATAGCCCGCTGGCCTGTCGGCCAGTGGAGCTAATTATACTAATATCACAGTGGATAGAGCATTTACCTTGGATTCCTGTCATTTCTCTATCAGTTAAACATCCTTACTGAGTCTCTAGCTTCTCACATACAGATTTACAACTATCAATCGATGCAAGATTGATTCATTGGGGTTTTACGCCGTTTTCAACTACTAAGGTCATATCGCCGCGGCTGGAGCACCTAACAATAAATTCCTAGCGTTTCTCATACCAGTACTACCACAACACCCTTACCGAGTCTCCAGCTACTCCCCAAAAGATGCAAGAGCAATATTGTATACCTACCCTTAAGTCTTTTGTTAGCTCTAGCCTGGCGTAAAGCAATGAAAGCACTGAATTTCTTTTCAGCATCTGTGATTGGTCTGGCTTTGTCTTTCTTGACAGACTGTTTGATGGGCATGAGGGGACCAGTAAGCTGGGAAGCCATCTTGATCTCTTCAGGCTGAAATCAGGGGAAAACAAAACATGTACAGCTGCAAAATGCATCCTTTTCAGAGATATTTTTACAATTTCAAGACAGTGAGTCCTGGGGACTTGCTGGATTCCATATCAATGAGTCCAGCTACTAGTTTAGTGAGTTCAATACACTATTTTTGATAGGAAATCTGTAAAAATTGTTGCATCCCCGGACTCGCTTGAATTAACAAGAGCCGTCAGAGACGGACAATGCTCCCCGAATAAGGCATTGTCACAATAAATATATGCCATGCAGAGCTAATATAAAGCTAACAAATGTTAAGCCCCCTTTTTGCATGACATATTTTGTATACGCAAATTTTAAATAGTTTATTGTCAAGGGCATCTGATTTGCTACTCAAATATGAAATTTCATCAAATTCTGACCATTAGACTAGGAGAAATTAGAGAAAAACTGTATTTAACCTTAAGTCCCCTTTTCCCATGACGAGGCCTCAAATCCAAAAACCGGGAAAAGTACATCGGCATTTTGTCATAGGGAGTTCACATGGTAAGTTTCATTTGATTTGGCCCAAGGGTTATGGAGAAATCGCTTCGGACGGACGGACGGACGGACGGACGGACGGACGGAATGACGGACGGACAGGACGGACGGACGGACGGACGGACAGACAAAGCGGCGACTATATGCTCTCCCTTCGGGGAGCATAAAAATTTACATCCTAGAGAACAAATTATGAGTAAAAGTTGCAGGATGCGCAGGTAAAAAAATCACTGCTTTTTCAGTAATGATCTTGTCATTTCTTTTGATGTTCTCTAAAGCATTATCTGTTTGTGTCACTAAGAGTAAGATAATTCCAAAGTAGCTCAGAGCATGTTATTAATTAAATACAATCAGGGTTGTGCCTAGGTCAGAATTTTTGGGGGCCACCGCTGTCCCCCTACCTAAATTTCAAGGGGACATTGGGAAAGTTTGGGGGACAAACTAAAATAACAATTGTTCTTTTCAGATTTGTCAATCTATTTCAGTAACAACTGTAAGACCGGTTCTCGATATTTTATATTGAAATCAGCTGAAAAATTGAGTAAATTTTGAGTCACAGTCAATATGCAACCGGTTTACAATATTTTACATTAAAATCGGCTGAATTGAACAGTAACTTTTCGGTCACAGTCAAGTTTTTGCATGTCGCATTGTACGCGTAATAACATACAATGCATGAGTTATACTATCATAACAATTGTTAATTGCCAATCGAGCAGGAGTTTTTCAAAAGTAATTACGGAAAATAAAAGATCGCGGAATTCTGAGCGCGCCCGAAATCCCGTGATGGCTTAGATTTTAAGGGACATTGAGAATTTATTTGCGGGATTTCCGCAATGCCGCGGCCTAGGCACAACACTGTACAATTAGGGTATATAATAATAACTTACGGATGAATCTGCCTTTGCAGGTTTGCTCATCTTCCTGGGGAACAAGATCAGTTTAGATTTGTACTCCTTCAGTCTCTGTACATTCAACTGGAGTGACTCGACCGATCTGTTTCTTCGCCTGTGATCAACGGAGATACCGATTGTTCTCGCCTGTTTCTTGAAGATCCCTGCAGCCTGTATTGAGAATATGTCAGAGCTATGGATAAGAGGGAGTGAAAGTATATCAAAATGCAATATTTCATTTATTGTTCATCAAGCCCTATGTAATGGTACCCATTGGAATTGCCTCATCGAGACAATTCAAATGAGTTCTACCCACAACATATGGTTTGGATTTCAAATAACAAATATAGCATGTCTTCACCCCCTCTAAGCCTCTTGTTAGCTGTTGCTCATGGAATGGTTAGTGCATTAATTTTTTTTTCCAGTGCATATATTTTTCATAATTGGTGAATTATTGAAAAGAAGTCATTTATAAAAGATGCATGATATCATTTTCTTACAGTAATTATCACTTTTCCTTCATTTAGACGGTAAAACATAGTTTGACTCTGTAATTGTTTTCTGTAGTTTAAATATATAATTTATTCATCTGGAATGACACAATTGAGGCAAAACTATTGTCAGCGAATAGTCAAAGAATTAAATGTGAACTTTTCCCAAACAACAAAATTTTTTACTAGTCCAATTTTAATACAGCAGAAGACCACAAAACTAACATTCCAGTGAATATATACAGAGAGGCCAAAGAAAGTATACACTTTTCTTTTGTCAATATCTCGCTTGTTTTTCATTAAATCGACTCAAATTTTTGTATAATTTGTTAGCATAGACCAATGATAAAACGTTAAGTTAACAAATTTGACATGAAATTGCTTGACCATCCTGTATCTTGCTACATGCTGATTTTGCGAACTTTGCATGTGCGACTTAGTGGAACATCAAATCTTGATGTTAATCCGTATTTGACATCTTTATTTCTTATCACAACAAATCACAAGCTTAAATTTTCTGAAACATTATAACACAAATTTTGGAGGCTGGCATAAATCGTTCAATATGCCACTTTTTTTGCATTAGGACCCATTTTTTGACTAGGTGACTAGGCACTTTCTGTGAAAATTCTATCCAAATCCCTTCATCAATGCAGGGTTGTGTCAACGTGAATGCTTGCATTAATTATTTGATTAAGTCCCCTTTCTCGCATCTTCGCAAGCCAAGGGTTCTACCTCCACTTTGTTCCTTACGAACCCTTGGCCGCTCGCTTCTATAGAAATCGAAAGTACCGCCGCGCCACCTTTCGGTGATAAAGAGCAGTGTTTCAGCCAGGATTTTTCCAAAGGGGGCCAATTGGCCCCCTCTCTTCTTAAATAGGGGCCAGACCACTTTTACAGGGGGGGGGGGGGGGGGGGGGGGGGGGGGGGGGGGGAGTCAGTTCTTATATGTTTCACAATACAAAGATCTAGATCTCCTAAAGCTGTTCTCCTGTCAAAATTCAGTCATGGGTATTCACGTTTCCACGCTTTTTTGGAGAGTAAGCGTAGATTCTATATATTCTTTTTGATCGACCAAATATTCGGCGACTTACTAAATTCTTCTTAGACCTCTTGATGATGATGATCTCCGATGGTGGTGTACTTTGCTTGGGCTAGAAGTTGAATGATCGCTAAAATTCTGATCTTGGTCCTGATTAGGAAGAGTAAGAAATTTGTTTTGCAAATTAAACAAGACGATTTATTTTTCTAAACACGTTGTAAAAAGCAGGTTTCCGGCTTCTCTACACTAATTTACCACAGATGCAGATAATCCGAGAACCAGACGTAGACTGGTTTAATGAATGGCATAAAAATCGCGGAAAGAATATCGATTTTTTCTACCGCACTATAACCAGTCAATATAATTATCGTCCAAACATGTTTTGCACCTTGAGTATCCGTCCCAATATCTTTCGTACCCTGGCGCGTTCCTCTACGCAAAAATCGAATTTTGGGGGCCAGAAAAGATTTTTTGCGCCAATCCTGGCGTGCAACTACGAGAAACACGCGGGAATTATTATTTTTCTGCGGGAATCCTGCAATGGCGCGTCCTGGCTGAAACACTGAAAGAGTCGCTGCCCTTTGCAGTTGCTATTTCTGGCAAATCAAAAGCCTCGTACTAAAACGTGTTAGGCAATGCATCAACAGCGTTCCCATTCACGTAAGCAGGTTTCCGGCTTCTCTACACTAATTTACCACAGATGCAGATAATCCGAGAACCAGACGTAGACTGGTTTAATGAATGGCATAAAAATCGCGGAAAGAATATCGATTTTTTCTACCGCACTATAACCAGTCAATATAATTATCGTCCAAACATGTTTTGCACCTTGAGTATCCGTCCCAATATCTTTCGTACCCTGGCGCGTTCCTCTACGCAAAAATCGAATTTTGGGGGCCAGAAAAGATTTTTTGCGCCAATCCTGGCGTGCAACTACGAGAAACACGCGGGAATTATTATTTTTCTGCGGGAATCCTGCAATGGCGCGTCCTGGCTGAAACACTGAAAGAGTCGCTGCCCTTTGCAGTTGCTATTTCTGGCAAATCAAAAGCCTCGTACTAAAACGTGTTAGGCAATGCATCAACAGCGTTCCCATTCACGTAATATTTTACGTGAAACACGTAAATTTTTTTGACAGAACGTACAAATTTTCAAAAATAAAAGACGCTCTACGTGACCGGCACGTAAGCTAATTCCCCATGAAATTAGTCAAATTGATGTACATAAAGAGACTCCATGTTAAATGTCAACAAGGCTCCTCGTACTTGATACATCTGCGCATGTCATTTTTCTGAATCTCCGGTGTTTAAAAAAAGCAACCTATCGGAAAACGATTGGAAATCCCCACCAAGTCGTAAATATAACGTGTATTTCCGTAGTGGGTGATAAAGTCTTACGGAAATATCCGATTGCTTTTCGGACTTCTTTCTGCCGTTTTCATTAGTGTAGAATCGCATTTACGTAATGTCGTAAATGGTCGAGAAATATTCCGATTGTTGCCGAGTGTTCCCGAATGCTTCTCATTGCGTCATTCCTACCCGTGACGTCATTAAAATATAATTCTTCTGCAAATGGCGACCAAACAAAACACGCTAACAAGTCTGTGGGGACAAGTTCCGCGGCAGTCAACCTCGGCAGACAATCAAACTCCCACACCATCTAAATCTACTAGTGAGATTGTCACAGCAAAGGCTACCGCTAAGAAGGTGAAAAAGTTCCAAAATTTGTGGCTATCATTGTTTTCCTGGTTGCTTTTCATCTTGATCCAGTGATTAGTTTTAGAGTTATGCCACTTTGAACTTTTTAATGGGGGGGGGGACAAAATATGGTGTACCCCCAGTTTTGTCTTGGTACCCCCAAAATTTGAAAATATGGATGTGGAGAGGGTACAGGGAACCCCCACTTCAAAAAGGCAGTGGGAACACTGATCAAATACGGATATCAATTTTCACGTCAGCCGCTTTTCGTTTTGACAAAGAGGGCTTGTAAAGTGTGTTTTGATTGAATAATGGGAAAGTTATCGCGTCCAATGAACTCGCACGGCGGTACTTTCGATTTTCATAGAGGCGAGCGGCCAAGGGTTCGTAAGGAACAAAGTGGAGGAAGAACCCTTGGCTTGCGAAGATGCCTTTCTCGATGGTGCTGTGTTATATGAAAAACCTTCCCAACGGAAAGAAGGACAGACGGATGGACGGAGAAGGTTACACCTTCTGTGGCGTTTGAAATCGTAGTCTATAAATCATTTTCTCAGAAAATGTGGAAGAACTAGGGTGTATACTTATTTTGGCCTCTCAGTATATTTATAAAGAAGTGTTGCATAAAAAATATTGAGGCAGAAGAGGAAAATGCTGATAACAAGAGTTGTCCGCGGACAACGTAGCTCGCCTATACGGGAGCTTGTCACAAAAAAAGCTATTTTTTTAAAAGTAGGTCAAACTCCAAGGTCAAGGTCACAAGGTCAAAGGTCACGGTCCCAAATGAAAGGTCTTGGCAGGAGGTATCCATGTGTAAAATATCAAGACTCTATCAATAATAGTGCATGAGATATAGGCCAGGTTAACGTTTTTCAAAAGTAGGTCAAACTCCAAGGTCAAAGTCACTAGGTCAAAGGTAATGGTCCCAAATGAAAGGTCTTGTCGAGATGTATCCATGTATGAAATATCAAGGCTGTATCTCTAATAGTGCCTGAGATATAGACCAGGTTAAAGTATTTCAAATGAAGATGCGACGGGATGGGACGGGACGCTGACGCCGACACTAGGGCTGTGACATTAGCTCCCCGGACATAAAGTCCCGGCTCGCTAAAAAGCAATTTCTTGTTTTGTCTCCGTATATAATTCCCAACTAATCCAAGTCTTCTCTGTTAAGAATTACCTCTTTAAGGTCAGATCCTCCATTTATTTTCTACGGTAAGATTTTTTTAAATTTTTTCTGTACTGATACTTAAATATATGAGAAGTAAAAATAGGACTTAAAGATAGTGACTGATAAAGGATGTTTCTGTGGTGTTTGAAATAACGTAGTTTGGCTTGAACACATAGCTCAGCGGGTTAGGGTTAGAATGTAGTGTCTGGAAAGATGTCTGTAGTGAAAAACTGGTTATAATATATTGGGCTATGCCCAATATAAAAACTATAGGTCACCAAGCAAATTAAAAAGTTATTGGATTTCAAGGGAGACTACTCTTGTCTAAAATTGCAAAAATGAGGTGTCACTTCAATACCCACAAAAAGGTGTTCGAAATGACTAGGATTACACAAACAAGTCTTTCAATATGTTTTATTCTGTCTAAATGAGTATCAATTTGGGAAAAATTAGTGATGATTTTGAAATTTTTGTTAAACATTCTTTCAAAAGTAGCTGGAATTGCTCTTTTTTCGCAACGCTTCTGATAATAAAAATATTCCAGCGGTAAGAATTTTTTTCTTTTTTGGTATAGACATAGTGTTTCGTGATACCTACAAAAACAAAAAAAGAAAAATATATCAAACCAAGCGTTTTTCTTAGTTATAAGTAAAATTTGGTTTACTTTTTGCAGCTCTGTCCGAAATTGTTTCACTACTTTTATCCATTTTCTTCCTTATTTCCAGCTTTAGATAATAAGAAGTGTCGTCTTTTGTGTCCATCTGAAGCGGACTAACTCATAAAGACACCACTTTGCTTTTGTTGCTTCGTTTCCGACCGCTAACGCCACATGTTGAACGCATAACAGAAAGCGAAATGTACCATCCGAGTACTATTACACTTTAACCCTTTCCCAAACAAGACCTGGTTTTGACGTCCCTAATAGAAAATGCTTGGGAAAATATTGAAACAAAAGAAGAAACTGCTGATAACCAGCAGTTTCTCCTTTTGTCTAAGTATTTTCTGTGCCATATTTTACACAAATTGTATCTTTAATAACTTCCATTTTGTCATATGTGGCAGTTTTTGAAGTGGATCACCCAAAAATGTTGCCGTTTGGGAAAGGGTTAATTGACCAAACAGTGAAAATGGAAATAACCGAAAAGGGTCTTGTCATTTATCAACCAAACATTAACTAAATGTAAAAAATACATTTGCTGAAAAGGCCAATTACTGAAACAGCTCTATTTCATTATTTAGGATATGCGCAGTAAGTTGCGCAGTAACAACTGGAAGATCTGTCCTTAATCAAAGAGCAAATTTTCATCAGAGAACACTTGGATTTATTCCCAACAAGCCTTTACTTTTCTGTACTAGGAACATCCAAACTTAGTCTGGTTTCGGAGAGGATAAAATTGCAATGGGTTTTGCTCTAATCCAATCCATTCCTTATAATTACCTTTAATTCTTCAATGGTGAAGCCCCTGCCGGCTCTGACTCTGGTGTTGTATTTAACAGTTGGGCATCGAACAACGGGCCTCAACAGACCAGCAACTGGACGAGGAGCGACCTTGGCAGCTTTCTTGACACGATTCTTCCTCCTCCTTTTCTTATTCATGGGCTGGTCAAACCATGTTTTGACGCGCCTCTGCCAGTCCTTGTGGAAATGCCCATTAGGGATCATCTTATTCCTCTTCAACGCCATGGTTGCTGCGAAGAAAAATTGAAATGATTATACACGTAACATGATTTCTGTCTTAATTTTCAACACAAAAAAGCCCATTTTACAAACACATTTTAATGCTTTTGCAACTCGCATCATGCTCAAAGTTTGTAATTCAATAGAGAAATTATGATCAAATTCTTAATAATAATCTTTTCCAAAACTATCTCTGACAAACATGTCAAAACATGGTGTTGTCAGAGATCGAGTGTCAACCTAGCAACCAAGTAGTTCCGGAGCAAGTCCATTGTTCTAAAACGGAATGATTTTCTCCACCTAACAGTGACGTAATTTCGGACAATTAAGTAGTATTTCATAGGTGTTGTTATAAAATCTTTTAACTACGGCTTGATTCAAGCCGTAGGTACAGGGTTTTAGAACAACACCAATGGTTTATCAAAACACAGTAAACAGAGTCTATTTCGAGCACAAAATTGTTTGCCAGTCAGAGGTCCCATTCACGCACATTTGTGTGTAATTCATGTAGAGATAGAAAAAATCATGCAAGCAATTTTCAACCAACAGGTGCAAGCAGGCACTGATTTTCGAGAAGAAAAATTAAAATTTTGTAACAAAAAAATCATTGCAATCGGCAATAAACGCTTTGAAATTCTACCCGAATAGGTAGTGTGCAACCAGTGATTTTGTTACAAATTTATGCGGGAGAGTCCTGGGACCCACTTGTTCCCAAAACTATGAGTCCAAAATTGAAACATAGGAGTCTTTGTAAGACAACGTTGCTTACACATTGAAAATGTTAGCATCCTGGGACTCACTAAATAATTTATCAATGAGTCCTGAGAAAAAAATGTGAGTCAGGGACTCGGGACTCGCAGGTAACAAACCCCCTGTGCAACACTTCTTTATTTATCTATCTATCTATCTATATATACTGCCTAACTCCCCTTTCGGGTATTCCGGATTTTCGTAATTCCGTCGTGATAGAGTTGTTGTTCATGCGGGACGGTATACCGTCTTCCGGTGTCAATGTAAATAAGCGCTATCAGTGGGAAAGAAACGCTTCTGCATTTATGAATGCCATAATTTTGCGGATATAATTGGAAATTTTGAACTGCACAAACTGTATCGAAAGAGGCAAATACAAGACGAGCTTGGCTTCGTGTAATAAGTCGCAAGAATTTGAACTAAACATCGTATCTGGCCTAGGCCTACCCGAGTCTGAGAGACAGTATTGATAGCCGAAACGCGTAGATCGTTGTGAGATTCCAACAGAGGAACCTCAGCGGAGAGAAGAAAGAGACAAGAGGACCATGATGGTCCTATATCGCTCACCTGAACCAAAATGATATAAGCAACTTTTCTTCATTTCAAAAAATATTTATGACTTTGAGACTGAAAACGAACTTATGACCAATAACATTGTGAAAATCAAACTCATCCAAGATTTCATCGTGCCCAACATTGTGTCCAAGATTTGTCTTGTTTGATAAATAATTGTAGATTCTGGAGTATAAACAAGGTCGAAAACAGCCGAAAACAGCAATTTTGTCAAATTCAAGGGCACATAACTCTCGACTTTCTAGTCAGATCAGGCTGAAAATCAAACTCATCCGAGATCTTATGATATCCAACATTGTGTCCAAGATTTGTCTTAATTGATAAATAATAGTAGAGTATAGAGTGTAAACAATGTCAAAAACAGCCGAAATCGGCAATTTTATCAAATTCAAGGGCACATAACTCTCCATTTTTTTATCAGATTGGACTGAAAATCAAGCTTATCCAAGATCTTATGGTCTCAAACATTGTGTTCAAGTTTTGTCTTAATTGATAAATAATAGTAGATTATAGAGTGTAAACAATGTCAAAAACAGCCGAAATCGGCAATTTTATCAAATTCAAGGGCACATAACTCTCACCTTTCTGGTCAGATCAGACTGAAAATCAAACTCATATGAGATCTTATGGTCTCCAACCTTGTGTCCAAAATTTGTCTTGATTGGTCAAAAATTGTAGATTCTAGAGTGTAAATAAGGTCAAAAACAGTCAAAAACGGCAATTTTGTCAAATTCAAGGGCTCATAACTCTCATCTTTCTGATCAGCTAAGACTGAAAATCAAACTCATCCCAGATCTTATGATCCCCAATATTGTGTCCAAGTTTTGGATTGATTGATCAATAATTGTAGATTCTAGAGTGTAAACATCGTCGAAAACAGCCAAAAATGACAATTTTGTCAAATTCAAGGGCAAGTAACTCTCGACTTTCTGATCAGATCAGACTGAAAATCATACTCATCCGAGATCTCATGGTCCCAAACATTGTGTCAAAGTTTTGTCTTGATTGATGAATAATTGTAGATTCTAGAGTGTAAACAAGGTAAAAAACAGCCGAAAATGGCAATTTTGTCAAATTCAAGGGCACATAACTCTTGTCTTTCTGGTCAGATCAGACTGAAAAACGAACTCATCCGAGATCTTATGGTCTGCAATGTTATGTCCAAGATTTGTCTTGATTGATCAATAATTGTAGATGCTAGAGTGTAAACAATGTCAAAACTAAGTATTTTTCGCATTCAAGGGCAGATAACTCCTGACTTTCTAGTTCGATCTGACCCATAATCAAACTCATCCGAGATCTTATGGCCATACATGTTTTGACCAAGTTTGGTCAAGATTGGCTTATATTTGTAGATGCTAGAGTGTAAACACGAAATTGTGGACGGACGGACGGACGGACGGACAGACAGACAGACAGACAGACGGACAAAAAGTGACCACAATAGCTCACCTTGAGCACTTCGTGCTCAGGTGAGCTAAAAACCCATCGCAACATAGTCACAACACACTAAACGCTTACATGTCAAAGTAGATCTAGTCTATTGAAGCAAAAGGAGAAAATGTTGCAGTGTGTCCACTGAAAATTTTGACTGGGGGTTTTTGTACCTCTTGGTGGTTAAAGTTGGGGGTACAAAAAACAAGTTTGGTTCAAATTGGCCCAATGGTTGATTTTTAAAGAATTTTCTTATGATTTCTCTAAGTCTGATAAGCCCCGCCCTGCCACGCCCACATTTTTCGACAAATCAAAAATCCGCGAACAAGTTTTGAGAAGGGTCACCCAAGGAACATTCCTGTAAAGTTTGGTAAAAATTGGCCCAATGGTATAGGAGGAGAAGATGTTTAAAGAAATTGTGGACGGACGGACAGACGGACGGACGGACGGACGGACGACGGACAAAAAGCGACCACAATAGCTCACCTTGAGCACTTCGTGCTCAGGTGAGCTAATAAATTGTGGGTACAAGAAAATTAACACTAAATCTAAACAGTTATTCACTCTAGGTATTGATTGGGAAAGGGTGGAGGCATTTTGTTCAGCATTTTTTCTTTTAATTACAAATCAATCAAATTTGAAAAGTTATAAAGATTGAAATCTTTTCAGATGTCAAAGTAAGTTCTATGAAGCAGTTTCCGTTTTCAGCTGAGCCTCTAATAATAAATATCTACATCGTTCCCTTTTCTCCGTCAGAACAAGGCCAGTCGAACTGGCAGAGCCATGAATTTTGATTTTAGATTCAACAATGGATGATGGTCCTTACTGAGTGTTTTCTTCGTCGTTTTGCCTATATTTATGTTGATTCTGATTGAAATTAAAGACCGATCAAAGTTAAAAAATATCCAGTTTGTTTAGTAGATGCCATGATCATGCAGACGCTCACAATGATACAGCGTTTGGTTGAATAGATCCCAAAAACGCAATATCTTGGCCAACTACAATTAGCGGAAAAATTAGATGGATCAGAATGACCGAATTTGGCAGTTTTGGTTTTATTACTCGGCTATCAAACTTCTTTTTTCTTTCGTAAATAATGGGGATAATTGTCATCTTATTTTTGTAATTGATGCGGGTTCATTTCGCGTACGTTCTTAGACGTTTTGGGTGAGAAAGTAGTACGTGATTTTCGTTCAAATTACGTGATTCACATACATTTCTACGTGATCGGACACCCTGTGTTGGTTATCAGGATGCTCTTAAATTCTGCCAAAATGTTTCCCAAAGTATTTTCTCTTAGGTAGAGTATATAGCCTACATACATCAAAACTTAGGTCTTGTTTTGGAAACCTTTAACGAACAAACAATGAATTACATAGATCTACTTTCAAACGAAGTAGCAAAGTTTTGAGAGAAAAGAAAAACATGCTGACTGCTTTTCCCTCAATATTTCCTATTTTACAATCTACACCAAACTATTCTTTTTAGTAGATCTACGTATCATAGTCTACAGTCTGCTTCAAATTTGAATTAAATTTGAAATGGTGGTTTATTATGTTAACCCTTTCCTAACCAATTCTTTGTTTTGATGCCCACATTCATTCAAGACTTAATTTGGAAAAGACCACATTTTGTTGTTTGGGTAAGGGTTTAAAAAATGCATCAATTTTCGGCACATTAAAAAACGAATTCTTCATTTTTAAACCTTTTTCCTAATATTAAGGTCCTGTATTTGACTTCAGTAGATAGTTTGGAAAACATTAAGAAAAAGAAAGCAATTTGATGATAGTCAGAGATATCGCCTCTTTCCTCAATACTTTCTGTGCTTTAACGTTCACTTATTCTATTTTCGATTTTAATCCTTTTCCGACAGAGGAAAACCGTGTGGAGCGGGATGTTCTTACAAACAAAAATATTTGTTTGGAAAAAACTCGCTCACAGCGTACATGTATATACATGCACCTATTTTCCCCAAAGTTGCCCCTATTTTATTTCTATGACGTCATATGACTAGAGTATGTAACGCAAAGTCATGACGTCACAAATCGACACTCGCCTGATTTGAGGCACTCCACGGGGAAAAATATTTTCAGTGATAATCTGACATCGGATTATGGGAGATTTCTTTTGTTATAGATCTCCTAATGGTTTAAAAAATGATGGAAGGTACAGAGGTATTATTAGATTCCTTTATTAAGTTACAATAAAAATCACTTTCATTAAAATTATTCGTTGATTTGATGAAAATATTAAGTTGCCGCTTGTGAAACAGGCAAATGGAAGTAAACATACCGTCCCGCAGGAACGACAACTCTGTATTACCGGAATTACGAAAAGACCCAATTATTGGCAGGTGATAAGGAAATTTACATTTATTTAATTTTACGATGGGTTATTTTTCTACGAAAGACAACTCTTCTTTCTTGAGATTAGTTTTATGTAGACGGTGCGCGCCAATGGATTGGCAAATTGCCGAGCGCAGGGTTTTCCATGACGCACAAATCCTGCGTCATTGTCGCAATTTCAAAATGAATGACCCCTTAGAAATTTAACTGAGGGTCATCAATGACGCAAGTTTTGAAATCTAGATTTTTGTATGATACTTGTGTCCTAAGGTGTTGATAAAATTTGACCCACAAAATTGGAGCAATGACCCCCAAACTTTGAAGGCAAGGGGTCACAATGACCCCCAAGTCCTTATGCCGAGGGAAAACCCTGCGAGCGTGTTTCAAAAACGTCAATGAAACGTCAGTCAGCTATTCTGCAACAAAATGTGGCTAAAGAGACTTAGATTTTGGATTCAAAGGTAAAAACACTCTGACTGGTCAATCAGAAGGAACTGCATAAGGTTCGAGCCAATCCCAACAAACAGGTGAATCGGAAGGAAATGAGCCAGGTCAATCTGAACAAAAAACTTTCAGTAAAAAGCAGCGAACATAACATTTCCAGAGTGCTTGGCTCTCTGAATTTCACTCAAAAAACCAACAAATGTCAGATGTCTTCATTACTTTCCCAAAATTGATTGGCAAAATCTAAATTCTTGAGCAAATGGAAAATATTGAGGAAAAAGGAGAAAAGTGTTGTTCAAACATTTTCTTTCTTTTCTTCAATATCCCCACCCCCAGCTTTCTTCCAAAGATGTTGTTGTTCATGAAAGTGTATGATTACTCAAAGTTTTGGTCTGTACAATAGTGCACTACCAAATTTTGTGATGCACTCCCAATAATTTACCCCAGGGGGTGCATGCACTCCCAGAAAAAAGGGTGAGTGGGAACTGCCAGTTTTTGCGCTGTATGTTTTATGTCACAGTTAATTTAACCTGCTCACAAATTCTGCTTGAGTACTGGTGCAATCTCCAGGAAGCAGAATCATGAGGGAATGATAGTTGAAAGAAATAATTTACCAAACATACAAAATAAACCTTTAAATTCTGATGACAAAGTTTTACGGGATAGAGATCATTGGAAAGCAATAACAGTCATTCAGGTTACGAAGGTTGATATTGACAGAAAGGACAAAACACAACGATATAAAGAAAATTGGGTTGTTTGCATCTAAAACAATCAATGAATGTGATTGAATCGGTCGGCACAATTCTTTCAGCCAATCAAAAACGTCGTCAGCGGACCTGCACTCATTCGGTGGAGGTGAAAGCTTCGGTCTTTTTCGTTGAAGCATAACCAACTTTCAGCATTAATATCTCGACGACTACGCCTGATTTTTAAAAAATGCGTTGGTAGTTAGAAAGTTTAAATCACATTCTTTAAAGAAAGAGTTTTGTTTATGAATTTTAACGATGGATTTTTGAAATAATCTGCCTCAATGTTGGTATCCCGTAACGATAAAGACCGAGGTTGTACCCTCGATGAAAAAATGAAAGTGAGGCTATGACGTCATCCCGACTGATTCTATAGGATGAATAGTAGACCTAGACGGTGACAGATTTCGCTTGTTTAAAATGAATTTTCTGTTATAATGGGAGAGCAAATTGGTTCAAAACGTCTGTCTACTGGCAGGTCGAATATATAGAATTTCGTAAACAACGTCAACTGTTTGGGAAATGACAAGATGATTCGCCAAGAAAGCGGATTTTAGGAGAGGTATTTAGAGGCACTACCTCTCTAGTCGGAAAGCTAACCGGAAAAGGAAGTAGAAATATTTTATCCTCGTTAGAAGAAGCTTGACGTTCGTGTGCAGTCGCTAGTTCACCTTTTAAAAAAGATATCAAACAGCTTTCGTAATTAAATATGGCTATTACTTTTGGTGCAACTTCCATTATTTTTTTCAATACTATGAGAATTCTAACCTGTCTTTTCTAGCTAACAGATATCGAATCGGTAAAAGAAAGAGCGGAAAGGTATCAAGCGTCTTCCGACCAAGACTTATGTAAACACGACAACAACAACAAATGTCAAACATTCCAGTCTTCCTGAAAACCACAACGATTTTTATGGTAAACGAAGATATTTCCATCAAATGCATATCTTGGTTTAATTATACTCAGAAGTTTTATCTTTCATAGATGTCTGTTATGATTGTCATGTGCAAAGCAATTGTTGCTTGTGGAATCGGTCACTCTTAGAAGTGTAATGATAAACTAGATTCACAAGTTAATGCTGTGAAGAATGTTGCTAAGAGTGTTTCCGACCTTGACAAGAAACTGCCAGATATGATATCCGACCAAATCAATGAGATTTTAGTTGATAGGCAAGAGATAAAAGCACGGGAGAAGAACATAATGTTTTTCAATCTGCCAGATACAGGGTCTAAGGAGAGTGATGAAGACATTGTACACTCGATTTGTAGAGATATATTAGGTGTTTCAGGGGTGATAGCCGAGGACTTCAGTAGAATCGGTGAATCGACAGTTCAGAGAAGGCCTTTGAGAGTTACAATCGACAGTAGACAGACAAGAGGTCAGATACTCAGGAATGCCTACAAGTTGTGCGATAGTTCTACTTACAGTAAAATTGGTATCGGGAGAGATCTGACGAAGAAGCAGCGTCTAGCTAATAAAGAATTGAGGAAGAAACTAGATAGATGTAGAAAGGAAGAACCTGAGAAGAACTGGGCCATCCGTAGGGATAAACTAATTGAGATCCCCAAACAGAATTCATCATCCGAAAGAGGTGCTAGAGGTGGTCATGTTCCTCCGGGTCATCGTCCTTCGGGGGACGTGAGAGCGTAACTCTTGAAACAGAACATCATGTAAATACGTTAACAGTTCAATCAGTTTATGTTTCACAGCTAAACAGCTCAACTAGTTCGATCAACAGTTTATTTGATGATTCAAGTTCTACAGATGATTTTTATTTTGTTCCTGATGAGTCTGCAAGCACAGATGTAAATAGTTCAGACAATGAACAAAGTTCTGATGAATCATCATCACACAGGAGTTTTGATGAGGGGATTAAGTTATGTTTTTCCAATGTGGACAGTTTGTCTAATAAAGTAGCGGAATTAGAGGCATTTCTTGATATCGAGAAACCGGACATATTTGGGATTTGTGAAGTTTACCCTAAAGTTGGTGTAGATAAAATGAGCTTGAATGACTTAAAATTTAGGTTTTTAGCTGTGTGTACCGGTATGATAATTTTCTACATCAACATGTTCACGAGTTAATAAGATTTAGGGACGGACAAAACCCAAGTTGTCTGGACTTGTTATTTACCAATGAAGAGTTTATGATTTACGAGGACTCAATTTTTCATTAAGCAACCACTTGTCAATCAGTTTAAATCAAGGTTAAACGCTGAGAATTGGAACATTAAGAAATTTAAACCGTCTCGTTATGCACTCTGAGACGAACAAGGTCACTTTACAAGTTGGAGAAGTTTACCAAAACAGCATATCAGAGGGGTCACGACAGATTGTATCTACTATATTGACCCTACGATCCAGGTATCCAGGTATCCAGGTATCTTTCCCAAGTGCCAACCCTTTATTCAATTGCTGTTTGTAAAATGATATTTGTCTTTATGCTTGTATGGTGTCACTCCTCAACGAAACGGGCCTATTAAATATATAGTAAAATGGGTCAATTTTGCAGCTTCTATCTCCTCTCAGAAGTCTTTGTGGCAACTTTTACTTAGTCTGCCTGACGGACCATTTCTTTGTCTTTAATTTACTACCAAGAAAGTGGTATCAATAGCACCATCAGCTAAAATCATGCACCCGTGAACACAGCCACCCTTGAAATTTGCCATCTCTTTCAGGATCTGCATGTGACACACCCCCATGAAAGGTCACGACCGCGCAAGAAACTAGTTCCCAACAAATTCATTAAAACACATCCTAGCAGTACACTGATGGTCTGCCAGTGTACAGAACCACATTTCATGCATCTGCCTATTCTATAGACACAGAATCAATGCAACAAAAGGAGCAAATCCATTTTTGACGGAACTATGTATGTATACTATGACCCAGAAGCATTTCCCGTTGTGGAGTGTCTCCTATATAATGAAGGATTTTACAAAATTTTCACCAAATCTGTCTCAGGTCAGTGCTTTATGGTGTTTCCAAAGAGAAAACATAAAAAGAGTCTAAAATTTGTCTCTAAATAACAACCAAGTGGCATTTTAAAAAGGGCCCCCCTAATTGCAAAACAATGTCTTTAATGCAATTCTGGGTTGAGACCCCCCTTGCTTACTTGAATTGGAATAAATCAGGAATTTATGGTCAGATTTCCAAAAAATAAAAAGATACTTACTCTGTCGTCCTTAAGCTTTCACGGTAAGATGCATTTCTTGAAAATATAATTATTGCATAAAACAAAACGGAAAAAGGGGCTATTTTAAGACAAATCTCCCTTTTCAGGCTGAAATCCTATTTTTATCATTTATATACATTTTAAACTGTAAAAACTAAACTCGAATTTTGTAAAAGTAATACTTTAGTGCAGATAATGATATATACTTTTACAATAAAATGAATAAAAACAAAGACTGTTTTGGGACAGGAAATGGCCACTACTGGCCAATTAAGCCTCTTAAATCGGATTATGACCAAAGTAAGTATTGGGGAGAGTTAAGGGTTTTTCGCCTTTTCCTACGATGTTTTGAATGTGGAAATACAGCAAATCGTTACTATGCAATCAGTAACACTATTTAAAACAAAACTCGTAACTCCTGTGACAAATTAGCAGAAACAGGGCACGTAAAAAGGGGCCAAAATGACAAAATTATCGATTTTCTACTAAAATTCGTTATTTTGTGGACCTAAAAAATCTTAAAAACGATTGAAATATTTTACACAAGATTCTTCGTGCTATTTCCCGTCTTCAAATATTCAAGTTAGCTGAAAACTGTGTTTTTGAGAAGGAAAAACAAAGGTTTGAAAGACAATACAAATGTGGAAAACACACGAAACAGAAATCAATAGTAAAATAAGTCTTCATAGGATAAAGGGTTTCTGCAGTCTATTTTCATTTAAAAATGCTTTCAAAATATCTTTGAAGTTCATAATTACTGCATACATGTTTCTCCTACTTGAAAATGATTTTGTATAGGAAATAGAAGGAAATCACGAGGGGGGGGGGGCATACAAAAATGGGGGGGGGGGGCTAAATGTTAAACATTAAAAAGTCATTTTCTGTTATTGAAATGGTTAAATATGTATTAAATCCATTTAAAATCCAGAATTTTGTAATAATTTGCTTTATCTATTGTGCGATAAGCAAAACAAAGAGCATTTTGTGCAAAAAAGGTTCATTTCAAATCTTTAATGAAAAAATCATGTCACGCACCTTTTTAAATTCAGGCGGGGTGTTTCTGGGATAAAGGGTTTTTCGCCTTTCAAACGATATTTATACCCCCCTAAACAAAGTTATGGGGGGTATACTGGAATCAGGTTGTCCGTCTGTCGGTCCGTCCGTCTGTCCGTGGACATAATCTTGTGTCCTCTTCTCCTCCCACAGTTTTTGACCAATTTTTCTGAAATTTTACCAGGATGTTTCCTATCATATGAAGTTGTGCACCTGCAATTTTCATCTTGATCCAGTGATTAGTTCTAGAGTTATGCCACTTTGAACTTTTTAATGGGGGGGGGGGAAGTAGTCAATATTACGGGAAGTAGTCAAAATTTACAATTTCGTTTCTGTGTTCTAACTCAAGAACCGTTTGACCTAGGATCATGAAACTTTACACAGTTGTTGGCCATGACCCAAGGAGGTGCCCTATCGTTTTGGGGGTCACCAAGGTCAAAGGTCAAGGTCACAGTTGGACTTTGTTTAAAATCGGTTTCCATGCTCTAAGTCAAGAACCTTTTGACTGATAGCACTTTTTCAGTGACAAGGCTTTAGTGGGGGGTATTCGTCCGCTTTGCGACAGTTCTAGTTCTAAGCTAGTTTCGCTTTGAACTAGTACTAAACGGAATTACCTATCCAAAAATACACAGGAATTGACAACACAAGCAATTGAGCCCATTTGATGTGGTTTCTAACGTTGTCTTTGTTCTTTGTAACATTTTTTAATTTTTTTAAATTGAAGTTAAAATATGACGTAAATTCCGAAAATATGGTCTATTTTTCACAAATTCTTTACTTTCAGATCAATTGAAGCAACTTCAAACACAAAAATGTGGCCAAAGTTGAAATTTCGTAATTTTCACTTCTGGCTCATATAGGTGTCACTCCTCAACGAAACAGGCCTATTAAATATATAGTAAAATGGGTCAATTTGGCAGCTTCTACCAGATTCTCCTCTCAGAAGTCTTTGTGGCAACTTTTACTTAGTCTGCCTGACAGACCATTTCTTTGTCTTTAATTTACTACCAAGAAAGTGGTATCAATAGCACCATCAGCTAAAATCACGCACCCGTGAACACAGCCACCCTTGAAATTTGCCATCTCTTTCGGGATCTGCATGTGACACACCCCATGAAAGGTCACGACCGCGCAAGAAACTAGTTCCCAACAAATTCATTAAAACACATCCTAGCAGTACACTGATGGTCTGCCAGTGTACAGAACCACATTTCATGCATCTGCCTATTCTATAGACACAGAATCAATGCAACAAAAGGAGCGAATTCATCCATTTTTGACGGAACTATGTTTGTATACTACGACCCGGAAGCATTTCCCGTTGTGGAGTGTCTCCGTATAAGCGAATACTCATTTATATAACCCTATGCAATTGGGTTCATGTGTTTGTGGTAGACGATCAAGGATTGTATGGGTTATTTCTCTGTTTATCGATTGCTATTGTTATTCAAAAAGATTGATTAACCAATCAAATGACTGATTTAGTCATCTGACGCTGCCGACTTTGATTAATCCTTATCCAAACAAGACTGGATTTTGACGTCTCTAGTAGAAGTGTCTTCGGAAAACATTGAGACACAAAAGAAGAAACGGCTGATAATCAGCATTTTTTCTTTTGTCTCAATATTTTCTGTGGCAACTAATACACAAATTCTATCTGTAACAACATCCCTTTTGTCGTCTGTTGCAGCTTTCAAATTGGACAGCCTTAAAAGTTTGCCATTTGGGAAAGGGTGAACTATGATATGCTTATTTGCCTAATGTTTTAAAATGCTTTGGCTAATAAGATAAGAGAGTTTTCACTCTCTTAACAGATAAAACTGAAGGAAAACATTGAGACAAAAGAAGAGGATGTTGATGTTTAATCAGCATTTTCTCTCTTTGTCTTAATGTGGTATGCCTTTGTTGAATTTTTCACAATTTCTTTTTTCATCACTATGCATTGTGGGTAGAGACTAAATACTAGCATGCTCAGGTCTAAGATGTGCGCACATTAATATAACAACGGGGAAAACCCAACAATCTCTTTTAAGCGGCGCGAAAGACGACAAATCTATTTTTTCTTCTAAAATGTAGCCATGCGCATCGACTTATGACAGTGAAATGTCTCAATAGTAAAATGACTGCCACCCGGTTGCGGTTATGGTTAGTATTCATTTCGTACCACAACCATTTCGTACCAATTTCGACCTGAGCGTGCTAGTATTTAGTCTCTACCTGCATGGTGTAATTTGCAGCAGCATTTCCTAATTCCTATTTTTTTATGTGTAATTGGAATTTTAGCATGTGGTGACCATTCAGTGACCCTTTTTTACACCTCTTAAGTAAAATGCTTGCAAAAACATTGTGCAAAATGAATAATTTCGTGTGTCAAACAATTTCTTCATTTTCCACAAAATTTTCTACCCTGTGACAAAAAACAACAACAAAAAAAAACCCCATAAAATTCCATTCACCTGTAATTGTCGTCTGCAATAGTTTTGAATTTGGACAAGTATTTAAACATTTTGCCATCTGGTAATTAATAGTAATAATAGTAATAGAGCCTTTATCTAATGGTAATGGGTTAAGCGTTAATATAATATTTTAATGTTGAAAATTGCCTTCTTAATCTGTTTAATGTGGACAGTATGTAATTAAAGCAATGTCAATAAAATAATGGTTGTGAACTTTTTCTCCCTTTCTCTATATGTTTTCAGTAGCATTGATGATTCTGTTTAAAATAGCAGATTCAAAATCAGGGATTGTTAGTGAAAGGGTAAGCTTAGGAACTTTTACAGAACAACAAAATTAAGACTGGTCTAAATTGAATCTGACAAAATATAAGTTTCTGAAAATAAAAAAAATATTTAGAACAGAAATCATTTTTAGCTCACCAGAGCACGAAAGTGCTCATGGTGAGCTATTGTGATACCGCTGTGTCCGGCATCCGTCGTGTGTTATGTGTCGCCCGTCAAACTTTGCCTTGTGTGCACTCTAGAGGCCACAGTTTTTGTCCAAATAGCCTGAAAATTGGTCAGAATAATTTTCTTGATAAAATCTCGGACAATTTCCAAATGGGGTCATTTGGACTCATAAACTAGGTCACATGGTCAAATCTTAGTAACACTTTGTGTGCACTCTAGAGGTCACATTTTCTGTCAAATCAACCTGAAAATTGGTCAGAAGAATCATCTTGATCAATTCTCGGACAGGTTTGAAATTGGGTCATCTGGGGTGGTAAACTACTTGTATGTCACGAGGTCAAATCTTAGTAAAACCTTTTGTGCACTCTAGAGGCCGTAATTTTTGCCTAATCAACCTGAAAATTGGTCAGAGCATTTTTTTGCCCAATCAACCTGAAAATTGGTCAGAATGATTGTCTTGATTAAATTTTTGGACAAATTCAAAATTGGGTCATCCCGAATCATAAACTAGGTCACCAGGTCAAATCTTATCGAAACCTTGTGTGCACCCTAGAGGTCACATTTTTTGCCCAATTACCCTGAAAATTGGTTAGAATGATTGTCTTGATCAATTCTTGGACAAGATTCAAATTGGGTCATCTTGGGTCATGATCTACGTCACAAGGTCAAATCTTAGAAAAACCTCACATGCACTCTAGAGGGCACAAAGTTTGCTCAATTAACCTGAAATTGATTCAGAATGATAGTCAGAACTTGCTAAGATTTCTTGTTTGCATTATATCTCTGACAAGATTGAACATTGGTCACAATTGGGTTTGTGAAATAGGTATCTATACCAGATCTTAGTAAAACTATTGCATTTAGAGGCTAGCTACATCATATACAGAAAGCTTTTATTTCAGGTGAGCACTTCAGGGCCAATGACCCTCTTGTTATAAGGAATTCCTTTTTTTCTTACAATGTTTTACAAAGGTTTGTGTGTACATTTGTATTTAATTATGCCACTTGATTTGAAAATCAAAACAGGATATACGAAAAAGCTGGTAATGAAGGCTTAGGTCGTGCCAATCAATACTTTTGAAAGTTTTCACTGTTATGGACGTCATGGTACAAATATTGATATTTTCAAAGTTATCATCATCATTATTGTTATTGTACTATTTTCATCAATTTTTTCAATGTTTTCAAATATTTTACATTCAGTCAGAGCTCCAGATAAGAGGGGGTGACGACATTCTAATTTATTTATTTCAAATCCAAACCTACGTTATTGGTACTCATTAGAATCGTCTGGATGAGACTATTCTAATGAATACCCACAACATAGGGTTTGATTAAATTTCAGTGAACTATTTCATTTTGAAAAGTCATCACCCCCACACATCTGGAGATCTGCATTCTTAACCCTTTCCTAAAAGGCAATATTTCAGACTGGTCCAAATTGATGGATGCAGCATTTATAAAACAATCCAATATTTATGGGCAAAAGATTTGTGTACATTAGCAAATTGGATATTTAGGCAAATGGGGAAGCACTTGTTATCAAGCATTTGTCGTAAACCTAGGTCTCCATGGACATAGATTCGGAAAAAGGTTTTGCCCCTTTTCCGAACTCCACAAAAGATCAAGGTTACGCGGTTCGTATAGGGGGATCAAGTGCAATAGTGATTTAGATTCGACGTCAGGATGACACCACCGACTTTTCAAGGCGCAAATTTATGTAGGCAAGCCGGAGCCTTAGATTGGGTTAAAGAATAAACAAAGATTCTCTAAAACTAAATAAATGTAATCTAGACTCAGAAATTATGAGTCTTTTCAAGATCAAAATACAGCCATAAAATTACATCAACATCAAATGTGATAGTTCTTAGGAAGTTCTTAGTTAAAGCATTTATATCAAGTCAGACAACAATCAGCAATACAACAAAATGCTTAATCAAATAAATTCGACTAAGATGCTCTTTGAATGTCAAATAATTTGAGATCCCTAAGATTTACAAAGAGCAAATGACTCTGCAGGAAGTAATGCTCGGGCACTGTTCATAAAAGTAATAGAAATAGACAACCAATGCAATAACTACTAAATTGATACAAAATATGCCCAGGCTTAATAAAACATTAATGATCCAGGCAATTAAGATCAATGTCAACATTTTGTCTAAACAAGAGACATCACAATGATTTATGCTAAAAAAGTGCCAAAAACTAAGTTGCCCAAAATAGAGAAAATAATGGTTCCGTCCAAAGATTTCCTAAGTCTAAAAAATAAATACAAAATAATTAATTGATTAATTAATTAGCTAAATTTCTTACTACAGATTTCCTTCCTAAGTATCCAAATCACAGAGTTACAGAGTACAGAGTGAAGATTTGGGGCCTTGCGCCACTTTTTATACGGCCTGATCTGGGCCCCAGAATGTTCATGAAGTTTGATTGGCTGATAAGCCCAAATCCAACTTCATGCAAATTCTGGCCTTATGCCCTGATTGGTCAGTTTGTCAAATTGACCAGGCTCCACATGATTGACAGCATTTTAGACTGATAAGCCCCGCCTACCTGTCTGGTTTTGTCACCAACTTGTACTTTTGCAGAAATGGACCAAATTTGACAATATTAATAAAATGGCATAAGAACAAATCCAATCTTCAAAGTAATTACATATTTGAAACGTACATAACATTTACATTAAAATGAGCCCAAACATGGTCACTTTACTCCAAGTATTAAGAAAGTTGTATTTTGTCACATAAAATAGTCACTCAGTGAGAGGTCACTGGGTGCATTTACTCTATAAGACAATACGCCTAATCTGTGAAAGAATCAAATACATTCCAGAATAAAGATAAGCCAGAGGAACAAGATTGCAAATAATTATGCTTTTGCATTACTATATTAAGATTACCCAAGATGCCTCTTTTCCCACAATGTTCACAAAACCTTGTAAAACAGTGTAGGCAAAGTTCCATCTTCACTCCCAAAGTGCATAATTATCAAACTGCAAAATCACACCCCAGTATCATCAAAATATCTGAAATGTCTTATAAAGACAAATCTCCCATAAGTGTGCTAGTAATTATTTAATAGACAAAACTTTATTCTTATCACCAATTAGCAATCACAATTAGGGTAAGGGTTAAGTGACTATTAAGGACCTGTTAACAACAGTGTGATAATAACACCTTACTAATCTATAAACAGTTACTTTAATTAATTGCCAGGTAGCAAACACATTAACTTGCAAATCACTGTAGGAAAGCATTCCTACAGTATTTGCTTGTAAATGTCTGTGCAGCCTGACTTAGTACAATGCATTTGAAATAACTTATTCCATACAAAATAATGCAATACAAGCAAAATGGAACATGGACATTAAAATGTTTATTAGAAGGCTATATATTTAGACTGATCTTAAATAATGCAGGCAAAGATAAGTATGCTAGACTGGTCTTTGTAACTAACAAATGGATGCAAAATTGTAGCAGCAATCCAATAGGTTATTCTGCAAATTGTCAGTTTTAGACAGAACAGTCTGCTCAGTCTAACTCCCCAAATTGCAAACTATCATGAGAAAAGGAGAAATGTGAAATCTCAGATAAACAGGGGTTCAAAGTACACGAAATTGCTTCAAGCATACATTGGACACCATAATACTGAAATAAGCAGATTTTACAGAATTTAGCCTCTAAACAATTATCAAATGCAATAAGACAACAATAATACAGTTAAAACAAGAAAAACAAGATAAACAAGACAAAACAAGGAAAGAGATTATGGTCAAGGCAAGGGTTAAAGAGTCTGGTAATTTTCCACTGACTCAGGCCACCTGCAGGGTAGAATTTAGTCATCCCCAGGGATCAAACATGAGCACAGCTGCGATTATGTAACATTTTCCTCACTGTACCAGCTCACATTGACAGTCAAAGAGGGCAGTTCTGCCAAGTTCTTCAACTGTTATGTAACATTATGTCATGAAAGCAATGATGACAGATACACAAGTGTCAAGGAAGCCTTTGATTTTTGGAACAGTCTAATCCTTTCCTAAAAGCGGTTTCTTCCATAATGTAAACAACCCTTTTCCATATAAAAATCCAGGTTTACAACACGGCTCCCCTCACGGGAAAGAATGGATCTTACACAAGAGACATTCAATTCCGCCCCGGAATTTCCAAAGCATAAACTCTAGAAATCCAGGAACAGAGCTGGATGTAACAAAATCTCAAAGTCATATAACAAAATACAAAAGTATAATGTACATTTATACATAATACACAAGGTACAAAACATACTAAGTACGAATGAGCACCGGTTCGAGTAAGCACAATAAAATGAGCTCTTCATAAAGAAGGCGCAGCATGACAGCAACTAAACTCTTACAATTCCAGTTGAAAAGCAAGATTTTAGCTCCAGGCATGCCTGTTCTAGGTAAATTTGGTAGTTTACAGCTTTATCCAAAGCAGATGAATTGTAACACAGCAATAACAACTGCAATACATGGTACTATGATTCGATTATCAAATCAATTGAATCCACAAAGTTACAAAACTTACAATACAATATTCTGTACTTTGCTTTAACATCGTCTCTGTCAATTGTCAGTCATAATGTCAATGCACTTAAGGTAAAATGACTCTAAAATATCACTACACTTCTCCGATGCTCTATTTAACAAAAGCTAAACAGCTTCAATTAGACAGAACATCGACCCAAGTTCTAGTGTAAGCAACTATTGCTTAAAGTCAACACAATTCTGCATAAAATTTGCAAAAATAACAAAATACTCTAGCACATAAAATACTCTAAACATAACTCTTCTCGAGATATTTCAGACTGGTAAAATGGCAACAGCACAACAGCTTGCAGACTCTGCATATTGGACACCACAAGACAACACATCATAGCAGCACTTTCAAAATAAATAACAATAACTCAGCAACTGATAAATATATCATAAACCATCAGGCTTTGGCATATTTATGTAAATGAGTTATGTTGTAATATTCAAGAATATCCATTCAAAACAAGTATTACCAAACATAAACCAAACTCAATAACATAGAGATAGGTAAGTGTTCAACCTAGCAATTTAAATGTTAAAGACAATCTGCTTTTTGGAAAACATTCAGTTCGGTGCGTAATACTTTAAAACTTCAGACTAGCCAAATCACTGATAAGATATTACAATGCTACACAGCACATAACTTCTTCAATGTACTATGAATGTAACATAATAATATCTATGCAGTGCAGAAGCAAAAGCCTCCATTGAAACAGTGCAAAAATAATACTATCCGATAAAGATAAGTGTTCAATCTCTATATAAATAGATAGTATCAGATATTGTAGAATGACATTCTGAAACTCACATCAGACATATCACTCCCAATATCTTCAACATGAAAACCTGGAACTCTACATCAGAATTCTCACACCGAAATGCAAAGTTCAGCATGGCACTAGTAAAATACTGAAATGATATCTTGAAATAGAACAACATTACCTATAAACTAATAAGCAAAAACATGAACATTTACAATACAAAAATAGTTGTTGTCGTTTGTCGTTGATGGGAATGTAGGACATCGGGAATGTAGGACATCGGGAATGTAGGACATCAGGAATGTAGGACTTAACAAAGTTTATTGGAATTTATAAGAAATTTAGAGTTCATGATTCTGGATTTACGCGTGAAATTGAAGAAATATTATTAAGAAATGTTCTTTGTTCGCGAAGCAGTTGGGCAATGGTGGGTGGCCTAATAAAACACTAAAAGTTATTCGTAATGACAGCACTCATCGAAATAGTCTAATTCTTCATTTTGGAGGTTATATGATAGATCGAAAGTCTCTTCTTCAAATTTCCGTTTGTTCGTACGTTGGATCATTAGCCGAAATACAGGAAGGTGGTTCGAGAGTCCAAGATTTAAAGTTACACAATCACTTCTGGCTATATGGCGTTCAGCTTCATTTTGATTCGGGAATACATGTCTACAGTCCACACACGAAAAAGGGATATAGCGAATGTTAAGGTGGCACCTAGCCACATGTCTCCAGGTCGCGCGATAGCTGTGGCTGTATCCGCACATTACACAGAAATACTGGCCCACCATTGCCACTGCAAAAAAGAAAATTCATTCAGTTAATTGATTTAAATAAACGCAAGAGGGGTGAAGAATTCCGGAAATATTTGGAGGATTTGTCTCAGCTTCTTCTCATAAATTCCTTCGTACACTTGGATGAGGAAACACATCACGTTGGTACGACACCAGAGGTCATCCACCATCATGAAATTACCAGCATCCCAGCACATCCTCGCCCTGATGACAGTATCTCTTAGCTTCCTCCGTAGGATCTTAATTTGTGTGTCACATCTCCAGGCCACCTTAAAAAGAGCCAGGGCTGCCGGAAGGTTCGTCAAGTCCAGGTGGTCGGTGTTGTAGTGCTCCATTGATGACTTCTGTTGGTAAAAATATAAAAGTTATGCTGATGTCAGTCTACTGGTAAAAATACTGGTTAATTTGAACTTAGTTAAGATTTTTCAGTACCCTCTTCGCCCAGCCCGGTACTGCCTCCATCTCACAGGGTCTCAGTCGGTCGTGGTGCGCCACAAAGGTTTTGCTCTTACCCTGTAAAAGGAAGACAGATGGGGACAAAACTTTGATTACAATGCACGGTCCATCCCAATATTTGTCCAACTTCTTCAGGTGCGCCAACTTCCTGTAGACAAGATCGCCTATCTTATACCTATTCTCGATCATCCTGGTATCATAGTCCCTCTTCTGCCTACAGCTTGCTGCTTTTAGTTGGTTCCTGGCTTGTTGGTAGCAGTCCTCCATCTGATGGCGCAGGTTGTCTACATAGCTGTGGACTTCTTGAGGGGCCTCTTGGCGCGCTATGGGGAAGACAAGGTCTACAGGTAAGGTTACCTCTCTTCCAAACATCAGCATATTAGGGCTGTATCCGGTTGATGGGTGGGGAGTGCTCCGATAGGCTGCCAACAACAGGCCAAGGTAATCGTCCCAATTATTGGAATTCCTGTTGACAAACTTCCTCAGCATCTTCCCAAGTGTTCCATTGAATCTTTCAATCAGCCCGTTGGAGGAGGGGCGATATGGGGTTGTTCTGGTCTTCTTGATTTGAAGGAGTTTGCAGATCTCCTGGAACAGTTCGCTCTCGAAGTTCCTGCCCTGGTCTGAGTGAATTTCAAGGGGAATTCCAAATCTGCTTACAAACTCTAGCACAAGCTTCTTCACGACCTCCTCTGCCTTCTGTGATGGTAATGGGTAGGCCTCCATCCAACGGGTGAAATAGTCTCCTATCACCAAAATATATTTGTTTCCGGAACTGGTTACATTCAAGGGGCCCATTATGTCGATCCCTATCCTGTCCATGGGATATCCGGCGCGGTACTGCTGTAAAGGTGCTCGTGGGGTTTTGGCAGGTTTAGAAGCTTTCTTGCAGGTGGTGCACATATTTAGGTAGAGTCTTATGTCCTGTTTGTATTTGTACCAGTAGAACCTTTCTCTAACCTTCTCGGATGTTTTGTTTATTCCCAAGTGGCCCGCAAAAACGCTGTCGTGGCACTGTCTAAGGACCTCATTTTTCAGTACAGCTGGTACCAATAACTGTAATTTCTCCTCAGCTCCTAATTTAATTTTCTGGAACAGCATATGTTCAATTTTTGTGATATTTTCCCAATTGAGCCAATATTTCCGTACAGCTGGGCTCAAAGCGTTGGCTTCATTTCTGTCAGGAATGGTTCCTTTGTCTTTCCACTCATGGAGAATCCCGAGATCTGCGTCTTCCCTCTGCAGCAATCCGAGGTCCTTGGCTGAATATGTGGACAAATACTGAGCAAGGTTCCTGCCCAACACGTTTTCTGCGTCGCTGTCTTGTTCTTTCTGCATGTTACCCCTGGTCACAGCTCGGCATCTGGCAATGTTGGGGTCTACACCAAGGTCAACCACGTTGTCGACGTCCTCTCGGAAGTACTTCCACTCACAACATCGGCCGCGGCAGGATGAGATAGCCTGGTTGTCGGTGTCCGCATGTCCCATCTCGTCGGTTGTGTCCTGACGGCTAAGGCTATCTGCATTTTGGTGGCGCTTCCCTGGTCGGTGTTGTATTTTGAAGTCATATTGGGCAAGAGACTCTAACCAGCGGGCTACTTGTCCTACAGGTTCCTTGAAGTTGAAAATCCATTGCAGAGAACCATGATCAGTCCTCAGCAAGAATTTCCTACCAAGAAGATAATGGCGAAATTGGTGGGTGAAGGTAATTACAGCAAGGAGTTCACGCCTGGTCACACTGTATCGCTGTTGAGCTTTATTCAGTTTCTTTGATGCATAGCCTATGACATGCTCCTCTCCATTCTGGACTTGAGATAAAACTGCTCCAACACCAACGTCTGACGCATCTGTGTCCAGAACAAACTGACCATCATTTTGAGGATAGGCCAAGATTGGTCCGGTACTCAGGGCGTTGCGTAGGTCGTCAAAGGCAAGTTGACAGGCTAAATCCCAGGAAAACGGAACCTTTTTCTGTGTCAGCCTGGTCATTGGTGCAGCTCTTTCACTGAAGTTCTGGATGTACTGGCGATAATAGTTACAGAGGCCAATAAACTGTTGTATTTCCTTCACATTTTCAGGTTGTTTCCAGGTTTGGATAGCCTCTACAAGCCTAGGGTTGGGCCTAATCCCATCTTGTCCTACAACATGACCTAAAAACAAAACTTCATGCTTAAATAATTCACATTTAGATGGTTTCAATTTGAGTCCTGCATCCTTGATTCTTGTGAAGACTTCAGACAGTCGTGATATGTGTTCTTTGAAGTCTGAGCCTAAAACAATTATGTCGTCTAGGTATATGAGTAGGGATTCCCACTGTAAGCCATGCAGAATCATTTCCATACACCGCTGGAAGGTTGAGGGCGCGTTCGAGAGTCCAAATGGAAGAGTGTTATATTCGAACAGACCATATTTACTTATAAACGCTGTCTTCGGCTTGTCCTCTTCCTCTACTTCCAGTTGCCAGTATCCAGACTGCAGATCCAGCGTTGAAAATATCTTGGCAGACGCTAGGCAGTCCAAACACATGCTTATCTTGGGTAAAGGATATGCGTCTTTGATAGTAACATCATTAAGTTTGCGGTAGTCTATGCACCAGCGGACCCCACCATCTCTCTTTCTAACTAGGACAGTAGGTGAGCTCCATGGTGACTGTGATGGACGAATTACTCCGGCTGCTAACTGGTCCTTCAAATACTTCTCCTCCTCAGCCTCAAATCCTTTGGGTGTCGGTCTCATTCGTTGCCTGATAGGAGCAGCTCCAGCTGTGTCTATGCTATGCTTGAGTAAGGAACACCGGCCGAGGTCGTTGGCATGTTTAGCAAAGCAATCTTCATACCTAGATAAAACATCAGCTAACATGGATTTTTCTGGTTCCTGTAAGTTGTCAATACTTGATGTGTATAAGGTTTGTAAGTGTTCTGGTATGACAAAATTTTCTTGAGCTTTGGGCTCTTCCGGAATCTGGTCTAATTTCAATTCAAGGGTCTTTGGCATGGCCATCTCACCACATCTGTTGATTATTCGCTGTTTCGGATTGTATTCTCCTACAATGTTGTTGTGGGTACACGTTCGTTCTGTGGACATTGACTGGTTGGTTCCCTCTGCTTGATCAATAAGAAACCCAGTTTCATAGATGGATTCTGGTTCCACAAGATGTCCAACAATCGTGTTCTTCTTCAGCTTGATAGGGTTCTTGGTTGGGTTCACCATTCTCACTGGGACGGTTTTGCCTGTCGAGCTGACCATAGCCTTGGCTGGGAGTAATCTGCCTTGGGTAGTCGGCTCGAAATACATGTCACCATGGAGGGAGTTTTCGGATCTGCAGCTTATAACAAACTCTGAGTAGGCGGGTATGGTAGCTGCTCTCCGCAGTGAAACTTTGCCTATTTGGTTGTTTTGGCTGTTCGTCTGTAGAGGTAGCCACTTGTCTCGTACCCGGAGCCCCTTCTCTGGATCTATAGCCATCTTATGGTGAAACATAAGGTCCCATCCCAGTAATAGTTCATCCCGGATAGGAGCGACATACACAGGCCAATCAAATGTCATGTCCCCAATTTTAAGCATGACACTTGTCAACCCGCATACTGTCAGCTCCTTGTTCTCTTCTGCGACTACAAGTTGTCTTTTTGCCTTCTGTAAAGGTGGACGCCTAGATTTCGGTATCCTTTTATATGTCGATTCACTGATGACCGTTACCTCAGCACCTGTATCTATAACAGCATTACATTCAATATCACAAACATGCATTAAAAGTTTAATTGTCTTAGCTCTCACACGGTCAACTATAAGAATAGATTCTTCTCTATTGTCATTTTGTCCTGAACCTGCAATAAATTGTCCATCACCTGTGTACTGGTCCAGGTCTACATCATTAGGTACAGCAGGTGATGATAAAAGTTTGGCCTCTTCCTCAAAAATATGGGCTGAACTTGGGCCTTCCAGTACAGCCCCTTCTAGTTTTCCTGGTTGACACCTTCCTTCTTCTGTCCCTCTAACGTGTTTGGCTTCTTGAGTGGGCAGTTTGGTGAGATGTGTCCCTTCTCGTGGCAGTTGTAACAAGTCACCTCCTTCTTATCAGTACGTTCAGACCGGTTGTTTTGATGATTGGTTCCTTCGGGATGAGCGTTGCCCAACTTCGCAAATTGTTTCGTGATGTATGCCTCTATCTCTCGCTTCAAATTATCCAAACGGTCCTCAGTAACCATTCTATGCTTGTTAACCCTTCTCATGTCAGCTCGGTCCTCCTCTTCTTGGCTTGAGTCCGAGTCACAGGTATCAATGCTACGGATGCCACTGGGTTTAGTTGTGTACTGGCGGCAGGCCTCATGCCAAGTTATCATGTCGACGGCTTCCGACAGGTCTCTTGGTTTTCTGATGAGAACTTCATAGGCCAGGCGCTGATCTTGAAGTCCCTTCAACAAATGTTCTATGGACAAGTTCTTGTATATAGTTGTTCCCTCCATGCCGGGGTATGACCTAGACATCAACTGGTTGATTCGTGCGCTGTATTGTTGGATACTCTCCTTTGAGCTCTTCTTAATGTTGTAAAGGGTGGCCCTGTGTGTTTCTGCTAGGAGGCATTGCCCAAAACGCTGTGTAAAAGATCTGATAATCTGGTCTGTATCGTCACATGCATTGGCTCCCAAGCTATTTAGGTGCATCAGAGCCTCTCCTTTGAAAGAGAATATCAGTTGTTCCCTAAATTTTCTGTCTGTCCATCTGTACACCTTCTTCATAAAGTTCATTTGCATCAGAAAGGGTTCCCAGGTATCAGGCTTCCCATCAAACACAGGTGGCCTTGGTCTAAAGTCTGTATGTTCTGCCGGCTGGGGAAAGTGGTTAGGATTTGGCCCTCGGCGCGGCTGGAAGTAATCTGTTGGGGGTCCCCTATTGAAGTCTGCTGACCTAAAATGTTCAGGCGATTGGGCAGGCCTAAGGTGTCGTCTAGGTGGCTCATCGCTGAGGAAGGCAGGCTCCTGGAATGGCGGGCTCAGTGACCTATATGTGGGTCTGCGTAATTGAGGTCTGGTAGGGGGCTCAAATCTGTCTTGATATGGATCTGGTCTGTGCACTGGCCGGTCAGTGTCCAGTGGTTCCCTATATGCACGGAAAGATGGACCGCCCTCTCTCGGGTCTGGATCAGCTGGGTACTGTCGAGGTTCCAGGAGAGGCCTGGGGGGTATCGGGATGGGATTTGAAGGAGGGGGCCTCTGGCTCAGGGGAGTGTCAGGTACAATCATGTCGTCCCATTCAGGAGATGGCTGCTCAAACAGCACTGTATCCGGAGTATCTGGCCTAAGAGGCTCCCGATTCTGTGTCGCCATTTGTAATTGGTAAGCTGGCTTAATAGTCCCTGACCTCAATTCCATAAAATGAGGTGATATTCAAGAAAATACAACTACAAAGTCTACAACTTAACTATAACTAGGTTGATAAAACAAGATCCTGTGCTGAAAATGATAGCTATAATGTGCAAAGTTATAATAAAGTCTGTTGTATTCTGAAAATAACAATTATAATGGAAAATCAGTCAAAATCCTCCTGTGGCAGACTGAAAATAATGCTACAATGTGAAAAATTATAATATGGTATCTTCAATATGTTGTACTCTGAAAATAACAATTAAAATGGCAAATCAGTCAAAATCCTCCTGTGGCAGACTGAAAATAATGCTACAATGTAAAGAATTATAATATGGAATCTTCAATATGTTGTACTCTGAAAATAACAATTATAATGGCAATGCGGTCAAAATCCTCCTGTGGCAGACTGAAAATAATGCTACAATGTAAAAAATTATAATATGGTATCTTCAATATGTTGTACTCTGAAAATAACAATTATAATGGCAATCCAGTCAAAATCCTCCTGTGGCAGACTGAAAATACTGTCTATATTTTGAGTATTTCAAAATTCTGGTGTTTACTGAAAATTACAACTATGATAAACACAAATAAGAAGTCCTCCTGGTGTGGCTGAAATTCATGCAATTCCAAATGAAATACAGAAAGGCGAATGATTGACCAAAATTGAAAATAATACCAATCTTGCTGATTCAAATGACTCGGTTTTCTTTGCAAAACAGTTTAAACTTGCCAAAACTTGACAGAAAATCTGCTACTTCTGTTGGTTTAAAATTTTTGAACAGCAGGACAATCAGTGCTCCGAATTGCTGAGCTCTCTGATATTTTCACTGTACGGATCCAAAATTATTACTTCTGTCAATTCAGACTTGGTAGAATTTTGTGAACAACAAACAATCAGTGCTCCGAATAGCTGAGCTCTCTGATTATTTCAATGTTAGGATAGAAATAACTTTTAGTAATTATTTTCAATCAGCAAACTTGGCAATTCAGTAACAAAAGGGAAATCATATGTAAATCAAAATATCGAGAAGCAAATTGAACTATTTGTTGATTTACAGACTTGAAATTTGATTGAGACAAATGGAGAAGAATTGTCTGAAAAATATTGGTATGATTTCAATGGCTTGAGGAATTTACAAGATTAGCCTCTTTATGACTTAGAATTGTCAGTACACAGATTCTAATTATGCCTGGCAGGAAATTATGTTATTAAAGCCAAAAAGTATAGAAACTCAGTCACAATATCAGTGCCCCTACTTTGATGAGCTCTCTGAATTTATGCCTGTTCAAATTACACTTCAGTGGAGATATCAGTGCCCCGAATAGCTGAGCTCTCTGATACCTAACACAATTTTATATTGATAAATTGGTTTAGTCAACAGTCAAATTTTATGGATTGCAGATCTAACAGAAATTTTACAATAGTTAGGATTTTCAGCAAAGCTAGAAAAATGCTAACTCCAGTAAAATTGTTTAGCTGACTAAGGGATAAAATATCAATGAATCTGACAATTCTTAATCAATAACAGATATTTAAAACTTCCCAAGAAATATCTTATAGGCTGTATTCTCAAAACCTTTAAAAATTCTAAATCTAACAATACACTAATTTCAATGATTTAACACACTCTAAATAATTTGTCTTACAGAAAACAGTTCTTTCAAAAATACTACAAATTACCAATATAAGAAAGCCAAAAATTATTGATAATTTCTAATTCAAAATATTTCTATGGCACTAGATCCTTGCAAAGGAATCCAATTTGTCTAAATTACATGAATCCAAACAATCTGGATCCGCACTTCTGACACCAGTTTTTTGTCGTAAACCTAGGTCTCCATGGACATAGATTCGGAAAAAGGTTTTGCCCCTTTTCCGAACTCCACAAAAGATCAAGGTTACGCGGTTCGTATAGGGGGATCAAGTGCAATAGTGATTTAGATTCGACGTCAGGATGACACCACCGACTTTTCAAGGCGCAAATTTATGTAGGCAAGCCGGAGCCTTAGATTGGGTTAAAGAATAAACAAAGATTCTCTAAAACTAAATAAATGTAATCTAGACTCAGAAATTATGAGTCTTTTCAAGATCAAAATACAGCCATAAAATTACATCAACATCAAATGTGATAGTTCTTAGGAAGTTCTTAGTTAAAGCATTTATATCAAGTCAGACAACAATCAGCAATACAACAAAATGCTTAATCAAATAAATTCGACTAAGATGCTCTTTGAATGTCAAATAATTTGAGATCCCTAAGATTTACAAAGAGCAAATGACTCTGCAGGAAGTAATGCTCGGGCACTGTTCATAAAAGTAATAGAAATAGACAACCAATGCAATAACTACTAAATTGATACAAAATATGCCCAGGCTTAATAAAACATTAATGATCCAGGCAATTAAGATCAATGTCAACATTTTGTCTAAACAAGAGACATCACAATGATTTATGCTAAAAAAGTGCCAAAAACTAAGTTGCCCAAAATAGAGAAAATAATGGTTCCGTCCAAAGATTTCCTAAGTCTAAAAAATAAATACAAAATAATTAATTGATTAATTAATTAGCTAAATTTCTTACTACAGATTTCCTTCCTAAGTATCCAAATCACAGAGTTACAGAGTACAGAGTGAAGATTTGGGGCCTTGCGCCACTTTTTATACGGCCTGATCTGGGCCCCAGAATGTTCATGAAGTTTGATTGGCTGATAAGCCCAAATCCAACTTCATGCAAATTCTGGCCTTATGCCCTGATTGGTCAGTTTGTCAAATTGACCAGGCTCCACATGATTGACAGCATTTTAGACTGATAAGCCCCGCCTACCTGTCTGGTTTTGTCACCAACTTGTACTTTTGCAGAAATGGACCAAATTTGACAATATTAATAAAATGGCATAAGAACAAATCCAATCTTCAAAGTAATTACATATTTGAAACGTACATAACATTTACATTAAAATGAGCCCAAACATGGTCACTTTACTCCAAGTATTAAGAAAGTTGTATTTTGTCACATAAAATAGTCACTCAGTGAGAGGTCACTGGGTGCATTTACTCTATAAGACAATACGCCTAATCTGTGAAAGAATCAAATACATTCCAGAATAAAGATAAGCCAGAGGAACAAGATTGCAAATAATTATGCTTTTGCATTACTATATTAAGATTACCCAAGATGCCTCTTTTCCCACAATGTTCACAAAACCTTGTAAAACAGTGTAGGCAAAGTTCCATCTTCACTCCCAAAGTGCATAATTATCAAACTGCAAAATCACACCCCAGTATCATCAAAATATCTGAAATGTCTTATAAAGACAAATCTCCCATAAGTGTGCTAGTAATTATTTAATAGACAAAACTTTATTCTTATCACCAATTAGCAATCACAATTAGGGTAAGGGTTAAGTGACTATTAAGGACCTGTTAACAACAGTGTGATAATAACACCTTACTAATCTATAAACAGTTACTTTAATTAATTGCCAGGTAGCAAACACATTAACTTGCAAATCACTGTAGGAAAGCATTCCTACAGTATTTGCTTGTAAATGTCTGTGCAGCCTGACTTAGTACAATGCATTTGAAATAACTTATTCCATACAAAATAATGCAATACAAGCAAAATGGAACATGGACATTAAAATGTTTATTAGAAGGCTATATATTTAGACTGATCTTAAATAATGCAGGCAAAGATAAGTATGCTAGACTGGTCTTTGTAACTAACAAATGGATGCAAAATTGTAGCAGCAATCCAATAGGTTATTCTGCAAATTGTCAGTTTTAGACAGAACAGTCTGCTCAGTCTAACTCCCCAAATTGCAAACTATCATGAGAAAAGGAGAAATGTGAAATCTCAGATAAACAGGGGTTCAAAGTACACGAAATTGCTTCAAGCATACATTGGACACCATAATACTGAAATAAGCAGATTTTACAGAATTTAGCCTCTAAACAATTATCAAATGCAATAAGACAACAATAATACAGTTAAAACAAGAAAAACAAGATAAACAAGACAAAACAAGGAAAGAGATTATGGTCAAGGCAAGGGTTAAAGAGTCTGGTAATTTTCCACTGACTCAGGCCACCTGCAGGGTAGAATTTAGTCATCCCCAGGGATCAAACATGAGCACAGCTGCGATTATGTAACATTTTCCTCACTGTACCAGCTCACATTGACAGTCAAAGAGGGCAGTTCTGCCAAGTTCTTCAACTGTTATGTAACATTATGTCATGAAAGCAATGATGACAGATACACAAGTGTCAAGGAAGCCTTTGATTTTTGGAACAGTCTAATCCTTTCCTAAAAGCGGTTTCTTCCATAATGTAAACAACCCTTTTCCATATAAAAATCCAGGTTTACAACACATTTTTCACCTGAAAAAAACTGTTCCATTTGGACATATGAACCAGTTCTTGTTTTTAGCTCACCTGAGCATGATTGTGCTCATAGTGAGTTATTGTGATACCGCACATGTCCGGTGTCCGTCATGTGTCGTCCGTCGTCCGTCAAACTTTTCCTTGTGTGTATTCTAGAGGTCACAGTTTTTGGCCAATCAACCTGAAAATTGGTCAGAATGATTGTTTTGATAAAATCTCGAACAACTTTGAAATTGGGTCATCTGGGGTCATAAACTAGGTCATGAGGTCAAATCTTAGTAAAACCTTGTGTGCACTCTAGAGGCCACATTTTTTTGCCCAATCAACCTGGAAATTGGTCAGAATTATTGTCTTAATCAATTCTCGAATAAGTCTGAAATTGGATCATTTTGGGTCATAAACTAGGTCACTAGGTCAATTCTTAGTAAAACCTTGTGTGCACTGTAGAGGTCACATTTTTTGCCCTATCAACCTGAAAAGTGGTCAGAATGATTGTCTTGATCAATTTTCGGACAAGTTCGAAATTGGGACATCTTGGGTCATAAACTAGGTCATGAGGTCAAATCTTAGTAAAACCTTGTGTGCACTCTAGAGGTCACTTTTTTTGTCCAATCAACCTGAAAATTAGTCAGAATGATTGTCTTGATAAAATCTCGAACAAGATTGAAATTGGGTCATCTGGGGTCATAAACTAGGTCACAAGGTCAAATCTTAGTAAAACCTTGTGTGCACTCTAGAGGCCACATTTTTTGCCCAATCAACCTGGAAATTGGTCAGAATTATTGTCTTGATTAATTCTCGAACAAATTTTGAACTGGGTCATTTTGGTTTATAAACTAGGTAACTAGGTCAAATCTTAGAAAAACTGTGTGCACTCTAAAGGCCACATTTTTTTGCCAAATCAACCTGAAAATTGATCAGAATGATTGTGGTGATCAATTCTCAGTTACATTTTGAAATTGGGTCATCTTGGGTCATAAACTAGGTCATGAAGTCAAGTCCTAATAAAACCTTGTGTGCACTCTAGAGGTCTCTTTTTTTGCCCAATAAACCTGAAAATCAGTCTGAAGGGTTGTCTTGATCAATTCTCTGTCAAGTTCAAATTGGGTCATCTTGTGGCATAAACTAGGTCATGAGGTCAAATCTTAGTAAAACCTTGTGTGAACTGTAGTGGCATTATTTTTTGCCCAATGAACCTGAAAATTGGTTGGATTGTATGGAGTTTTACATCCCGCTCAACAACTTAAGGTCATATGTAGAAGGGGCTTTGGTTTAAAGTCTCATCCGAAAGACTGGAGAAGCAGAGGATCGATGGGGGATCAAACCAGTGACCCCTGTGTTTCAAGTCCAGTGTGTTACCACTCCACCACGTTTGCCTTCTGAAAATTGGTAAAGATAACTATTTTGATGAATCTTGGACGAGTTCGAAATTGGGTCATCTGAGGTCATAAACTAGGTCATGGTGTCAAAACTTAGAAATACCTCATGAATGCGCACTATGGAGGGCACAAAAATTTGCCCAATTAACCTAAAATTGATTCAGAATGATTGTCCAGAACTTACTCAGAATTTTCGTTTGCATAATATCTCTGACAAAATTGAATATTGGTCACAATTGGGGTTGTGAAATAGGTATCTAGGTCAAAATCTTAGTAAAACTATTGCATTTAGAGGCTACCTACATCATATACAGAAAGTAGAGGCTACCTACATCATATACAGAAAGTTATTATCTCAGGTGAGCGCTTCAGGGCCAATGGCCCTCTTGTTTTGGAAAGGGTTAAACCATTTCATCACAACAATTCATCTTGTAGGCAACATTGAAAAAAAGATTTTTCATTCTAATACTAATTAATATAGTCGCTTTTCAACAAAATCTTTGCAGCTGTAGATATGAGATTTTCGTTGAAAAGCATCAATATTTAATATTCCTAATGTTTTACTTTCAGATAATAAAGTCGTTATTGGTACATGTATTATTATAACTATTATAAATATCTTAATGTTTGATCTTCAGAAAATAAAGCCATTATTATTATTATCATTATAACTATTATAGATCATATCATCGTAGATCAAAGATTGTTAGGGGACAATCCCGATATGCATGGAAAATAGTTATCACGGTGGATAATCACGTGATACAATATTTTCAGAAAATCTTCAATAATTTTGTAAATACTGGACCAATTTGAATTCAGTTTGAAGCCGAGAATGTGGACAGACGTCACACATTAGATAGATGTGGTTGATTTTTGAAAAATCAACTGATAAAAAAGTTATTGAAGATAAACCAAAATTTTGGTTTATCTTCAATAACTTTTTTATCAGTTGATTTTTCAAAAATTCAACACGTCCAGCTTTTTCCTAGCATTTTTCCACCTTCTGTGCTTCAAACCGAATTCAAATCGGTCAAGTATTAAAAAAGATATTGAGGATTATCGGAAATTCTGAGTCATGTGATTATCCACTATGGTTATAGATGTTACAAACACCTCAAAATGACAATGTTTTACTTTCTCATAGCAACAGATAAGATGGGGTAAACGCATATTCTGATTTTATTATTCCAAATTAAAAACTTTTGTTATGGGTACTCATTCGAATGGTTTCAAGGACACGGGGGCGGATTCGGTGCAGTTGTAACACGCTGGACTTGAAACACAGGGTTCGTAGGTTCTATCCCCCGCCTCTCCAGTCTTTCGGATGAGATTATAAACCAAGGTCCCGTCTCCATATGACCTTAGCGGTTGAGTGTGACGTAAAACTCCATTAGACCTCAAGGATACGATTCCAATGAGTTCCCATAACATTGGGTTTGATGAACCAGGGGTCTCGTTTGCCAAAATTTGGGGCCGTTATTGGGCCCCATTCCCAATGGCAATAAGTATCCTTTTTTCCCAATTCTCTGGTGAAAATTCCCAATGAGGACCGAGAATGCCCCATGTTAAGACCTCATCTTCATTTACAAACATGTTGAAGAGAGTTTTAGGGTAGATTCTTAAACAAGAGTATATACAAATGCATTTTACATCACTACAGTCTAATTTACAGCTGAAACTGAGTGACAATTTGAATACAGACTTGTTTTAGTTTTTCCCAATTTATATAAAAACGTCGTTATTTTTCCCAATTTCACTGGCCCCTGGCCCCAAACTAAAATTGGTAGCAAGACCCCTTTGAACCATGAATGATATTTTGCATTTTTGAAAAGCTTTTACACCTTCTTATCTGTAGATCTGCTTTCTTTCAGCATAATTAAATAGAAATTGATGGAAGTTTCCAGCTAGACAAGACATACCGCATTGATCAACATGAAGGGCCCACTAACAATAATCCATTTCAACGATGTTTACAACATCGAGCCACAGAAGACAGAGCCATATGGTGGTGCCGCAAGAATGTCCCATTATATCAAGTCTATTGCTGATGAAAATCCTCTCGTACTGTTCAGTGGTGATGCTCTTAATCCATCTCTTAGTAAGTCTTAACCCTATTTGAAATGGCAAATTTGTATAAGTCCAATTTAAAAGTTGATACAGACGAAATAACTGATGTTGATTTTTTTTTAATTTGTGGACATAATATGCTTAATAGCATGGAAAATATGGAGGCAAAAGAAGAAAATGCTGATCATCAGCATTTTCTTCTTTTGCCTCAATGTTTTTCCAAGCTCATTCTAATAGAGACATCAAAACCAGGTCTTGTTTGGGAAAGAGTTTAACCTTTCTCCAACAACAATTTTTTGGATGTTCCAATTTCAAAGCCTTTATGCACAACAAATTGAATCAGAATGGATATTCATAAAGTGTATAATATAGCAAAGAAAGTAAAAAGGCAAAGAGAGAAAATGCTGATTATCAGCATTTTGTTTTTTACTCAATATTTTCCAAAGCTTTGTGTCCTAGGGATGTTAGAATTGGTTATTGTTTTAGAAAGGGTTAAATTCATTAATCATGTTACAAGTGTTATGATAATTTTATTAATGATAAATGGTCACTAGCCTTTACAATGGAAAATTGCATACTTAATACGTTAATATACCACTTAACATACAAAATGCAGCCAAGAATTTTGATTCTGTCAAATGTAACCAAGGATGAGAAATTTTTGTCAGACTTTCTGTGTTGCTGTCTTTGATAATCTATCAGACTGAATGAAATATCCTGTAGATTAAAATTTATTGTGGGACTGATATAATGGAAAGAAATCTATCAGACCCAAGGGAATGTCATCAGACATGGCTGTCTGACGATTTTATGTTCCAACAGTCCTTTGCCATGACAGTTCAGCAGTTTCTTTCCTTTTCAGTGAGCATCTTTCTGCGAGGGGATCAAATGATTCCTGTCCTGAACAAAATTGGAGTTCATTGTGCTGTCTATGGAAATCATGACTTTGGTAGGTTGGTCCTCATATATTTCTGGTAATACTTGAACAAACATGTTCTTTACTTTTAAAGATTAAAAGGAATCACAAACAACATGATTAAGACTTGAGAAAAAATCATATGCCAGGGCTTAAAACATGAAGAGTAAAGTTAATTGGATTTTTGTCAATTTTTTGTGTGATTTTTTTCATTGTCTTAATCATTTTATTTTCTTAATAGTAAGAGTAAAACTTTAAGGTTGTTACAAGTCATGAAGAAGCTTTTAAAGAACAACATGGTTCCTGATCAGACTACGTATCGCCGGTGTAAATGCAAAACCTTGTATGCCGATTCTTGAGATTTTTAAAGTACAAACTTGTGTGTCCAGTTTTGACAATTCTAGCAGGTTTTGAGACATTTTTACCGATCAGCATCAATGATACATTATCTATGAACAATATGTCCAAATTTCAAGTAAAACATTTCAGTTTGTGAAAAGTTATTACACTTTCCCCCCCCCCCTTTAAAATTTTCCAAAAACGAGATATGAGGTTTTGCATTTACAACGACGATATGTAGGCTGGTTTGGAACCATGTTGGCCTAAAAAGCCTTAACCCATACCGACATAATGGCATCTTTTCATGCCTCACAAGGTAAAAAGTTTTGCAGACATTGTTGTTGAAAATGGTTGAAAATCCCGTAATTTGTTTTTTTTACACAGAAAGCCAAAAAATGTAGAAGTTTATTTACTTGAAATTGTCATCTGCAACACCTTTCAATTTTAACCTAGTCTGCAATTCTGCCATGTGTTAATGGCTTAAGGGACGTTTTTCCAGACCCTCACCTGGCTCAAATAATTTAAATTATGTCATAATCATTTCAGATTTTGGAGTTGACCATTTAGAAGATTTTGCCGAACAAACAACTTTCCCCTGGCTAATGAGTAACATAACAGACAAAATAAACAATGAGCCTCTAGCCCAGGGTAAAATTAAACACATGATAGATTGGCATGGGAATAAAGTAAGTTCTTATTAATACTGTTCCAAATGGCAACAATTTGGACTGTTCCAATTTAACCCTTTCCCAAATGACAAAATTTTAGGGTGGTCCAATTTGATTGCTGCTGCAGACAACAAAATAGATGATAATAAAGGCAAGATTTGTGCTTAATATAGCCCAGAAACCATTGAGGCAAAAGGAGAAACTGCTGGTTAACAGCAGTATCTTCTTTTGTCTCAATGTTTTCCCAAGCCTTTTCTTTCAGGAAAGTCAAAACCTGGTCCTGTTTGGGAAAGGGTTAAAAGCTAACACAGACAAGGAATTGGGTGTTAGGAAAAGTAAAGTCACTCCGATTCGATTATGGATGGAAAAAGGCGATGGTTTCTTCGAGCGTGTTTTCCCACCCGAATCCGCTGGAATCAGCGCGATTTTCCATTTGACCACAATTTGAAAAATAATTCTTATGGTGGTATTTGTGTTTTACAAAGATATCTTGTTCTGAATTTAAATAATCTTATAGAAAGAAGAGAAAAAATGATAATTCGAAAAGTTCAAGTGATGCTCATAGAGATTGAGTCTTTTAACCCTTTCCCAAACAAGACCTGGTTTTGACGTCTCTAACAGAAAAGGCTTTGGAAAACATTGAGACAAAAGAAGAAAATGCTGATAACCAGCAATTTCTTCTTTTGCCTCAATATTTTCTGTGCAATATTGTACTCTAATCCATCTTTATTCACATCCATTTTGTCGTCTGCAGCAGCTTCAAATTGTGCGGCCCTTAAAAGTTTGTCGTTTGGGAAAGGGTTAAGTCTATGGAATTTAGGTTTATCCATAAACTATTTGTCATGTAGGGCTAATGGGTCATGGTGAAGAAGAATGAATTGACAGTTTGACACTGGCCGCAATAGACCACAGAAACCAGCTTGCTACAGAACTCAGAAAAGTGTAGAAAAGGTTGAGGGAAAAGGAGAAAATGCTATCATCAGCATTTTCTTCTTTTCAGTCAATGTTCTCTCAAGCATATTCTCATTTGGTATTTGCCTGTCAACACCTGCTAGTTGTAGATTGACCCTTGTCCTGTTGACTTTTGTATTTGTTTTAACCATTTCCCAAATGACAAAATTTTAGGATGGTCCAATTTGAAAGCTACTTTAACCAACAAAATATGTGTTGATAAAGATATTATTTGTGGGAAATATTGCAAAGAAAATATTGATGCAAAAGGAGAAGCTGCTGGTTATCAGCAGTTTCTTCTTTTGCCTCAATGTTTTCCCAAAGTTTTTCTATTAGGGACGTCAAAACCAGGTCTTGTTTGGGAAAGGGTGAAACAAATTGCAAATTTAAGAGATGTTTCAGTTCAAGTTTTTGCCACAATTTTGAAGTAGAAAGCAGCACGTAGGTTAAGATCAGACTGCACATCTGTGCAGGCTGATCTTAGTCTATAGTGCCTGCAAATGCTTAAAAAATGGTCACAACAGTTAATCTACGTGAACAGCCTGAGAAGAGTTAATATTTTTCTTAATCAACAGATAGGACTGATGGGTTTAGTTGAAGAAGAATGGATAGATACGCTTTCCACAGTTGACCCTGCTGATATTACATTCCAAGATTTTGTTGAAGTCGGCAACCAGCTTGCTACGGAACTAAGGAATGAGGTGTGTAAACTTATGAAATTTCATCTTACATTACAGTATACAAGAGCCAGCTGGTTGGTTCGTCCATAGCATTTTTTGTCCACTCTATTTTTCATTAACCCATTACCAAACAACAAGATTTTACGGCGGTCCAAATTGAAAGATCCTGCAGACGACAAATTCAAGTGAATAAAATTTTACATTTTTGGACATTTTGTGTAGAAAACATTGTGGGAAATGAAGAAATTGCTTGTCACAAGCAATTTCTTCATTTTCCACAATGTTTTCTAAAGCCTTTATCTTGTGGGGAGTCAAAAAGCGTCACTGTGTGGTAATGGGTTAACCACTAGATGGATTTAAACTGCACTCAAATGTTTATGTTTTTTTGCGAGATATGTTTGTATGAATGTCATCTTGAGGACTTACAAGAAAACAAAACCTATTATAGAAAAAAGGCCTTTTGGTATCTCAGACCAACATGGATGCTAATATGCTTGTGCCTAATGAGCATAATGTTTAGGGATCATTTACATGGGGGCAACATTTGAAGCTTGTGCTCATTTTTAGTGTGTTGTGACTTTATGTCTGTGGAGCTAATGTCACAGCCATATTTACATAAGTGTGGATGTAGGTTACATAGACAAAAATTCAATATTAGATAAAGTATTGATCATTCACACAAAGATAGCTCTTGCCAAGACATTTCATATTTTTACCATGACCTTCGACTTCATGATCTTGACCTTAGAGTTTGGCCAACTTTTCAAAAAAATTAACTTACAGCATATCTTATGTACTATAAGAGATACTGCCATGATATTTTATCCATTGATACCTCTTGCTAAGACCTTTAAGAACTATGATCTTTGACATTGTGACATCAGCTTTGAAGTTTGGCATTTTTGTGACAAGATCCCATAAAGGCCATTACCACACAGTGACACCTTTTGACACCTCACAAATTAAAGACTTTTGAAAACATGGTGGAAAATGAAGAAATTGCTTGTGACAAGCAATTTTGTCATTTTCCGCAATGTTTTCCACCCCAAAAGACCAAAATATGCAGAATTTCATTCACATGAAATTGTTGTCTGCAAGATCTTTCAATTTGGACCAGCCTAAAATTTGTCGTCTGGTAATGATTTAATCAATTTGTTTTTGCTGTATTTTCCAGGGTGCAGATTTAGTGATAGCTCTGACCCATATGAGATGGCCGAATGACAGGAAAGTGGCAGAGATGATACCTGGTGTTGACATTGTACTGGGAGGTCATGATCATGATTATAATGTGGAAATGGTGGGTTGAACAATTTTGCCTTTGTGTATTATAATTCATCTCCTATTCTTTAATGCTCTTTGGTGGATTATCGATAAATAACAGTAGATTATCATTTGATAAACTCACCGCCTATCCAGTGAAATTATCAAACACTTATGCCCTGCTTTCGTTCATTTCACCCAATCTGACGTTATCTAAGTCGGGCCAAATAAGTGACGTCAGCATAACCGTTGCATAGCAGTCATGTTCAAAATGATGCGCTTTAAGAAAATCTGTGATAAAAATTTAGCATTTTGTCTTATTTTAGCATTAAAGAAATAGAATAATCGTTTGTTTTCGTGTAAGATCGATTGATATTTCATTTTGTGAACAACGAAAACTACATTTTAACTTGTGGCTTCGCCACTCGTGAAAAGAAGCTTTTGTTGTTCACTCATTGAAATATAATTTGATCTTACACTGAAACAAACGATTATCTTCTATATCCTTTCCTAAACAATGGCACCTTTTTGATGCTTTTATAGAAAGGACTTTGAAAAACATACAAGTCTCATGATTATTACAAGCCTTTGTCCTCTAATAATTCTTGTTAACCCTTTACCAGATAGCGTAATGTTAGGATGATCAAAGATTTTGGGGACAACAGTTTCAACTGAATTATATTTGATTTATTTTGTCTTTCTTGATAGAAAACATTGTAGAAATACAAGAAATTGTTTTCATTTTCACACCTCCACAACTTTTAAAGCTGTTGTTTTGCTTTGCACAATTTGATGGACTTCAATTCAGGGTCATAGACCAAATTCTGTCAGTTTGGAAATTAAGCCTCTTGTTAATTACAGGTGAATGGCAAATATGTATTAAAGAGTGGTACAGACTTCAGGAACCTGAGTAAGATTACGATCACAAGTACAGAGTCTGGACTGACCTACAATATTGAGCGAGTTGATCTGGATTCTACCGTTCCAGAGGATCCTGCTGTTAAAGCTGATGTTGATCATTTACTTGGTAAGTTGCTCATTATGTAATTGTTTTATATTGATAAAGATAAGATGAATTTTGTGCACAATGTAGCACAGAAAATAATGAGGCAAAAGGAGAAACTGCTGGTTATCAGCAGTTTCTTCTGTTGACTCAATGTTTCCCCAAACAAGACGAAGTACAGAGTCTGGACTGACCTTCGATATTTAGCGAGTTGATCTGGATTCTACTGTACCAGAGGATCCATTAGTGAAATCTGATGTAGATCATTTACTTGGTACGATGCTAATGATTATGCTCCTGAGGGGCATAGAGCCTCCGCTTTATCTATCTGTCTTTCGAACTCCATAATCCTGTACATCTGTAATTGTATCTAAAGCAATTTTTCCACCATCCTCGGATACCCCAATTTATTTGCTATGCTGCATTGACCCCTTGGGAAATTGGGTTGTAAAACTTAGAATTAGCCACTGAAAATCAATACAAAATGTGTGAGCACAAGGCCCAATCAAATAAGGTATTTCATAAGTCAATGTGTCCATAACAGCCAAGATGGCTGCCCCCATGATAAGTTGTAATTTATGCGACTTCGAAATTAAAGATAAAAATTACAGATCGCTGACAGCTTGTATGGCTTTAGAAAGATGGGGAGAGTTGTAAAAGGAATGGAATATCTGTCCAACAGGGCTTTCATTTGCATAGTGTACAACTAAATTAAATTTTGCACATACTAAACTGTAGTAATCCTCAATATCGACAACTTAACTGAAACGATTTAATTAGACAAGTCTTTTTGGTATTCTCGGCCATCTTAAAATAATAATGAAACCAGTTGAACCGGGCATTTGGAAAACAATAAAGCATGGGAAATTCAACCATTTGCCCCAGGGATCAATGTAACGTAACAAATACCTCAGGATATCCGAGGATGTTTTTCCACAACTGCTAAGCTTAATTGAATTGACACTCGTACATGAATTACATATGATATGGTATTTTGTAGATGCAGTTTTCCATGTTTTTCAATTTGAAGCTTTAAGCTTCAAAGGTCTTGGAAAAAGGGGGCTCAATCTCTAGTAACTTCGATGCATTTTACTTTTAAGGAGCGATTTCTGTATTTTAGAGGATTGTTAATCTACGTATTTGTGCATATTTCAGCTGATATAGACAGTAAAATGGATGAACATTTAGGTGATATGGGAGTACCTTTAGATGGAAGATTCTCAGCTGTTAGAACACAGGAAACTAATTTAGGTTAGTACATAACCCTCTACCAATCTACACAATTTTAGACTGGTCCAAATTGTAAGACTGTAAAATGGATTAACATTTAGGTGATATAGGAGTACCTTTAGATGGAAGATTTTCTGCTGTTAGAACACAGGTAACTAACTTAGGTAAAAACAAAACAATGTCAGACTGGTCTAGTTCAATAGATCTGGTTAGATGAACATTTACAGTACAGCTCGCATGTTTTTAGCTCACCTGAGCACGAAGTGCTCAAGGTGAGCTATTGTGGTCGCTTTTTGTCTGTCCGTCCGTCTGTCCGTCTGTCCACAATTTGTTGTTACCACTCTAGCATCCACAAATATTGACCAATCTTGACCAAACTTGGTCAAAACATGTATGACCATAAGTTCTCGGACGAGCTCGATTTTGGGTCAGATCGGGCCAGGAAGTTTGGAGTTATGTGCCCTTGAATATCAAAAATAGCTAGTTTAGACCTTGTTACCACTCTAGCATCTACAAGTATTGACCAATCTTGACCAAACTTGGTCCAAACATGTATGACCATAAGTTCTTGGACAAGTTCGATTTTGGGTCAGATCGGATCAGGAAGTCAGGAGTTATGTGCCCTTGAATATCAAAAATAGCTAGTTTCGACTTTGTTACCACCCTAGCATCTACAAATATTGACTAACGAATACAAAACTTGGCCACAATGTTAGTAACCTTAAGATCTTGGATGAGTTTGATTTTCAGTGTCATCGGAGCAGGAAGTCCGGAGTTATGTGCCCTTGAACATCTAAAATGGCTAGTTTTGACTTTGTTACCACTCTAGTATCTACAAATATTGACCAATCTTAACCAAACTTGGTCAAAATATGTATGACCATAAGTTTTCAGATGAGTTCGATTTTGAGGCAGATCAGACTAGGAAGTCTGGAGTTATGTGCCCTTGAATGTCAAAAATGGCTAGTTTTGACTTTGTTACCACTCTAGCATCTACAAATATTGACCAATCAAGACAAAACCTTGCCACAATGTTGGTAACTATAAGATCTTGGATGACTTCGATTTTCAGTGTGATAGGAGCAGGAAGTCTGGAGTTATGTGCCCTTGAATTTGACAAAATTGATGTTTTCGACTTTGTTTACACTGTAGCATCTACATTTATTGACCAATCAAGACAAAACTTGGCCACAATGTTGGTGATCATAAGATCCTTGATGAGTTAAATTTTCAGCTTGATTTTGCCAGAAAAACAAGAGTTATTGGCCCTTTAATTTTATAAAATTACAGTTTTCGACTTTTTTTTCTCTCTAACAAACAAATATGGACCAATCATTATCAAGACACAACTTGGTCGCAATGTTGGTGACCATAATATCTTAAATGTTTTAATTTGTCAGATTGATTGGACTAAAAAATCAGAGTTGTGTGCCCTTGACGGTTACAAAATTGCCGTTTTCGACTTTGTTTTCTCTCAAACAGCAATAAATATTAACTGATAAAAAAAAACTTGGTCATAATATTGATGAGAATTTCTTTATCAGAACAGAGTTATGTGCCCTTTACTGTGACAAAATAGTTGTTTTCTTCCACTTTGTTTTTACTGTAACAGCTACAAATATTGATCATTCAAGATTATGAAAGCAGTTTTCAGCTGGATCATAATCTCGCATCTGAAATTATGTGCTCTTGAACTTGACAACATTGGGACTTTCATTCTATCTAGGTGCAGGTGAGTGATTTTAAAAAGGACCATCATGGTCCTCTTGTTTGCCTAAAACACTCGCCCACCGCGGTGAAAAAATTCGGGTTGAAAACCGCGGTGATATTCTATTCTATTGTGACCACCGCTATTTTCCATTGACAATATCTGTGCATCACCTCGATGATGGTGGAGTGTGGAAAATTGTGATGATTGCCATGATAGAGTGAAATTGCCAGATATAGTCTAAGCTTGTCCATGCAAATCACTGTGATTCACGATGATTCGCAGTGGTCAAGTGGAAAATCAGGGTGGTAAATTACAGTGATTCAGGTTTGGGTTAAAAAACATGTCCACCACAGCCAATTCGGTTTTCCACCAAATCCACATAAAATTGAATTGCTGTGATGCGTTTAAAAAAGCAAAAAATATGCCAGCTGTATTGTAGTTGGTAGTCTAAAAGATCAAGGAGATATGGCCAAAATAAAGAAAATAAAGTTCAAAATCATAACAAGAAGCAATAGCTTTGAAAGTAAGGATTCCAGAATTATGGTTCTTGCTATGAATATTTCACCATAATGGGATTCAATTTTGCAAAACCTTAGATTGTTAAAGGAGATATGGCCAACACAAAAGTATTGAGAAAGACAAACACTCCAATGAATCAGGCCGCAGATTAATGCACACACTAACAGCAAAGCAAAATAGTAACAGCTATATTTCTCGTTCACTACATGGGTGACTCAATAAAAATGGTTCTTGTTCCAGGAAACTTTGTCTGTGATATAATGCTAGAAGCTGTGCCTGCTGATATCTGTTTGTTGAACTCAGGGACTCTACGATCAGACAAAATACATCCGAAAGGGGAATTTAAACTACGAGATTTGTTAACTATTCTTCCATTGGTGGATCCATTGATTGTTATACAAGTTACGGGTTAGTAAAACTGAACGTTTACTTTTTACCCAATGGCAATTGCAAAATCTGAGAGCAGTCAAATCAAAAATGTAATACACCCAAAATCAATGACAAATTACTTGCTCGCCATAGCATAGGAAACTTTGAGGGAAAACAAGAATATGCTGGTCATCAGGTTCAAAATTTTCGTCTGCTCCAAAAAATTGTTTTCTAAAGCCTTATTTATCATGGTCATCAAATATGGGTGTTGCTAGGTAAAATGGTTTAATTTGATGGACTCATTATTGGATGACATACATCTAAATGCAGAATATAAATTCTGAGATTTGTTTTCAATACATCCTTTTTGATTTTCTGATTTTCTCGTTCTTGTTAACCCATTCCAACATAAAGACTCGTTTTGACTCCCCACAAGATTATGGCTTTGGAAAACATTGTGGCAAATGAAGAAATTGCTTATGACAAGCAATTTCTTCATTTCCCACAATGTTTTCTACCCAAAAGACCAAAAAATATAAAATTTCATTCACTTTAAATTGTCATCTGCAAGATCTTTCTATTTGGACCAGTCTAAAATTAAGCCGTGTGGTAGCTAGTTAATTTTTTTATTCCGTTCCAGGTAAACAGCTACTAGCAGCATTAGAGAATGGTGTATCTCAGTATCCAAAACTGGAGGGCAGATTTCCCCAAGTGGCTGGTGTGAGGTTTGCATTTGACCCCAGTAAACCTCCTGGGGATAGAGTGGAACCCTCTCTGGTTACTGTCCAGGATGCCAGTCTAGACCCAGACAAGGTAATGCTATTTCAACCTTTTAATACATTCCTAAATGATAGAAATCTGTACTTTTCTTGATTTAAAAAATATTTATGTGATTTGATTACACATTTTTTAACTATTTACCTTATCATTTGAAAGACACTGCAGACAATAACGTGGATCTTATAGACATGATGTGTACAATATAGCAGAAAGTATTAAGGCATCAGGAGAAAATGTTTGATAGAGGAACATACTGTTAATGGGAGTTTAAAATAATTCAGATTGTTTATGTACATTAGCCTGACGTCCCGTAGTTTCGATAGCCTTATCTGAAACCATGTGCTTGCATATTTACAAACTGATTTTTATGCTCCCCGAAGGGAGAGCATATAGTCGCCGCTTTGTCTGTCCGTCCGTCCGTCCGTCATTCCGTCCGTCCGAAGCTATTTCTCCATAACCTTTGGGCCAAATCAAATGAAACTTACCATGTGAACTCCCTATGACATAATGCCGATGTACTTTTCCCGTTTTTTGGATTTGAGGCCTCGTCATGGGAAAAGGGGACTTAAGGTCAAATACAGTTTTTCTCTAATTTCTCCTAGTCTAATGGTCAGAATTTGATGAAATTTCATATTTGTGTAGCAAATCAGATGCCCTTGACAATAAACTATTTGAAATTTGCGTATGAAAAATATGTCATGGAAAAAGGGGGCTTAAAATTTGTTAGCTTTATGTTAGCTCTCCATGGCATACATTTATTGTGACAATGCCTTATTTGAGGAGCATTGTCCGTCTCTGACGGCTCTTGTATAAAATTCTGACCATCTCAATAGATTCAGGAACCAAAGTTGTAGACATAAAAAATGGAAAACAACATTTGTAAACAGACTAACAAAATAGATTGGCCAGAATATTCAAAGCATGTCATTACGCGGCGTCAAGGTGAGGCTCTCGTCATTCTGATAGGGCTTTGTTTTTGTTCCTATTTAAAGCACTAGGATGACCTAATAACAATCACAATTTTTTGGATGGGGACTCGCTCAACCATGGAGAAAATCAAGCGTCTTGAAATTTTTTCTAGGATGGAAAGAGGCTTGGATAAGGTTGAATGATTTTTACCCTGACCTTGATTTTCTAGTTTCTGTTTTGTTTTGCAAAAAATATAGTTTGTTCATGTAAAAATCAGTTGTCTCCAAATTTCTTTGACCAAAGACTTTGTTTGCAGCAACAACATTTAGATGCACAAGGACTCAAATTGGAAGCACTTCTGAAAATCACAAGGTTATCGAAACCAGGTGACCTATCGAAAGCATGAGCGGAAAGGATACTTAATAAATGATTTGCAATTGAAGCACACAACATGAGTTATTCTTGGTTAAATGGCATTCTACATACACATTCAATGTTATTTCAGGGCTTTGCTTTGGACATTTGTACAGTTGTTTGTAAGAACATTTTCAATTTCAGACCTACAGAGTGTGTCTAAAGGAGTATATAGCCAGTGGTAGAGACGGGTATGATGTGTTCAAAGACTGCCCTGTTGTGGTATGGCAGTTACTATTTTAACTTCACAATAAACTCTTTCCAAAAATAGCCCATGTTTTGATATCTATCATAGAAAATAAAAGACTTGGCAAATATTGAGACTAAAGAAGAAAAGTGCTATAAACCAGCATCATTTGGGAAAAGGTTTTAAGAATGTTAATGCAGAATACAGTAGATTTTGCTCAAGGCATCACTGAAGATGATCATGTACATTGTATTAGCTTCTTTTTCTGCATGCCCACACTGTCATGTTTTTCACATATTTATCTGCCTCACAAAAAGGGGGGACTTTATAGGGTTACTTCACGTTTTTGAGGTCGTTAACATTCTCAGAGGCCCAAAAAATGCGTTATCGCCTGAGACCGGAGGTCGAAGGCGATAACCCATTTTGTGGGCCTCTGAGAATGTTAACGACCGAAAAAACGTGAATTGACGCTATTATTGCATAAAATATGAATAATTTGCAAAGAAATGTAATAAAATAAGACAAATAACTAAAAGACTTTGTGAAAATTTAGCCACATTTACACCGACAGATACCAGAGTTTTCCGGCATTCGACTCGACATATATCGAGTAAGTACGATATCCACTAGACGGGCCGTTAGATTTTCATCGTGTAGCTATGTAGTCAAGTTCCATCGCATTTTTACTGACATAATCTTCATTTGGGTTGGCAAAATCGTAACAATATTCGACTTAGTTTTCTTTTGGAAACATACACTGGATATTCTAACGTTCATTTCAGTGCGAGTAATAAATTAAAAGGTCGGAATTTCCGAGGTAGTTCTCTGGACAGTCTGGTTCGTTTCAGACATTCGTTCATTTCAATAAAAACAAAGGAAAAATTGCAGTAACTAAAAGAAGAACAAGAAACACATAGGCTTACCACCACATTTGACCTAGACCACAACCACTCAATTCTAATTTCTATCCTTCCATGTCCACGAAATCCACTTTTAGTTTAAAATCTGTCAGCTGCCCGTTTGTTTACTTTTTGATTCCAAGAATTAAACCTATGTCACTACATTACGTCATCAGATATGGTTACACTGGGAGACCTAGTTAACTATTTATTGGGATGTAAACTGGAAATGGGGTCTTACAAGAATTTACATCGCGGAAAAGGGAAATGACAAAATTTCGGCTTTATTTTCAATTTTCTGAAGCACTCACAACAAATCCCCGATCGAGGATATTTGAATGCAAAACCGGTCCGATATTGCACGTGAATCTGCCGATTAATGCACGATTTCTCTGGATATCCGCCCGGTTTCTGCTGGTTATACAATGCCAATAACAGACTGAAAACACACATTTTAGGCAATAAAATGCAATAGAGTAGTGTATTTTGTGATTGTTCAATTCCTTCTTGTATATCAAAGAACAATTATTCCAATAATTCACATTAATACCAACATAAGTTATTGTTCCCTTAGAAAGTGTTAACATCTTGAAATTTTATTTTATTATCTTTTTAGCTCCACTGGCCTTTCAGGCCAGCGGGCTATTGTCATGGCGCTGTGTCTGTTGTGCGTGCGTGTGTGCGTCTGGTCGTCAAGTTTTTCTTTAAAAATCTTCTCCTCAGAAATTATTGGATGGATTTCAATCAAACTTTACAGGAATGATCCTTGGGTGGCCCTCTAATCAGATTCCTTCAATTACTTTTGATTGAACCAGAAAAACTGGAGTTATCTGCCCTTGAATTAGAAAATGGCCATTCTGGCTTTGTTTTCACTTTAGCAACTACAAATATTGACCAATCAAGACAAAACTTGGACAGAATGATGGTGACTATAAGATCTTGCCTGGGTGCAACTTTCAGCGTGATCGGACAATTACATCATGAGTTATTGGCCCTTGGAATTGACAAAATTGCTATTTACGGCTTTATTTTGACTTTGTTTTCACTCTAGCAACTACAAAAATTGACCAATCAAGACAAAATTTGGACAGAAAGTTGATGACTATAAGATCTTATCTAAGTGTAATTTTTAGCCTGATCTGTAAATTACATCTCTGAGTGATGTGCCCTTGAAATTGACAAAATTACCATTTTTGACCTTTTTTTACTCAAACAACCATAAATATCCAACAATCAACAGGAAACTTTGACATAATCTAATTGACCATAAGATCTTGTATGGGTGTAATTGTCAGCTTCATTAGAATATTAAACCCTGAGTTATGTGCCCTTGAATTTGACAAATTGTATTTTTCGACTTTATTTTCATTCTCTTTACATCCACAAATATTGATCAATCAGGTCAAAACTTAAAACAAAATGTATGTGAATTAAAGATCTTATTCTAGTGTGATTCTTAGCTTGATAGGACTTTGAATTTGACAAAATTGCCAATTAGGACTTCATTTTCACTCTAGATCAGCCAAATTCACTCTAATCAAGACAAATCTTGGTAACCATTAGATCTTATATGAAGGTATTTTCAGCTTTCTAGTTACTTTGTTATTGCTCCAAAAACCAAAAGTAGTGAAAATTCCAGTCAAAACTTGGATTTGATATTACAAGAAATTCATGGCTTTCTGGTTATTTTATAAATCATCCATATGCATTTGCGGTGGATATTTCCCCAAATCTATTTCTAGAACAAACAGTGAAATCTATTTTTAGAAATATTAAATGTTTTGGAGTAATCAATGATAGCTTAGATCTGTTTGGAAGAAGGAAAATTATCATTCCTAGTATCATCCTAATCTGGAATGTCCTCTTGTTTCCTTTCACCCTTTCTCAAATGGCAAACAGAGTTTTACTTTCTTTGCTCTAAGAACCACATGTTTTTTTGCAATCTAGTATTACTTTCTTCTTGCTCTTAGAAATACAACTATTGAACAATCTTATCAAAACTTGGATTGAATATTTAAAGAAATTCAGGCCTGTGGAGCAACTCAAGCCCTTCAAGGCTTTCTAGTTTCAAATCTTGTGTTTCAAGGTTGACTTTGAACTGTTAAGGGTTGAAATTTGTGTGCAAAATAGCAGATGAAATATTGAGGAAAAAGGAGTAAATGCTTCTAGCAACATTTCCTTTTTTGCATCAATGTTTTCCCAAGATATTTTTATGACATCTAAACCATGTCTTCTCTGGGTTTAACGCTTTCCCACATAATGATGTCTTTTGATGCCTTACAAGATAACAGCCGAGGAAAACATAATGGAAAATGAAGAAATTGCTTCACTTCCCATGATGCTTTCTTTAAAAAAAGACCAAAAAATTTAGAATTTCATTCATTTGAAAGTGTGGTCTGCAACATCTTTGATATTGGACCAGTCTAAAAATTTGCTCTCTAGTAATTGGTTAAAGAATGTGTTTTCAGGTTGACTCAGAGCAGTGTCCAACAATCAGCACCGCCATACGTAACCATTTTGAATCTGTACAGATACTCAATAAAGAGAAACCCTGTAGATCTGGCCATAGACAGAGTCTATGTAGTATCGTGAGGTAGGTACTGACATTGCAAAATTGGGTTAACCCTTTCCCAAACAAGACCTGATTAAAATGGCTTGGGAAAACATTGAGACAAAAGAAGAAACTGCTGATGACCAAAAAAATCAGAAGAGTCACTTGACAAGCACTTCCGACTAAATCGAACGGGCCTCTTCTATTTCTGAAAGCTCTTCTACCTCTTCCAATTTTGAGCAAAAGACAGAAAACGAAAGAGGTCATGTGATCGGCAACATGAGAGCGTCTTTAGTTACAAAGTGTGGATTTTCTCAATTACTGAAAATTGCTTGTTTACAGCTAGTTTGTATTAATTTTGGCATCAAAACGAGAGCAAAACTTGGTCTTTTGAAAAAGAAGTGCCTTTCTCAGTACAACGTAGTAGTATCAGGAACAGTACCCAGTCTACCTAATTGGAGCTGGCCATTCTAATTTCCTCCTTTTTGAAGAGCTTTTTGATAGATAAGCCACTTCCGTTCGATTTATTTTTGGTCTTCTCACTTCAACGCATCTTTTATCACGTGACTTACCCTCTTCTATGACGTGATATTCTGGAAGAGGAAAAGCGTATATCGCACAGGCCTATTGTGTTTCAAGGTGACTCATTTAATCCATTACTGTACGACAAATTAGATTAGTCGAAATTCATATTACCGGTATAATGCACACAACAATTTCAAGTCAAAGTTATTTCAGTTTTTTGGGAATAAAATATTATGGGACATGTAGAAATTTCTTGTCACAAGCAATTTCTTCACTTTCCCCCAATGTTTTCTAAAACCTTGATCTTGTTGTGACCAGACCAACTGTTCATTACAAAGGAGAGGATTCAAAAGATGTGAAAACTGTATTTCATTGCAAGTATCGATTTTTAGAAATTTGTCTTGCAAAAAAGATGTGTGAAAGTGAGCAAACAATGGTGAAATTACCTGGAGTAATAAGTAAAGTTTAAGCCATTGGTTTCAATGGTAATTTTGAGTTATATATAATCGAGATACAGATGTTTGACTGTACTTAAAGCCTCACTTACAACTTTATAAATCGTGTGTCTCTGAAGACGCACTATTAATAAGGACACATGAGAGGTTTTTTGAGAAGCTTCTTACATGCTCTTGGCATTGTAAAAGATGCAGAATGGTCATAGAGAAGAATTGTCTGGTCAAATCTTTGCTATGTTCATTCTGCACTGTGTTTGCATCCATCAAAGAAGTACTTTTCATGTGCCTTCAACACTTGACTGGGCCTCAATTTTTGACGCAGACCGCTCCCAGGAGCACTTACAACCTGTTGTCAGAGTAGCTTAATTTATGTACACTTTCTCTACATAGATTAGTGACCTAAAGTTTTCCCAGGTAACAATTTGCGTGTGATACTTTAACTGGAATGTTTTGTCAAAATGTGCAATGTTTTGTAATCTATATCATTTTTATTTAGAACTATTATTCAGCCTTTGTCTAACATATGATTTGTATAGTGTTTAATCATTTTCAAACAGAAATGAAAATGCTTTAGAAAGCATTAAGCTAAAGGTAGATAAATGTTATATAATTACATGTAATCAGTATTTTCCCCTTTCCCTCAAATGAACCATCTTCATATTGAAATAGTAAATTTTGAAGACTGGTAAATTTCTTGAAGATTTGATCAGTCTGTGATTTGGTTGTCTTGAACAGAGGCTTAAAAGTAGGTAGTGAAGACAAAATAAAAAAGAAGAGAAAAATTATACTGCTAAGCTCAAAGCAATAGGTAGGTAAGAAGGGTAAATGCATTCTAAATTGGTAATTTCAACTCCAAAGCCTGTGTTAAGGATACTCATTATACCCCCCACAACAAAGTTATGGGGGGGTATACTGGAATCAGGTTGTCCGTCCGTCTGTCTGTCCGTCCGTCCGTGGATATAATCTTGTGTCCTCTTCTCCTCCCACAGTTTTTGACCAATTTTTCTGAAATTTTATCAGGATGTTTCCTATTATATGAAGTTGTGCACCTGCAATTTTCATCTTGATCCAGTCATTAGTTTAAGAGTTATGCCACTTTGAACTTTTTAATGGGGGGGGGGGGAATAGTCAAAATTTACAATTTGGTTTCTGTGTTCTAACTCGAGAACTGTTTGACCTAGGATCAAGAATCTTTACACAGTTGTTGCCCATGGGGCCCAAGGAGGTGCCCTATTGTTTTGGGGTCACAAAGGTCAAAGGTCAAGGTCACAGTTGGACTTTGTTTAAAATCCGTTTCCATGCTCTAAGTCAAGAACCTTTTGACTGATAGCACTTTTTCAGTGACAAGGCCCTAGTGGGGGGTATTCGTCCGCTTTGCGACAGTTCTAGTTTTAATCATCTCTGCAATATGATTCCCAAGTACCCTCAGCATGTTGTTTGATGGAAAAATAATCAAATAATGCATTTTGAAAAACCATAATTCTCTCCTATTTGTAGCTGTTGGATTTGAGATGAACAGATCAGAACAAAACAAAGCTTTATTAAGACTTGTACATAACATGCATTGTCTAAATACACAATTTTGCATAACACGAGATGACTGGTTAGAATTGATAACATAGCAAATATTAGTTTTACTAAGCACAATTCTTTAAGGCACTAATTAAATTCAGTAGATTAATTTCCACATTTTATTTGTTCAGTTAATTTTGATTCTTCATGACTTAGCCAATTCAGAGCTGAATCTAGGGCGCGGGATTGCGGGATTCCCGCAGTAATTTATTGCTTGGCGCAAAAAACGATAGGCCGCGCGGGAGAAGTCACGCACGTTGTTTCAGATTGGCGCATTTTTCAATATACGTCGCGTAATAACGTAGGTTCATAATCATTGAAAAGTTGCTAAAAACAGATTGCAATTCTATATTTATATAGATCTACTGTTTTATATCTCCAGTCAAAAATAGATATTTGTCTTAGAAATGAAATAGATTCATGTTCGAGATAGATCTATAAACCGAAAACGGGAAGAAAACAAACAAGTTGAATGAAGGGGGAAATGGCTGTGAAAGTTTCAGAATTTGTAATTATTACGGTGCACCGCAACAACAACAACACCAATGGCGGTCAAAACAAACAATATAAAGAAACTCTGTGTTAAGGTTTGAGGGAACCAATACATTTTCCCGCCATCTGTCAAAATTTTGTCCATGGAACGTCCGCACTATAAACAAGGCTGAGGGTGAGCTCTGATTGGTCAATAATAGAATACTTGAGAATTGATATTTATTTTTATAAAAATTGATATTCTGGCAAACAATTGCAGTAATTTATTTTCAGAATTTAAGACATTTTGGCAGTTCAAGAGCCATTTTTAAAAGAAGGTGAATATTGTGAAAAGGTCATTGAAAATGACTGCTCCGGGAGGGTCATGTCAAAAAGGGGCCAAAAAGTCAGTGATAAAAGGGTTCAACCCATATCAAAATTGATTGTTTTGGGTGTATGAAGGATCGTTCTTGAATTTGAGGTATGACTCTACATTATTGCATACTCATGGGCTGAGCTACATGCCAAAACGTTATAATGGTCGTCTATGGGGAAACAATTAGTTCCCTCTAACCTAAAATGAACCCTTCCAATGTTTTGTTGTTCTAAGTAGTAGTGGCAGTTCTGCAGCAATTACTTCCGGTTTCACTTTGATTTTGTTCGTGTTGCAGCCGATTAATTCTGGGTAAGCAATTTACATGTTTTTTTAACCATTTCAGAATTTTTAGGTAATATTGCATCAATGTTCACTTGACTGTCTATCTGTGTGTGTGTCTGGAGCCAGATTTACAAAAAAAATGAACATTTCTCTGAATAACTCTCACATTATTTGAGTTAAAAAGTTCAAATTTAGTGGGGATGTATATCTTTACAACATCTATCTTTTATTACCAAGGTCAAGGTCATTCATCAAGGTCAAGGTCAAATCTGAAGGTCAATTTTAATGAATAATTGTCACATTTTTTGTTCATTTCTGTCCATATTACACATTCCTGAAAGCTATGAGGCCAATATTTTTTGCAATAGTTACATATTGTCAATGACTTTTTATTGGTACCAAGGTCAAGGTCATCCATGAAGGTCAAGGTCATATTTCAAGGTCAAGTTTTCAATAAAATATGCCATTTTGAAGGGGAGGGGGGATTTGTGAATTCCTCATGAACAATCACATACTGTTTTATGTACATAGATTTATTTTATTTGGCTCATTGATGTGTATAATAGTCTTGAAATGGTCCCTTTTATGATTTTCCTTGTTATTTTGAAGGCAACAGGCTGGTTTTGAAGAAGATTTTTCTATTTATTTCAGAAATTCACTGTATAGTGTCATTAGGTTGTTGTCATCAGCCCGCATGATTTTCATAGGACAAAGATCAGCCCGCTTTATTTGTGAGTTCATAATTTGACCGGCCCGGACCGTTGAATCACACTCTGAGCTTTGCATTCAATTATCTACCGGGTTATTCTGCCTTTTGGGAAGGAAGATTTGATTGCTTGATTCATTGGTTTTGAGTTCTGAGAGTTTGAAATCAGTTTAGAAGCAAAGTAAAGTATATATTGCATTTTGCTGATGCCTTTTACTATGAATTTGGTGATAAAAACAGTGTAAAAATGGGTTAAAGTACCTGATTTTGGCCTGTTTGCTTATAATAAATATAAAAAGACTGATGAAACCCTATTTTGTGTGAATTTGGCTGATTCTGTACTGATAAATATTGCATTTGTAAGACCATAATGATGACAGACCCCTTTTCCTGTGTCCTATTAAAGTCTATTTGTCAATTTTAACCTACATGAAACATGTGAAACTAAGGAAATGATACCAGAAATTGTAAGAAAATGCTTTGTTAGTTATGCTTTGATATAATTTTGCAGATAAAAACCAAGATAATACAGAATTTTGGTCATTTTGAAAGTGAGAAATTTCTGATGAGTCATCATTTTTAACTATTATGTAATTTTAATCATTCAAATGCATCTTTTTTAAACATTTCTCACTAGTATTTGGGATTTTCTATTAAGATGTGTTATAACAAGTAGATTTATGCAAATATTCAACATTTTCCCCATTTATTGATAGATTTATGAACAAATGGAGACTATTTCATTGCTACATTGCCTCTTGTAGTTTGTGTCAGTGGTGTTAAGGGTAATGCCATTTTCTCCATTATTTATATACCAAATGTATTGAAATTCTACAAAAATGCTAAAACAATGTTGTTTTCTTCATTTATTAACTTAAAAAGGTCATTCTTGAAAAAAAGTGTTGTTGGCAGTTGAAAATGATGAGAAAATGTAGTTTCAATTTTTAAGGTTAAGGGTTACCTCTTAAAAAAATTAATAAAAATATAAAATTTGATTAATTTCACCTGAAATAGTGACTGATATGTTCAGAAGTAATTGTTGCACAATGCAAGATGAAAAGAATATGTTAACTTTTATTTTACAATCTTCCTTTTGAACATTGAAAGTACATATTTTGATTTCTAAACAATTTTCTAAAGTAGCACATTTTTGGCTTGATTTTGTAATGATAGGGTAAAGGGAAATACACTTTTTTCAGGTTGTATGGGAAGAAATTAACCCATCTTTGCAAAATATGTTCAAAATTGATAATTGTTTGTAAAAAGACTTAAATTTTGTATTTTGCAACCAAATCATTTTTTATTTAGGTTTGAGGGAACCAATACATTTTCCCGCCATCTGTCAAAATTTTGTCCATGGAACGTCCGCACTATAAACAAGGCTGAGGGTGAGCTCTGATTGGTCAATAATAGAATACTTGAGAATTGATATTTATTTTTATAAAAATTGATATTCTGGCAAACAATTGCAGTAATTTATTTTCAGAATTTAAGACATTTTGGCAGTTCAAGAGCCATTTTTAAAAGAAGGTGAATATTGTGAAAAGGTCATTGAAAATGACTGCTCCGGGAGGGTCATGTCAAAAAGGGGCCAAAAAGTCAGTGATAAAAGGGTTCAACCCATATCAAAATTGATTGTTTTGGGTGTATGAAGGATCGTTCTTGAATTTGAGGTATGACTCTACATTATTGCATACTCATGGGCTGAGCTACATGCCAAAACGTTATAATGGTCGTCTATGGGGAAACAATTAGTTCCCTCTAACCTAAAAATCGTTTTTAAGCACATAAATGGCCTGAGTGATATGCTATCATCGCGGCACACAATCAAAATGGCCGACGAAACAAAGAAACTCGGCCTGAAAATTGTTTTTATCACAAAATGGTTTGAATTATTTGATATTAAGTGATCCTCCTCGGCGTAGATGTCTACTGCAGTAACCACATCGTGTATGGTGAATTCTGCCCAGGGTTACGATTGAAGTTAAATGGTCCAGCCTTTTTTTCTACAGCCCTGAGACTATTTAAATCTGGAGAGAAGAGTTTTAAAGCAAAATTAAAAACGATTTTGTGGTGTAAATAATTTGCTTCAACCAGTCTTGTCTTGGACAGTGTAATCATTTTCTATGAATAGTATAATCTTAACAACCAATAAATTAAAGAAATTGAACATATAAAGTTTGTTACATGGACAACAGTTGTTTAAAGAGACTACTTAGACAATAGCTAATCCTAACTTACATGGAGTAAAGATAATGTTCCTTCAGTTTCATATAATGGCTCTAGTTACAGATAAGTTATAACTTATTATTTTTGCGATAAAAAGTTAAATTCACTTTGGCTCAAGCCTGAATCCTGTTGGCCCACATTTTGAAGTATGGTGGGGGAGTTGGCCCACTTTTGTGAAAACCTAGATTCAGCTCTGCAATTGTTTATTTTAGATTTCCTTCATGCAAGTGACCTTAAGAGTTTTAGGCCATTATTAGCAGAATCATGGCTATAATTTAGGTAAACACATTTAAAACTGGTTATGAAATGAGAGAGTTTTGAAGAATGAAATATTGAAAATATTGAAGGATAATTAGACAATCATAGTGATCATAATTATCTTTATAAGTGCAATGTGACCAAAATTTCTTTTAGAGTCTATCAATCCAGAGTTTTAGGGTTCGAACCTGCCTTGGCCAATATTTGATGGCTCAGTCGGAAATGGTTGTAACTGCCTATAGGCATATAGGCAGTTACAACTATTTCGGGCTGAGCCATCGATTTGACAAAAGTCACTTTCTGTCATGAATGGATGTAAATCATGTGAGGGAGAGAACAGCTAGAAGCTCAGATTGGATTTTTTGGTGGTACTAGTGAAAGATATGCCAAGAATCTTTGGTTAGGTGCCCCTGCAATCGCAATGTGACCAAAACAATTGAAAGTATTGTTAAACTGAATTAAATCAATCAAAACTGCCACCTGTAAAAACTTTAAAACACCCACCATGGCATCCTTTTGTAAGTGTAAAATATTGTGGGATAAGCATGACAATGGCTTTTACCTTGAATGCTTTTTAGCTCACCTGAGCACAAAGTGCTCAAGGTGAGGTATTGTGATCGGTCGTTGTCCGTCGTCCGTCCGTCCACAATTCCTTTAAAGATCTTCTCCTCCCAAACCAGTAGACCAATTTTCTTGAAACTTGGCAGGAATGATCCTTGGGTGAAGGGCTTTCAAAGTTGTTAAAAGAATTTGATTCCATCAAAGACTCTGGCTGCCGCGGCATGAGAAAAGGGGAAAATAGCCAACTCTTTTAAAAATCTTCTCCTACCTAACCAGTTGGCCAATATTCTTGAAACTTCACATGAATGATCCTTGAGTGAAGGGCTTTCAAAGTTGTTAAAAGAATTTGATTCCATCAAAGACTTTGGCTGCCGCGGCATGAGAAAAGCGGAAAATAGCCAAATCTTTTAAAAATCTTCTTCTGCCTAACCAGTCAGCCAATATTCTTGAAATTTCACATGAATGATCCTTGAGTGAAGGGCTTTCAAAGTTGTTAAAAGAATTACATTCCAATTCCATCAAAGACTCTGGCTGCCGCAGCATGAGAAAAGGGGAAAATAGCCAAATATTTTAAAAATCTTCTTCTGCCTAATTAGCCAGCCAATATTCTTGAAACTTCACATGAATTATCTTTGGGTGAAGGGCTTTCAAAGTTGTTAAAAGAATTTGATTCCATCAAAGACTCTGGCTGCCGCGGCATGAGAAAAGGGGAAAATAGCCAAATCTTGTAAAAATCTTCTGCCTTCAACTAGTTTGCCAATATTCTTGAAACTTCCCATGAATGATCCTTTGGTGAAGGGCTTTCAAAGTTTTTGAGAGACTTTGATTCCATCAAAGCCTTTGACTTCCGCGGCAAGAGAAAAGGGGAAAATAGCCAAATCTTTTAAAAATCTTCTGGCTTACTACATGTAATGGGCCAATATTCTTAAAACTTCACATGAATGATCTTTGGGTGAAGGGCTTTCAAAGATGTTATAAGAATTTGATTAATATCAAAGCTCTTAGTGCAGTGGCATCAGAAAAAGGGTAAAAGAGCGAACACTTTTGAAAAGGCTGAATTTTGTTTCATTCTTTTGAAAAACTAAGGAAAAGGGGCTTCATTGCAAAATTCTTAATTTGCTGCTATACAGGTCAAAATGTTTATTTCAACAAGGCAAGAAATTTCAGGTGAGCGATCTAGGGCCATCATGGCCCTCTTGTTGTGGTTATATGATTCCTTGAGTGGTTTTATTGAATCTTGCTGTGGTTACCCAAGTTTTACCCATTGTAACATTGATGAATTTGAACTACTAAGCTCAATCTGAACCCTTTGTTGTATTGTCTTACAAAATTTTACAAAAAATGGCTTGTGAATCCAAAATAAGTTAAAGCTTATCCATGTTCAAGAATGTTTCATATGACAAAATGAATGTAATCAAAAGTAGAAAAATGAAATGAAAGATAGAAAGCATGTAGAGAAAAGGAAAATGTTAGTTACCAGCATTGTCCTCTTTGTTCTCCAAGTTTTTCTTCTGTCTCAATGTTTGTGTAAGCCATTTCTGCTAAAGAAGTCAAAATCAGGTCTTGTTTCAGTTTGAGAAAGAATTAACCCATTTCTTCACATTGACTCTTTTTGACCCCCTACTTAATGGCCTTGGAGAACAATGTTGAAAATTGAAGAAATTGCTTGTGAGAAGCAATTTCTTCATTTCCCACAATATTTTCTACCCAGAAAGACAAAAATTATAAACTTTTGTTTGCTTTAAATTGTCATCTGCTACATCTTTGAATTTCGATCACCCTAAAATTTTGTCGTTTTGGAATGGGTTAAAGAGATATAAAAACAGGCATCATTTTAACTGTATGGTTGGGGTAGGTAGGGAATGTAAAGACTGGCTGTTTGCGCATGGTTTTCAGGTAGAATACCCTTAATGTGGCCATTTGGAGATTCATAAATCATCATATTTTTTTTTAGCGTCGATGTTACATATCCAAACTTATCTGGATGCGGTCGTAAACATTTGGAAGTGGAACTTTCCACTGTGGAATGTCTTCGACGTAGCCTGAATAATTCTGTCATGCGAATCTCATTAGGGGTAGACTACCTTAATATGTATGGGGATGAAAGTTTGTCTGTATTACATATTGGGAATGTAAGCATGCGGGCACCTACTAATGATATTGATTTGCACCTGTCGGCGGATCTCATGGTTGTCATTTCCCAAACATCAAAATTCTAATTCAAATTACAAAATAAATGATATGGTTTTATTAATTGGACGTCCGAAAGGACGTCCAATTCTTATAACCACTTTTCGACAGGCGGAATGGGTTTTCATTACTAAAAAACCCTTTCTCAGACTCAATTGCTAGTTGACCAAAATTCAAAACAGATTTTGCGACCATACAGGAAAACTGTCTTTTCCTGCCTTCTATGTGTTCTCTAACAAACACTATAAGATTCATTGGCCGATCCAATTCATGCCACGTCTTAACCAACTTTACCATCTTTTTTTGATTCAGCCATTTTCTTGTAGTGATTTGACTTTCGTAATATTGTGTAAAGGGCAAGATCTTTAGAAAGCGATACATGCATACACTATGTTTATAAAGTAAACAAACGCCCTATATCATCATCAGCAGCGATAGCTCAAACGGGAAAGGATTAACATCGCAACCTTTTTTCAGTATGAAATTTGGGACGCCGTTGGTTCGAAACCAGTTCGGATTATTTCTTCTGTATTTGTTTTTCTTGATGTGTTTACTGAAAACAGACATTTTAGGATGATTACTCAATTTAATGCACATATTGTGTATGACAAATTCTTTTTCTTTGATCATTGTTGTTTAAGTCTTAGACATATTTAAAGGAACGGGGTTTCCACGAGACGTATTTTGGAAACGGGGTTTTAAAATTGATTATCGGGGAGTGAGTTCATTTCGCAACTCGGGTTCAACTCGATGGCAAATCGGGGTTCCATCTGAACAGCCTCAGATGAGACGCTAGTGATATCCACCTATTCAGAAAAATAGTTGCTCTTAGGAGTTTTATTTTTTCTCCAGCATCTGTATCACTGATATTCGACAGTATCATGACCTATTTACATACTGATCAATGATCATGACAACAATGATTATTACTAGTCTATCATCGAGTGACAGCGATCTGTATTTTTTACGTTTAAGTGAACCGTTTACGTGTATTGAGCTAAGAAGATGAAGCAATAGATCTGCATCAGTGACGATGGTACCTGGATGATCGTATGAATATGTTTACAGATAGAGACATTGCTATTCTCAATTTTTTTGTTGATAATGATACGAAGATTTTGATTGCGTATTGTACTCCACTGCCATTTTCCCGATGGCACGTTCCCAATTTCTTCTTTGTATGCACATCTGTAGATGTAAGGATGCTGCGGTAGCACTGGTATGAGGAATCCATGGTTAGGTGCTCCAATTCATATGGTATTTTGTTTCAGGAAAAGTATGCATTGAATTTGTTTTGTAACCACAACCAGGGAAAACTGCTGCCGTGGTTTTTTTTTGTTTTGTTTTATTTATTTTTTGGGGTTTTTTTTGTTGTTTTTTTTTTTACTCTAAACACGAATAAAAATCAAAGTGCTTGTAACACTATATTTAGACGTCTCTGATTGATTGGGCGGATTTGTTTGTAAATGATCGGCGTTTCATTTCTTTATGTCGTTGAATTTGTATTTAGATCGATTCTAAATCACTGCGGTCGTTTTTTCCCTAACGATGGTGGAGATAAAAGTAAAAAAAAAATGATAAAAAAGAACAATGTCTGAGTAGAATTCGAACCCAGGGCCTTCCAGATATAGACATTTGTAAAGAGTACAAGGTGAGTGCTCTGCCAAGTGAGCTATCGCGGCTTTCATTTATGTAGCGCGTTGGCTTACATTTTGAATAAATTTGCTTTGTATCGTCCTTTATAAAATCAACAAAAGGTGTAACTGACGACAATACTCATAGTTAACCCAAACAAGAAGACAAAAGTGCTAATCACATGGCCTTAATTGAATTGGGCAATGAAATTAATTTAGTGATTATTCATAGAGACAAATCAGTTGTCTTGAAACGGCAATCAAATCAATTTAAATTATGAGAAGGGTTTTCTGGTAATAAAGCCGATTTTGTATGTCCGAAACCGATCTTATAGAATTAGGGTTTACGAACTGAGAATGAAAGCACCACTTTCTAGCTATAAGAAATGCATCAAATTACACGCACTTGTAAATACACTTCACATAAGTTGATTCACCATGCCAAATTTCAAGATCATGCTTCCAGAAAAAAATAATTTACAAATGTTATTTTACTCTTTATTCATATACAAGGGAGGTAATTTTGGACATTTTTGTCAAATATTTCCATAAGTATGCATTAGTTCAAAATTCTAAACCATACAAAATGCTTATGTTTGTATTTGGAATGGAAATGTAACACAGTTTAAGAATTACTGGCACTTTTCAAATTTTGCCTCTGACTCTGCATTTCATTCTCAGTTTGTAAACCTTAAACACAGAAGAATGAATAAAATATCTTTCGTTCATGTACAATCCCGCTCAATCAATCAGAGACGTCCAATTACAGTGCTCTCAGCACTTTGATTTGAAAGGCCTTGCAAACTACCAAATAAATGATATCAAAAGTAGATAATATGTCTCATATAGTACAGAAAATATTCAGGGAAACTGAGATACTGGTGATTATCAGCAACTTCTTCTTTTCTGTCACAGTTTCCGAAGCTATTTCTGCCAAGGAGGTCAAAACCATGTCTTGTTTGGGAATAGGTTCCAACCAAATTCCCTCAATTTGACATTCAATCAAACAAAAATTAATTCGCATGTCAACTTTTTAATTTTGTCACTTTCAAGCATGCACTCCTCTTGGAAATGACCATTGCAGATGTGAACTGACAGATTATGTTTAAAAAAGAGGTGTTTTTAAGGTTCAAACTTGTGATGCCTCCACATTAACCAGTATGTGTTTTAAGCTGTCTGTTGAAAATAATTTACACTCTCAATTACTTTTAAACCAAATATAAGAGCTACAGATAAGAAGTGGAAAAGACATTCTAAATTTGTTATTTCAAATTAAAGCCATTTGTTTTGAGTACTCATTTGAATTGTCTCTCCGAGACAATTCAAATGAGTACTACCAACATAGGGTTTGATAAACAATTAATGAAATATTGCATTTTGAAAAAAAAAACCAAAAAAAAATGTCTTAGTTATAGCCGATACATAATAGTGCCTTCACTACAAGACTTTTCCTGTGATACCAAGGTCAAGGTCACATAGATAATTCATTACTTTGGCATATTAGTGTTTTACATACACAGCTTGTTTAAGATAGTCCACCTGTAATGAGATTTGCATGACGTCGGAATTATTCAGGCGAAGTGGAAAACAAGTCTGCGGTGGAATTTTCTACTGCTGAATGTTTACAACTGGGCCAGAATAAGTTCAGATACAAAACAATGCAGCTCGAAAAAATCTGATGTTTTATGAATCTCAAAATTGCCACATTACAGGTATTCTACCTTAAATATAGACTCTGGGTAGTAGTCTTACCAAATTGTATTTATGCAGCTTTTGAATTACCTGACAGAAATCACCTGAACCTGACCTTTGTGCAATGAACAATTTGTCGATGTAACTGCAAAAACCTTGTTTATGGATTTTTTCTATATTTAAAGTAAAGCAAATTATGTACAGTTTAGACAATTCTTGCAGGTTTTGGGATATTTTTACTTATCAATATTAATGACACATTATCTGTGAACAATTATCTGAGTTTTAAGTAAAACCTGTCAGTTTCAGAAAAGTTATTAACCTTTTTTCCTTCCACTTTAATATCTTCCAAAAATGAGATATGAGGTTTTGCATTAACACTGACGAATTGTTACAATGTAAGGGAATTGATACTTTACATGGCTTTGTCTTCTGCATCGGCTCCTCATGTCAATATAAATGGACAGATATGGATATGTAATTAGAAAACCATGGAGGTGTAAATTTCATGCTAACTTCTAAGCTCAAGTTCATTTGAATTCTGTTAAGAACTTAAGCAATAATAGTTAGTAAATAGTGTTTTATACTTATTTGCATGTAACCTGTCACCTACTAACATTGGTTTTTGCATCTTATTTTTCCCATCTAACTAGACGCACCATGCTAATGAGAGAAACCATCATGAGATTCCAAGCAGCATCATCCCTCACAAAAACTGACCGCCACAAAACTGACCAATCCAACACTGACCAAACCAATCAGAATCAGTCGAGCGTGCCAATCGATGCCAGTTTGGCTAATGTTTTCAGACGCGAGAGTGGGGTTTCAGATGCGGTTCATATGGCAGCGGTGGCGAAGGCGACTACTAAGTTAATGCGACAGATGAGTATTCAGGATGTAGAGCAGGAGCAGAAACATTTGTGTCCAAAAGTAGATGGGCGTATCTCTCACGTTGATAGACAGGTACATTCTATATCAATGCATAGAGAATGTTTATATGGGCTGCAACCTGGAAAGAAACTAGCCATTAACTCTTTCCTAAATGACAAAATTAATGACAAAATGGGTGTGAATGAAGATAGAATTTGTGCAAAATGTAGAACTTAAAATATTCAGGCAATTTCTTCTTTGTCTGAATATTTTCCCAGGTCTTTTCTACTGGCTTCTTGATGTACGAGTATTATAGAGGATATTGCAAGGGCACAGTTTTACTAACAAGTAAACATTTTTTTCACAAATTTGGAGGTTATTACACAACAACCAATCTGATTGGCCCTAATTGACCTGACAGATATTTGTGACCCATCATACTAAAAGGGACCTTACCAGAAGTCAAAAAATCCAAATCTTTGCAAACTGGTCAGACTTAGCACAGGTTAACAAGATAGCGTATGTGAAAGATGAACATATAGTAAAATAGAGAAAACATTACAGATTCAGACGGTTACATAAAAGTGAAAAGTATCAGCCCTAGTCTGGCCGCGCGGACTAGGGTCGATATTTTTCACACATCTGATAAGGTCCCTTTTAGTGTGATGGGTCACATTTTTCGTTCAGTCATATTTAGATGTCCGAATATAAAAATTAACACAAAAAATTGTAAATAGAAAGATTGTTAATTATAAGTTAATAAAACAGAACACAACCTTTTTGATTCTTGGTAGTACTATGCTGGGTCATGCAAAATTGTGGTTAATGCAAAAAGCAATGAATATTGTGACTGGCCTTCATGTTTTCCAATTCTAACTAAATTTCGTTTGGTAGCGCATCAGACTTTCACTCATGAGGTCCAAGATTCGACCCGGCCCCAGCAAATATCATTTCTGACAAAATTGTCACCCACCAATGGTTTGATAATCATTTACCTATGAGGGCGCGCAGCTGGGGGCTTGGTAAGGATGTTGTGGTAGTACTGGTATGAGAAATGACAGGAATCCATGATTAAGTGCTCCAGTCACAGCGATATGACCATAGTATTTGAAAGTGGAGTTAACAGCTAAAACGAGTTAAGTTGCGCAATTACGAACGAAAAATGTCCCACTATAGTTTTGATCTTAAATTTTTTTCAGATCAAAACAGTGTGTTTCCGATCTGTAAACTATGTGAAAATGTTACGTCATGTAGTGTAGTAACTGTTTATGACTACGTAAAAATATCACATTGAAAGGACCTCTATGGATAAGGCGAAAAATCTCCCTAAAAGACTCAAATGGAAAAGTCAATTTTCAAAACATGCAAATTGATAATTATTTTGAGCTGTCTTGTAAGATGTATACCTAAATCATATGAAAACTGATTTTGTACAATCAAAAAGGTTTGACATATACAGATAACTCTTGGTTTCTGTACCTACCCCAAAAATTATATTTTCTTACCCCACCGGTATTCATTTAACCAGAATTAAGTTTTCTATGATATTATTAACAAGAATTTTTCTGTAAATGTAAGAACAATGGGTTTTGAAATCATAAACCAGTTCATTTTGTCCTTAACGCATGTGCGCATCTTTGAAACGACTTAAAAGGCGTAATCTTCCCGCCAAAACTATGGCAATTGGTATATGAGCACTATTTTTGGAATTAAAGTATGTTCCCCTTCCTTTGTACCAAGGAAGCCTATGGTCAAGGGACACAACATATGCCAATGGGAAGCTGGGTCAAGGGGGGAACGATGTTAGCCCGCCCAGGGAAGGTAGGCATTCCTCGATTTCTTGAGGGAAAGTGTGCTTTTAAAGTTGTTTCAATGATGCGCATGCGCAATATGGACATAACCGATCTGTCATATGATGTCAACATCATTTATCCTTGTATCTGTAGAAAATTAATTGGAAATAAAACAAAAATAAACTTCGTTTTACGTCTATGAATACCGGTAGTGTAAGAAAATGAAACCATTTAGGTGGGTACAAAAATCAAGAGTTATCTGCACCTTTTTAAATGGCATAAATCGGTATTCATTTCATCTATTTATCTACCTAACCATAAAGCTTAATATTGTTTCTCAATTTGTAAGTTTCAAAAATTGATCTATTGAGCTGAGCCTTTTAGGGAGATTTCTCGCCTTATCCATACAGGTCCTTTACCTCAGACTTTGACATAACACATGGAACGTAAAATGACATAACGTAATTCACAGACACGTAATTCACGATTTTTAACATACAACTAAATTCCACATGTAATAATTCTGAAGATAAATTTTCTTCTTGATGTATGTAATCTACAAATGTGTAGGTACATACTCGATGATTTGTTTAACTTAAGAGTTGATTTTGTGAAATTTTAAAGAGCATTAACGTAATTCACAATCCGTGGTCCTTGAGCGGGGTAGCTTCCTTCATGACATAGTGTGACTTACTACTATTTACCATGACCTTAAAGAGTAATACAATCTATTCGCACATGCTGTGGACTATTTATAAATGACATTTATTATCATGTATCCAAACATGGTTTCGTATAAGGAGTGTGTGTAAAACGAAATAACTTAATTCACAACAGAACATGGGACATATGCATATTTGTTCATAGAAAAATGTATTTATCTTAAAAATGTATTTATTTCACCACTAAAAGCAATCTGAAAATCTACTGATTTGGGATACATGTACTAGGTATACTGTATATGTATTATATATTTACTTTCCATACAAACGTGATAAACTGGACCACCCACAAGGTGGGACAGCTGTTTTTTACCCATTTTCCAACTTCTTGAGACATTACTTTCACATATTTTGTCAGATATATGGGGTTTTGATATTATTTTTATTTGATCACTCCTATGGTATTTTGTTTAGACGATTCATCAACATAATTGCACAAACGTAACTTCTTACGTCCATAGGACAGTTCGAGGGCTCAGTGCAAAACTATTGTAACTGCATATTTTTCAGAAATTCACTTTTTTGCATTTTCTGAATCTTTAGGAAGGAATGCATCTTGTGTTCAAATATTAGGTTTCAATTCTGTATACTTAAAATAATATTTAGAATTTTAAAAACATTTTTCCTCTTTAGCTTTGGGAAAGTCAATAAGTTTTTTCCCTCTCCTATAAAGTTTTATAAAATGGAGTTACAATAGTTTTGCACCAAGCCCTCGAGTTATTTTTCGTATTTGCTACATTTAACTCATTTTATCTGTTAAACCCCAATCATTCAACCAATTTAACTTATATCTTGCGTATTTCAGAAATTATCCAGCATGCCTGTAACCAATTCCACAAGTGTTCAGAAGGATCTAATTAGGGAAGAATCGGGTGAAAGCTAACATGGAACAACTTAGACATTTCTTTTTTTCCTTCAAAACCCATGACCAGACTGCAAAATTTTATATTGATCCAAATTCAAAGGTATTGCAGATGACAATATAAGTTGGTGAAAGTTTAAAAACCCTTTTATTTTGGGCTAGAAAAACATTCTGGGTAATGAAAAAATTGCTTGTTACAAGCAATTTGTTCATGCTCCACAATGTTTTTCTGAGAATTTTACCTAAAGAGCATCAAAAAGTGTCAATGTTTGTAAATGGGTTAATGCCCCTTCATGTTAAAACCTTAGAAAGCATTATAGAAAATGAAGAAATAGTAACTTTTGCCAAACATTTTTTTCATTTCTCACAATGTTTTCTACCTTTATTGACAAGAAAATGTTGTTTTTCATTGAATAAAAATTTTCACCTGCAATATCTTTGAATTTTTACCAGTGTAAAAGATTGCCATGACAGTCACTGGTAATAGTTCAATTTTGAAATCCTTTTCATGACTGCCGAACAATAACATGAGAAGTCCCCAAAAAAAGGACCTTTTGGACAAACATCCTTTATTTTACCTATTGTATTTTTACGAACCCTTATTAATGCCAAAAGGATTACAACCCATTATTAGATACCAAACCCTTTGTGTATCTTTGGGCATCATCCATGACAATGGAAATTAAGGAGAGAAAATGACAAGGGATAGTTTCCGTTGATACTGATGTTGTCCGAAGTTACACAAAGTGTTTAGTACTTTTAAATTATGGATTGTAATCATTAAGGATTTGAAAACATATTTCCTTACTTTTCTCAGGACTTTATTTTATTTTTACCCTTCTCAAGAGATGGAACAGAAATTTCTGCCATTTGGGAGAGGATTGATTTATATGTACATATATCCCTATTCAAGTAACAGTTAATTTTTATTTTGGTTTGTTTGTCCAAAAACTGCTAATTGTCTTTATGAAAGGCGAATGACATGTTTCACAAACATAGAGTTCGTGCAAAACTTTTGTTGGGGCTAATGAAATTTTGTGCTTTCCTCAGAGTCACATGAAATTGGTGTCTTTTTACAAAAAGATATTGAAGATTTTCTGTAATTGTCGGTGTTGTGTCGCTTGATTCTTCACCATGAAACTTTGAAGAGGCAAAACACTGGTTTATTTGAAGAAAGGGGGCGCTTCCCAAATGGCAAAATTTGAGGGTAAATCAATTTGAAAGCCTATGCAATTGACAAAATGGATATTAATAGTGATATAATTTGTGTATGATATAGCACAGTAAACATTGAGGCAAAAGGAGAAAATGCTGATCATCAGCATTTTCTTCTTTTGCCTCAATGTTTTCCCAGATATTTCCAATTAAGGATGTTAAAACCATGTCTTGTTTGGGAAAGGGTTAATGAGCTGGGGAGAGCACTTGAATTTATATGCATTTACAACAATTTGTATCGACTCAACTAAACATATCTTGTTATGTCTAGTGTTTTATGGTATGTTGATTTTTTAGAAAAGTATTTTTTATATGGTGTGAGTTATTTGTTTTTGTTTGCCGAAATGTTATTGTTACTTTATTCCATTGTTTACACCTTAAGTTTGTTTTTAGCTCACCTGAGCACAAAGTGCTCAAGGTGAGGTATTGTGATCGGTCGTTGTCCGTCGTCCGTCCGTCCGGTCGTCCGTCCGGCCGTCTGTCCACAATTTCTTTAAAGATCTTCTCCTCCCAAACCAGTAGGCCAATCTTTATGAAACTTGGCAGGAATGATCCTTGGGTGAAGGGCTTTCACAGTTATTAAAAGAATTTGATTCTATCAAAGACTCTGGCTGCCGCGGCATGAGAAAAGGGGAAAATAGCTAAATCTTTTAAAAATCTTCTTCTGCCTAACCAGTCGGCCAATATTCTTGAAACTTCACATGAATGATCCTTAGGTGAAGGGCTTTCAAAGTTGTTAAAAGAATTTGATTCTATTAAAGACTCTGGCTGCCGCGGCATGAGAAAAGGGGAAAATAGCCAAATCTTTTATAAATCGTCTCCTGCCTAACCAGTGGGCCAATATTCTTGAAACTTCACATGAATGATCCTTGGATGAAGGCTTTCAAAGTTGTTAAAAGAATTTGATTCCATCAAAGACTCTGGCTGCCGCGGCATGAGAAAAGGGGAAAATAGCCAAATCTTCTAAAAATCTTCATCTGTCTAACCAGTTGGCCAATATTCTTAAAACTTCACATGAAAGATCATTAGGTGGCGGGCTTTCAAAGTTGTTAAAAGAATTTGATTCCATCAAAGACTCTGGCTGCCGCGGCATGAGAAAAGGGGAAAATAGCCAAATCTATTAAAAATCATCTCCTGCCTAACCAGTAGGCCAATATTCTTGAAACTTCACATGAATGATCCTTAGGTGACGGGCTTTCACAGTGTTTAAAAGAATTTGATTCCATCAAAGACTGTGGCTGCGGCGGCATGAGAAAAGGGGAAAGTATAAGCCAAATCTTCTAAAAATTAAATCTTTTTCTTCCTAACCAGTTGGCCAATATTCTTGAAAGTTCACATGAATGATCCTTTGGTGAAGGGCTTTCAAATTTGTTAGAAGAATTTTGTTAATATTTAAACTATTGCCTATTAGTGCAGCAGTATCAGAAAAAGGGCAAAAGAGCAATACTTTTAAAAAAGGCTGAATATTTATTACATTCATTTGAAAAACACATGAGAAAGGGCTTTATTGAAACGTTTATTTTGCTGCTATTCAGGTCTAAGTGTTAAATTTCAACAAGGCAACAATTTTCAGGTGAGCGACCTAGGGCCATCATGGCCCTCTTGTTAATCATTATGCAATAGTTCTTGTCTCTATGCATATAATTGTTCATGATTTGTGTTCTTCCATACAAATATCTTTTCCTGATCTGATTATGAAATTTGTACCATAGACAGGATGGCCCACAAGTTTTAATATGCTGAAAAACAGAGTAAGGGGGTACATAGGAATCACTCTGTCTGTCCCTCTATATTTCTTATAAGCCCAATTCCTCTCAAAGGTCTCAATGATTTTCCATAAAAAATTTCCAGAAATAAAGCAATGTGGCAAGGAGATTGACATGAAGAAATTTATTTTCTTCCGGGGGACATCCGATGGAGATTAACCCTTTCCCATACAGCAACATTTTAGGGTTGTCTAATATAGAAGCTCCAGTAGATGGATGTTGATAAATATTAGATTTGTCTACAATATAGCATGGATAATATTGAGGCAAAAGGAGCTCTTCTTATGCCTCAATGTTTTCCAAAGCCTTTTCTAATAGGGACGCCAAAAACAAGGTATTCTTTCAGAAAGGGTTGATTAACTTTTCCCCTGGCATATACTGGTAAATGCACCTCCTTTCAATCAGCCTAAAGAGTTTCAATGTAAATTTACATGAACACTCAATGTGACATGGATCTGCATGAAGGAATGTGTTGGCTCTTTGAGGTCATGAAAGGGAGATAATTTTGCTTATGTATTTTCTCTGCATGCAGCTCAAAGGGTTCTGGTGAGATTCTTCATGAATGATTAACATGACATGGAGATTCATATGAAAAAAAAAGAAATTCTAGGCTCCCTGAACTCATCCAAGGGATATAACAAGGGTCTGGAGATTTACGTTCTTGCTTTCCTTGATATAATCTGCTAAGCCCCAATATATTCTATACATGCTCGTAAGTGCTACCTACCTCAAAAAGCTTGTAGGTTTACAATAACAATTTACATGATGAAATAGCATGAAGTAATTTCAAGTCTCTTCCAAATAATCTGAAGGATATAATTTGACAGATATTTTCAAGCAATGTGCTGCATGGGAATCGGGAGGAGAGAGGGTATTAGTCTATTTAATGATTTTTGGACAGTTTCATTACTTTTTATTGATAGTTTTTTATATAGATTATATACTCAGTGTATTAGGTTTGAATTTTTTTGTAGATATTTTACTTCTGGTTTTATCTTTATCTTTGTATGAATATCATATTGGCTTGGACTTTGATTGAAAGGCACTTATCATGACTTTTGGCATTTAACCCATTACAGCACTGACGCCTTTTGATGCTCCGTATAGAATAGGCTTGGAAAAATGTGGAAAATGAAGAAATTGCTTGTAACAAGCAATTTCTTCATTTTTCACAATGTTTTCAAGTCAAAAATGGAAAGATTTTTAAAATTTGATCAGCTAGAAATTGTCATCTGCATCACCTTTGAAACCAGCATTTTCTCCTTTGGCCTAGATATTTTTTTTTTTCGCTATAATGTTCTCAAGTTTCAAATTATTAAAGGGACATTTCATTCCGATTTCAATTTTTTAAAGTATGTCTTGATGCCAAGATTGGTTATTCTAATGAGTATAAATACTATTAGTTTTTTCAAGTTGTTGCCAATAAGTGAGAAACACGCATTTAAAGTTGAGACATAATCGATAAATTGCATATAAATCCGAACTGTTGTCCACAACAATTTGTTCATTTTTAACACAAAAATATAGATTTCTCGTAATTGGCGCAATATTTTGGCTTGAAATTTTCAAAATTTTCATAAGGAAATATGTTCTTTCAGATAAAAATAAAATCAAAATTTATGACAAAAAATTCTGAAATGTCACTTTAACATCCATATTGTTGTCAGCAACATCTTTTAAATTAACACTCTGCAAATTTGTTTGTTTTGGCACGGGTTGTTCATAATCATATCAGTACTAAGTAATTTTGTTTCATTTTGCTCCCTTGTCAATAATGTATTTAGTCTAGAGGTGTTCATTATTTAACCCTTTCCCAAACAGCAATTTTTTCAAAATTTACATTTTAAAAGCTGTTGCAGGCGACAAATGGACCCTGTTTAAGATAGCATTTGTGTATAATATAGCACAGAAAATATTGAGACAAAAGGAGAAACTGCTGGTTATCAGCAGTTTCTTCTTTTGTTTCAATATTTTCCCAAGCCTTTTCTATTAGGGACGTCAAAACCAGGTCTTGTTTGGGAAAGGGTTAAGTCTATAGAGTAGTAAAGGCCCTTTTTGGCCCCTTGTTATAGTAGTAGTGGGTCGTTTTATATTGTTAAATTTGTTCCCTTGTTATGCTTTATCATTAATGGATTATTTTCTATATTTTGACGATCAGCATTTTGTTACACATTTTATCACAAATACTGCTTATTTGACACTTTTCCAAAGCGTAAAATTTAGGCTAAATTCCAATTTTAAAGCCGCTACAGATGGCAACACATATCTATTATGAGAAATAAATGATTTGTGCAAAATATTGTTTGGAAAACAATGAGACAGAAGAAGGAAATGCTGATTATCCGCATTTTCTTCTTTTTATGCTCCCCGAAAAAAATTCGGGGGAGCATATAGTCGCCACGCTGTCCGTCCGTCAGTGTGTTCGTCCGTCCGTCCGTCCACAGCCATATCTCAGCAACCCTTGGACCAAATTCAATGAAACTTCACATGTGAACTCCCTGGGTCAATACCTAGGGAACTTTTTCTCCGTTTGTAAATTTAAGGCTGCGTCATGGAAAAAGGGGCCTTAGTGTAAAAATTAGTTTTTCTCTTATTTCTCTTCATCTAATGGGCAGAATTTAATGAAATTTTGTGCTCATGTAATAAATAGGATGTTCTAGACCATATTCTATAAATAATATGTGTACAAAAAAGCTGTTATGGGAAAAGGGGGCTTAATGTATGATAGTTTTTATTTTGTGACAAACACTTATTCGGGGAGCATAATCCGTCTGTGACGGCTCTTGTTGCTCAATGTTTTTCAAAGCTTTTTCGAATCAAAACCGTGTCTCGTTTGGGAAAAGAACAATGGATTATTTGATTTATTTTTATATTTTGACGATCAGCATTTTATTACACATTTTATCACCAATACTGCTTATTTATAAAGATATTTTGATAATAGGTCTAGATGGCAATAAATTTATATGGCATTTCTTTTTTTTTTTTTTTTTTTTGTTGAACTTGACATAAACCCTGAATAACAGGAGCCTGTTTCATCAACACATTTAAGACATATGTTTGACTTACCAGTGTCTTAAGAAAGGCTTTTAAACAACAATCATATGACCTTACTGTCCTAGGTCATGGTTGAAGGGGTGATCTATGACTCTTGTCCTAAATGTGTAGTAAAACATTGGCAAGACAAAATGTCTTAAATGTTTTGATGAAACTGACCCCTGATTAAAAGGGGTAAAAGAATGCTGAATTGTTTCCAATCCAAACCCTATGTTGTGGATATTATTGGTGAGACGATTCCAATAAGTAACTACAACTTAGTGTAAATGAAATATTGCATTTTGGAAAATCATCACCACCCCCTTTAATCCTCTCCAGAACCGTGAAATTTCAGAGCAGTCTATTTGAAAGGGGCTGCGTATGACAATATTAATGATACCAAAAGAAGAAAACCTGTGTGCTGTAGCATATAGAATACTACGGGGGAAAAGGAGAAATTGATAAATTGATAATTATCAGCAATTTCTTCTTTTCTCTCAATGTTTCCCCAAGCTTCCTCTAAAAGACTTGTTAAAAACGTAAACCCTTTCCCATACACCAGAAGCCAAGGTTAGTCCAAATTCATAATTGAAAAAAGTTGCAGAAAAAAACAAATTATTTAAATGAATATGCTCACAAAATTTCCAGTGAAGCTTAGACAGAAAACATTAAGGGAAAAGGATGAAAGGTTGCAACTGAACATGTATTATTTCTTTCTGAACGTTCCTAAACACACACACACACAGTGACTGATTTGAAACATGGATGTTGCTAAAGGTAAAATTTGTGAATTCTATAGCACTTAAAACATTGATGAAAAAGAAGAAACTGTTTATAACCAGCGTATTTTCTCTTGTCATAATATTTCCTTAATCCTAAATCCTTTGCCATAATCCAGCCTATTCTGACAGGGACTTCAAAACCAGGTCATGTTTTGGAAAGGATAAAAACGCTGTCCGTAACTCAACTTTTACCACGGTGGATAATCGGGTGATGCAACAAATTTAGAAAATCTTCAATAAATTTGTTTATACGGGACTGATTTGAATTCGGTTTGAAGCAGAGAAGGCGGACAGACGTCACGCGTTAGACGAAAGTGTTGGATTTGTAAAAAATCAACTGATAAAAAAGTTATAAGTTATTGAAGATAAACCAAAATTTTGTGTTATCTTCAATAACTTTTTAATCAGTGGATTTTTTAAAAACCCACCACGTCCAGGCTATTCTTGACATTCTTCCACATTCTCTGCTTTAAGTCGAATTCAAATTGGTCAAGTATTGACAAAGTTATGGAAGATTATCAAACATTCTAAATCAGGTGATTATACACCATGTTTTACTTTGCATTATAACTAACACCAAGAGTCTTACTAGGCTTTTATTATATGCACTGTATATATACTCCCCGTCATAAGAAAGTAGCCACTTGTCTAATGCAAATGGTCGGCAATTTTAGGATTATTCATAAAAGTATCGAAATAATACATATTATTGCAACAATTCAGGTAAAAATGCTTTCGTGAAAGTATTGAAAACTGTCGAAATACCCCATTAGCTATGGTAGCTTGGTGGTAGTTCCAGGAAATCCGTAACTGATACGAGACACACTACTGAAATTCACTGGCATATATAGGGCTAGAAAAGGGGCAAACATGAATAAGGATATATGTTTATGATACTGTTTTATTCGAAATGCTTAGTGACTAATAAGTGATGTTCATTACACCCAAAATCCTTGCAAAATGGCAGTTTCCGGTTTTAGTTCAACCAACCCCAAATTTCCTCTCGAATGCTCTATTCTTTGAAATTTTGCTTCCACTTGGTCTTTAGCAAGTTCCTAATTCGGAAAATGTTTCCTTTCACTTTACCCACCAACCACTTCCGGTTTTTATCAAAGTTTTAATATTGAATTATGCTATACTGGTAGTGCTTAATTTTAATAGACCTCTATCGATTCAGTGGAATGGTTTTCTGTAAAATTGAAATGGGACTTTTGTTTGTGTTTCAACTGCGTCAATTTACGCTGAAAATGACAGCTGTAAGAAAATAAAACTAACTTTTGTATCCTAAAATACTGTTTTGAATCCATATTACAACTAAACATCTTTCCGGACATGTTGAAAGCATTTAACCACTGAGGTGTTACAAGGAACTATTGGGAATGTGTATGAATGTGTAAAAACAAAGAGACATAAATAATTGTTAAAAATATGGCTATTTGAAAAGTGGCTACTTTCTTATGATGGTGAGTATAACTCATAAATGTACTTTGAACTTTATTGATTTGCAAAATCAATTGCCTTTGGCCATAACAAATAGATAATTATTGTAAAACATACATAATTATACAGTGATACAATACAAAAGTCAATATTTATCAAAAAAAAAATTAACGTGGAGTTGGAAGTTTCAAGAAAATCTAAAAAAGAGTTTCGTAAGTAGATCTTTTTTGGAGAAGAATGATTTGATTTGGTTTTCTATGTCGTGATATCTCGTCGCTTTTCAACAAAACCTCGTAACTGCAGCTTGTTCTAAAGCTTGTTCTAGAGTGTGTGTGTGTGTGTGTGTGTGGGGGGGGGGTCAGGACCCCCCTGGCATTGGCTGAAAATTAAATTTTGACTATACAAATTTAGTGTAACGTTACATATTTATTACATTTTAAGCCTTCATTTGAGCTTGGACCCCCCCCCCCCCCCCCCCCTGGAAAAAATGTTGGGCTCGGACCCCCCTGGAAAAAATCCTGGATCCACCCTTGCGATGTGTATGAATTTATAAGGTATATAAGTTTTCGTTCATTTTGCCTACGAGTTCATTATTGCTTTAATCTTACAGCTGAAATACAGAAATGAGAATTTTCACCAAGAAAGATACTTAACGTTCTGCGTCTTCAAGTTAGGATAGAATGAACAATTTACCAAAGTAATCAGTTGGGCGTACATTAGCCCTCACGCAGTCTGGCCAGGAATCATGTTGTTCTCGTTTAGCTTCGTAATGATCTGTAGCAAACACCATGAGAGTAACATGGATCCAGGCCAGACTGCTAGTTCGCACAGCCTGATCTTGAAGCATGACTGTCTCAAATGCTATCAGGGACGTTTCCAGATCCCGGCTCATGTATAGAATTGGCTGTCACTCTGATCACCATGATATCGATGCTTTCCGTCAGTCCGAAACTTAATGTGAAAACTAACATTGGCCATTTCAGGTGCATTAGTGTTTCTTAAACACACCTTCGTTTTTAGCTCCACTGGCCTTCAGGCCAGCGGGCTATTGTCATGGGGCTGTGTCCGTCGTGCGTGCGTGCGTCCGTCCGTCCGGTCGTCAACTTTTTCTTTAAAAATCTTCTCCTCAGAAACTACTGGATGGATTTCAATCAAACTTCACAGGAATGATCCTTGGGTGGTCCTCTATCAGATTCCTCCAATTGATGCTGATTGAATCAGAAAGTCTGGAGTTATCTGCCCTTGAATTAAAAAAAGTCTGTTTTGACTTTGTTTTCACTCTAGCACTTACATATATCAATCAATCAGGACAAAACTTGGTCAAAATGTTGGTAACAATAAGATCTTGACTGAGTGCAATTTTCAGCTCGCTCTGAATTTTATACCTTGAGTTATGTGCCCTTGAAATTGACAAAATTGTCATTTTCGGTCCAATTTTTACTTTGTTTCACTCTAGTAATTACAAATATTTACCAATCAAAACAAAAATTTAATAGAATGTTGATGACAATAAGATCTTGCCTCGGTATAATTTTCAGCTTGATCTGAATTTTATATCATGAGTTATGTGCCCTTGAAATTGACAAAATTGTAATTTTCGGCTTTATTTTGACTTTGTTTACACTCTAGCAACTACAAATATTGACCTATCAAGACAGGACATTGACACAATATTTGGGAACATAAGTTCTTGCCAGAGTGTAATTTTCAGCTTAATCTTAATTTTACATCAAGAGTTATGTCCCCTTTAAATTGACAAAATTACCATTTTTGACATTATTTTTACTCAAACAGCCATAAATATCTCCCAATCAATATGAAACTTTCACATAATCTTACCGGCCAAAAGATCGTGCTTGGATATAATTTTGAGCATCATCTGAATCTTAAATCCTGTTTTATGTGCCCTAGAATTTGACAAAATTGCTATTTTCGACTTTGTTTTTACTCTTTGCATATCTACAAATATTGAACAAGCACTTCAAAACTTAAACATGATGTAGACAAAGTTAAGATCTTGCATAAGCGTGATTCTTAGCTTGGTAGGAAGATAAATCCTCAGTTATATGCCTTTCAATTTGAAAAAAATGCTAATTGTGACTTTGTTTTCACGATCTAATCAACACTTGGATTTAATATCAAAAGAATCTCAGGCCTGTGGAGCGATTCAAGACCTTCAGGTCTCCTAGTTTACTTAAAAATCAGGTGGTATGAAAATGATATTGTAAAAGTAGCCTACACAAAACAGTTGTCATGCACTTTTTTCAGGGTAATTAAAATTAGACGAACAATACCGTTCAATATTGAATTAGATACCAATATCTAATACAAAAGCAGAGATGAATGATGTCAACAATCCTGCTGAAATGAGAAAATTGCTTGTATCGGCAGGAGAGGCGAACATACACAATTGTGAAAGAAAACTTTCAAACTTAAGGTATATGACCCATCATTAAAAACACCACTTTCTAGCGATACAAAATGCATCAAATTACACACACTTGTAGATACACTTCACATAAGTTGATTCACCGTACCGGATTTCAAGATTATGCTTCAAGAAAATAATTTACAAATATTGTTTTACTCTATATTCATAAGCAAGGGAGGTAATTCTGAACATTTTTGTCAAATATTTCCATAAGTATGCATTAACTCAAAATTCTAAACCGTTCAAAATGCTTATGTTTGTATTTGGAATGGAAATGTAAAACAGTTTAGGAATTACTGGCACTTTTCAAATTTCGCCTCTGGCTCTGTAGTGCTTATGATGGGTTGTATACGTTAAAACAAACAATTTTGTGTACTTTTGCAAACTTGATTTAATGTCATCTTCATATAACAGGGTGTACAACGTTCGAATTGCATTATGGGTAATTTGGGCTCCGCCGTGGAGAATTTTGTTGAAAATTCCCTCGACCCAGGTAAGTGTTTATCGAATATTTCTGCCAATTCACGACCGATTTTGAAAAACCAACGTGGAGTGCCCACGCCTTAACGAAAGCAATCATCGGATGTTAACGTCCCTGCACACAGTAATAAAAAAGTTATTGAAGAACGAAATTTTGAAAAAAGCGTTTTCTGATGGCACCGCCGTGGAGAAATTTACAATGTTTTTGAGGAAATCGAGCTAAAATACCAATGTCCGAGTACGAAAGCATGATGTGTGTTATCAAAATGAGCCTAACTGCGGTCCGCCTGACCATAACCCTCAGAAATCTGATTGAAACCGTGAAAGTTAAGCAGTTTGCAAAATTACTCCGCCATGGAGAGTGCAAGAAAAAGCTCCGCCGGGGAGTAAAAACGTGTTAAAAGACATGCATTGTGCTTTGCCACCGATAGGAAACGGATCGGACCATACAAATGCATCTTTGTATATAACCTATGTATTATCTTACTTAGATCATGCCTATGTACGTAACTTAAGACCGTAGAAATTATACATGGTGTCTCAAAAATGCAATCAATTCTTCTAGTGCAACAACTCTATGAATCCTATACCGATTTCCATGTTTTCATGTATGAATATGTAAGTACAGGAGACCGGGTCTATCTGTTACACGGGGCAAGTTGTTACACCTACAGCTGCACAACAATGATCGCACGCACAATGTTCTAACGTTCATGATATGGTATCTTTTTTCTTTTATTTTCTTTTTATATAACTTCTTAAAAGCCAATCTCGGAGATTTGGATAAAAATGCAAATTATAATTGGAAATCTGAATAAAAATCGTATGAAAGTTAATTGTCTTTGAAATTTCCATTTGACTCTGTTTACCCGGTTAGCTCATCCTACGTTATAAATGTGTTTTCACAGAAAAAATAAATCTATGTTTCTTTGAAATCGATCTTGTCTACAAATGGCACACTGTTTACCCATGAGATTATCTGAAAGTTCAAAAAAATGCGAGTGGGGCAAGTTGTTACATATGATTTGGGCAAGTTGTTACACTGTAATGATACAGTAGGCCTATTGTGAATTTGTTTGGTCTTGAGATACAAAGCATATTCTTCATTTCCTACAATGATTTCTAGCCGTTTTTGTGCTTCAAACACAGTTAACCAAGGTTTCTCCTTTGGACTTAATAAAAAGGCCATGAGATATATGAAACGCCTTGTGGAATAGGGTTGTGATAGTAAATGGTAAAGACACCGACCTTAATAGGTAGGACGAACTGCCCATGATGACCAGAACCGAAGCGTTTAGCCCTATAATGATTTGCTGAATTTGAAAGGATCATTCTATCTATCTGTGTGGTCATCCTGGATCCGTCCTTGTTGCCCAAGTTCGTCAAATATGACTTCCGGATGCCATATACCTGAAAATGTCTCGATCAACGACTTCAAAGTTGGTTACAATATTTTCGTCCAGGGTCACATTAGGTCTTGTCCCAGGTGTACCTATTTCACAAAAAAGAGAGGATTTTTTTTTATAAAAATCCTTTCCAATTATTCTAATCAGCCATGATTCATGAAAGCTAACAGCACGAGGTTTTTTAATAGATCTTTTGAAACATGAAAAAGCAAATCAGAAAAAGCACCGATTTCTTAGATGGGATTGGATTATCATATAGAAGTGAATATATTGCTGTAATGCTTCAGAAACAGACAATCCAGCTCCCATGTAACTATTAAGGGTTATTGATGGCTAAACCACATGTTAACCATATGACATCATGGAAATATGTATAAAATATGTATCAATACTGGTTAAGCTATGGTTAGAAAAATAATTTGCAGAAGTAATTGCACCCTGTTTTGTCCCGATATGGAAACGTTTTCAAATAAATAAGTGCATTTTCAAATGTGTAATTGAAAAGAATATAAAGCTGTAACAATCTTTTACTGAATCATTGGAGGCCTTCCACATCATGTAAATTCATTAGTGGCTCTTGGAGCAAAAACATAATATTGGTTAAAACTTGGAAGGCCAACTTTGGGTGCTTTACCGTACGGGTTCTAGACGTCTTTTCTATTTCATAATATTTAGCTTGACCTTTATTGCACGTCATAGTGTCACTAATGACGGAGCATAGACAATGTGACCAAATAGTAAAGAAAAATGGCAAAATAGTGCATGTATACCTATTTTGGCTTCCATACGTGTAATTTTGTAAATAAATGTAATATTTATATTTAATCTATATTTTTCTTCAATGAGTTTTTGGGCATGCATATTGCTTTAGGTTGGGTACTTTTATGCTACTGTTAATTTTACTGAATAAAAGTGTTATAAAGAGCATAGTCAAATAATTTACTGGAAACAAGTTTTGGAACAGAATATCACATTCATCAATAATATGTATTAAATGACATTGTTACCGGTTTTGGATTTCTATGTAATTTAGTTCAAAGTAAGAAGAAACATATAGTATGTGTTTATGATAATATGGTATCTTGACAAAGACTCCAACATACTTAACTTTGGAATTCAATTTTAATCTTTTCGCAAATTTTACTGAAAAATATGCACATTTTAAAGATTAATTCAATAAAAAAAAATTTACAATAATTTCCTCAAATACTTTTTCTGGTATGAATGTAACGCCTTATGTGTCTCGGAGCAAATTCAATTGACAGATCTTGAAAATACATAAAACTAAGGTTTTGGGACACATGAAAATGGGGACATAATTCGTGTCATAGTGGGAATAAGTTAAAGTGCCTTTTTGGAATCAAGATTTGATTACCTAAGATACTACTTGCATTTTCATAGCTTGTATACGGTCCATTATCACCATGCATAATTAAAGATAATTCATGCGTGGGCAGATTTGAGACAACCCATTTCAAAGATAATTTACTGTCATACGATTTTTTTTCTGATTTTCAATTATAACCTGCATTCTTATTTAAATCTCCAAGATGACTTTTGAGAAGTTGATATCAAAGAAAAATAAAAGATAAAAGATTCCATATCATTAAAGTTAGAACATTGTGCGTGAGGTCACTGTCGTGCAACTGTAGGTGAAGCAACTTGCCCCGTGTAACAGATAGACCCGGTCTCCCCTACCAACATCTCCATACATGAAAACGTGGATGTCGGTATAGGATCAACGAAATTGTAAAATGATATAAAAAAAACTTTGTGAGCTGCCTTAACCATTTCCTGAACAAGACATGGTTTTGGTGTTCCTAGTAGGAATATATTTCGATAACATTGAGGGAGAAGAAGAAATGGCTGATTATCTTTTTCCAAAAATGTTTTCTATGTTGTAATATACACATTTCATTCTTATGATATCAGTTTTTTGTTGTCTCCAATTCTTTTAAATTGAGACAGTCTAAACTTGGTCGTTCGGGAAAAGATTAAAATCAAATTCATTCTAACGGTTAATCACTTGAAGTGTACAATTACGGAGACGCATGAAAATCAACGGAAAATACCAAATACGTAAAATCTTGTAATTGCGGGCATATAAAGTTATTCTGAATTATGAGTTATTTTAAAAGCGTTTAGGAGTAATCTCTGAGTAAAGCATTAAAACAATAGGACGTTAAACTGTGTCACGTCATGTGTACACTTTACGGTCTTACTACGTACTTAGGCATGATCTAAGTAAGATAATACATAGGTTATATCCAAGATGCTTTTGTATGGTCCGATCCGTTTCTTATCGATGGCAAAGCAAAATGTATATACTCCACGGCGGAGCTTTTTCTTGCACTCTCCACGGCGGGGCAATTTTGCAAACTGCTTAAATTTCACGGTTTCAACCAGATTTCTGAGGGTTATGGTCAGGTGGACCGCAGTTAGGCTCGTTCTGATAACACACAGCATGCTTTCGTACTCGGACATTGGTATTTTAGCTCGTTTTCTTCAAAAACATTGTAAATTTCTCCACGGCGGTGCCATCAGAAAACGCTTTTTCCAAATTTTGTTCTTCAATAACTTTTTTATTACTGTGTGCAGGGACGTGAAATTAACATCCGATGATTGCTTTCGTTAAGGCGGGGGCACTCCACGTTAGTTTTTCAAAATCAGTCGTGAATTGGAGGAAATATTTGTTAAACACTTACCTGAGTCGAGGGAATTTTCAACAAAATTCTCCACGGCGGAGCCCAAATTACCCATAATCAGGGTGTACAACGTTCGAACTGCATTATGGGTAATTTCGGCTCCGCTGTGGAGGAATGTAGTGAAAATTCTCTCGACTCAGGTAAGTGTTTATCAAATATTTCCGCCAATTCACGACCGATTTTGAAAAACTAACGCGGAGTGCCCCCGCCTTAACGAAAGCAATCATCGGATATTAATTTCACGTCCCTGCACACAGTATTAAAAAAGTTATTGAAGAACGAAAATTGGAAAAGGCGTTTTCTGATGGCACCGCTGTGGAGTAATGTACAATGTTTTTGAAGAAAAGGGGCTAAAATACCAATGTCCGAGTACGAAAGCATGCTGTGTGTTATCAGAACGAGCCTAACTGCGGTCCGCCTGACCATAACCCTCAGAAATCTGATTGAAACTGTGAAATTTAAGCGATTTGCAAGATTGCTCCGCTGTGGAGGGTGCCAAAAAAGGCTCCGCTGTGGAGGCAAAACACGTTAAAAGATATGCATTGTTCTTTGCCACCGATCTGAAACGGATCGAACCATACAAATGCATCTTTGTATATCTCCTTTGTATTATCTTACTTAGATCATGCCTATGTATGTAGTAAGACCGTAAAATGTACATTTGGCATGACATAGTTAACGCCCTATTGTTTTAATGCCTTACTCGGAGAGTACTCCTAAACGTTTTTAAAATAACTCATAATCTAGAATAACTTTATATGCCCGCAATAACAAGATTTTGATATGCATTCGGTATTTACCGTTGGTTTTCGTGCGTCTCAATTTAATGTACAATTTAAGTGGTTCTCCTTTAAAATGAATTGGCTTTTAACACTTTCCCGAACGACCCAATTTTAGACTGTCTCAATTTAAAAAGAGTTGCAGACAAAAAAAAACAACAAAAAAACATGATATCATAAGAATGAAATGTGTATATTACAACATAGAAAATATTTTGGGAAAATGATAATCAGCAATTTATTCTTTTCTCTCAATGTTATCGCAATATATTCCTACTAGGAACACCAAGCTTACTGTAACTTACTGTACCGAGGCCGAAAGAAAGCCCGAGGCTTGTGGTGGCCCATCTCTTTGTCTTCTTTCTCCGTTGATAAAACAGGTTGGACTGAACTTTTGGGGGTGGTTGTGCCAATGTTTGTTTAAATTACTCCTGAAGGCATTTATACTTTTGGAATTGACCACTTCGTCCGTTATTGAGTTCCACGTGTCAACTACTCTGCATGTAAAACTTTGGTTTCTTATCTCTGTTCATGAATACTGTTTGTATAGAATTTTTTTTGAGTTTCCTCTAGTTCTTGTTGACAGATTGCGTTTTAGGAAATTTTCCGATGATGTTTTATCATAATTATTTAGGATTTTGTACACTTGTATCATGTCAGTTATAAGTCGTCTATACTCAAGGGTAGGTAGCCCCAGATGTCTTAGTCGTTCACTGTATGTTAGGTGTTGAATGTTTTTCAGTAACCTTGTCGCTCTTCTCTGGACATTTTCGATAGATTTTGGTGCTTTTTTAGATGTGGAAACCAAGCTACTGATGCATATTCCAAGTGGGGTCTTACAATAGCTTTATAGAGGTTTATGTTTTTTTGGGTTTTTTTGTCTGGGTATGTGAATGTTCTGTGGATGATTCCAAAATTTCTGTTCGCAAGTTTGATTTTAGCATTTATGTGACTTTCAAATTTGACCTTTGAGTCGATGATCACGCCTAGATCTTTTTCTTCTTTGAGTGTGACAATTTCCGATATATTATTTGCTTTGTCTTTCATCTCGTAGCTACCGAACTCCTTTTTACCGATGTGTAGGTGCTTACATTTATTTGAATTGAACTCTAGGTTCCAATCGTCTGATCATTTACAAAAGTTATTGATAGTTGTTAGAAGTCTCTGGTGGCCGCCTTCTGTTTTTATGGAGTTAAAAGTTTTCGTGTCGTCTGCAAACAGTTATACTATGGTTTCCGCCATGTCTGGTAGGTCGTTTATGTATATTAGAAATAATGTTGGGCCCAAGACACTTCCTTGAGGAATACCACTCAATACATCTACTGGTAGTGACTTTTTACCGTTGACCACTACTCTTTGACTTCTGTTACTGAGAAAGTTTTTGAACCAGTCTAAAACTTTTCCTTGTATTCCAATTTTGGTACAATTTGTGGATGAGCTTCTCGTGGTTGATGGTATCAAACGCTTTCTTGAAGTCGAAAAAAGATAATGTCAGCTTCCTCTCCTCTGTCTATGGCAGTTGTCCAATTTTCAATTGATTCTAGTAGTTGAAGAGTTCAAGATTTTCCATTCATGCAGATGCTTATAGGTCTGTAATTTTCTGCAAGTTTTTTGTCTCCTCCTTTGAAGATAGACAAAACCATGGATTGTTCAGGAAATGGTTAAGGCAGCTCACAAAGATTTTATATTATTTTACAATCTCGTTGATCGAGACATTTTCAGGTATATCGCACCCGGAAGTCAGTCATATTGACGAACTTGGGCAGCTAGGGCGGATCAAGGATTTTTTTTCCAGGAGGGGGGGGGGCGTCCAAGCCCAAATGGAAACTTAGTTAACATGTGTTATATTACTAAGTTTATAAGTGAATAATAGCCGTTATTACAAACTTTACAATAGATGTACCAGCTCTAACCATTCAAAACATTTATTTTTTTTCTGTGAAAACACATTTATAATGTAGGATGAGCTACCCGGGTGAACGGAGTCAAATGGAAATTTCAAAGAAAATTTTCTTTCATACGTTTTTTTTTTTCAGATTTTCAATTTTAACTTGCATTCTTATCTAAATCTCCAAGGTTGACTTTTGAGAAGTTGATATAAAAGTAAAATAAAAGAAAAAAAGATACTATATATCATCAAAGTAATAACATTGTTCGTGCGGTCAATGTCGTGCAACTGTATGTGTAACAACTTGCCCCGTGTAACAAATAGACCCTGCCTCCCCTACTAACATATTCATACATGAAAACATGGAAATCGGTATAGGATTCTTAGAGTTGTTGCACTAGAAGTATGGATTGCATTTTTGAGACACCATGTATAATTTTACGGTCTTACTACGTACATAGGCATGATCTAAGTAAGATAATACAAAGGTGATATACAAAGATGCATTTGTATGGTTCGATCCGTTTCTTATCGGTGGCAAAGAACAATGCATGTCTTTTAACATGTTTTGCCTCCACAGCGGAGCCATTTTTGGCACCCTTTACAGCGGAGCAATCTTGCAAATCGCTTAAATTTCACGGTTTCAATCAGATTTCTGAGGGTTATGGTCAGGCGGACCGCAGTTAGGCTCGTTCTGATAACACACAGCATGCTTTCGTACTCGGACATCGGTATTTTAGACTCATTTCTTCAAAAACATTGTACATTACTCCACAGCGGTGCCATCAGAAAACGCCTTTTCCAATTTTCGTTCTTCAATAACGTTTTAATACTGTGTGCAGGGACGTGAAATTAATATCCGATGATTGCTTTCGTTAAGGCGGGGGCACTCCATGTTAGTTTTTCAAAATCGGTCGTGAATTGGCGGAAATATTTAATAAACACTTACCTGGGTCGAGAGAATTTTCACTACATTCCTCCACAGCGGAGCCAAAATTACCCATAATGCAGTTCGAACGTTGTACACCCTGCATAATGCAATTCGAACGTTGTACACCCTGTATAAGGGACACTGCTCCAGTTATTTGGAACACTCGCGGTCACTACTTTAGAAACTTTAATGTTTCGTACCATTATACTCGTATGTTTCGCTACCAGATTTTCGTCAATATAAAAACGTCTTTACAATTCACCCTTTTTTCGACTGTTCGAGTGTATTTGTTGTGTGAAACTGCTTTTCTCATGATGGAAATCGATTATTCAGAGCAAGATAGTTGTAAGTGTGTATGCCTTCACAACTGTTTTGTGCAATTTTATTCATGTGTCAATGATGAAAAATGCTATAATTTACTTATAAGTGCGATGGCCTATACGAGGTACAGTCAGAAAGTTCCCGGACTGCCTTCGTACGTAAATTGTATGCATTCGGATTTTTCTAAAACTTATATACCTAAAAAGATGAAATCATGTCCGATAAGTACATATATCATTTATATTGATACAATACATATAACATAATATTTTACAGTCGCAAAAACATACATAAACAATGTACGGATCACTTTGACGTCGCACAGCGACGTCTACATAACGTCGTATTTTACAGAGCCAAAATCAATGATTTCGGGTTAGTTTACAACTTTTCTAATTATTTATCAAAATGATCTAGATACTTCCCATCGCGATACACATATGGAGCAAACGAATGAATTCGAAGTCATAATATTTCACAGCTGACCTGGTCGCAGGTCAAAGCTCTTCGTTTGACTCAAACCTGCAACATCGGGCAAATTTCAATAAACGAGGGAAATGCTGAAATGACATTTTACTGAGTCCGGGCTGTATTGCGTGTTATGTGGGTCAGTATTTCATAGTTTAGAACATAATTATGTGGTTCCTATTTTCATATCGGTATGATGGATGCATTAGGTTGGTTAAGACCTACATTATCCTGGTAAAATCAGCGTTCACACGCTTCTTAGGAAACGTTCAAAGAAAAGACAAAGCGGGTCATTTGCTCATCATCCGTCTAAAGCCGTGCCCCCTGTCCTGCGTACAGTTTAGACGTATTTTTATTTCATTGAAATTATTTTATGAATTGCACCACGACAAATATTCCAACAATATTAGCCACATCGTCGAACGATTTCCACCGGTCCGTGAGAATGTCGGTCTTCATGTCTAAATGGGCACGTTTTCAGACCACTCATTGCTAAGATCATCGCTTATTTTCGCGCGGTAAATCCTAAATTTCTTATGTCAATTAAACAAAGTTGTCCTAGAATACGCACTGAAGCCGTTGCTCGGATTAAAGAACTTCTAAATTTCCATAGGCGTCATTCCGGCCTTCACATAGACGTTAATAGCGGAGATTTGTTCCGTACGCTGTGATGACGTCGCCTTGATTTCAGTTGACTTTCATCCATTGCTAGGAGAAATATGTATGAAACGCAGAATTTTTATGCCACGACGTTAAAATTTTGAAATTGTTCAGAAAGTATGTTGATGTAATGCCATATCGAGGCTGCATGTAAAAGTGCCTGTAATTTTTAAGATATGGTCCTTTGAATAATAGTAAGAATATTGGGAGCAAGTGTTATTTCAAAGTGATCCGTACTCTTGAACACCATGCTCTAATGTCTTTGAAAATTTTGATTTTTAACAATTTAAAGCCACAAAAACTTATCAAAGTGGTAGTTTACATTTCAAAATTACTTATTGAATAAAGACTTGAATCAAATACGTCGGAAAATATACAATTTAAAGGCAGTCTGGGAACTTTTTGACTATACCTCGTACAAGTCCCTTTTAAATTATTACCAGAACACATTGCTTAATACACCGAGGGCGTTTTATCAAATTCTATCACGTAAAACTTGAAATATTTCACAAATACTCGCAATGCGGCCATTTTGCGATTCACTAAACATCGGATCTTTTCGAGCGGCGTCGTTACGTATCCGAACTTATTCTGGCGCGGTCGTAAACATTCGGCGGTGGAAGGTTCCACCGCCGAAACCTTCCACGTTTTTCGACGTCGCCGGAATTATTCCGACGAAGCGCGAATCTCATTAGGGGTAGACTACCTTAAAACGCTTCTGCTTCGTTGATCTACTAGAATGTTTGAAATATGTTGTTTATACATTTATAAACGCATTCCCAACATCACGTATTTCAGATTTTCCGTTATTGATAAGTGTTAAACTTTAATTTAGACTAAACAATGGCCACACGGCATTTTCTGCGTATTTTCGTGACATTTGAAAGGTGCAAGAAATTGTTCCTTTTTTCCCGATAAAATCCAAACAAGATCGATGACTATCCGTTTTTATTTCATTCTTCAACCGGTAATAACTTGCACTTTCTTCAGATAAGATCTAATAAAATCCTATCAATGGGAAAAGAAAAGAGTAATACTGGAGCTTTGTCCCTTAGAGTAAGAAAAAAACAGTTAAACATTCGTTTTGTCAAAAAATGGTTAGTCTGACATTTTCTGCAAACCCTACGCGACATCGTCATATACCAATCCTTTCCCAAACAATACAGCGTATTTGAGATGAGTATACCTCACGATAAACGACCTGGCAAAGCACCCCATGCAAATCGAATGGAATGCTCTGCCAGGTCAATTCTCGTCCGCTATAGCAGTCGACAAAATGATTGATTTCAAAAGAGGACAATGTTTATTTATAATTATAGCACAGAAATTCTTGTGGGAAAAGTGGAAATTGCTCATGGTCATCAACTTCTTTCCTCTCATTTCTACCCAATCTCTATCTAATGGCTCGACGTTTTCTATACCCTAGCTGTATCTAAAAATCGGGGGCATATTGTTTTACCGCTGTCCGTATGTATGTCTGTTCGTTCCTCTATCTCTCTGTCAGTCCGAATTTTTTTTAGCTCACCTGAGCACAAAGTGCTCGAGGTGAGCTATTGTGGTCACTCACCGTCCGTCGTCCGTCTGTCCGTCTGTCCGTCCGTCAACAATTTCTTCAAACATCTTCTTCTCCAAAACCAACAGGCCAATTTTGACCAAACTTGGCAGGAATGTTCCTTGAGTGACCCTTCTCAAAGCTTGTTCGCAGATTTTTGATTCGTCAAAAAATGTGGGCGTGGCAGGGCAGGGCTTATTGGACTTAGAGAAATCCTAAGAAAATTCTTTAAAAATCAACCATTGGGCCAATTTGAACCAAACTTGGCAGAATTGTTCCTTGAGTGACCCTTTTCAAAACTTGTTCCCAGATTTTTGATTCGTCAAAAAATGTGGTCGTGGCAGGGAGAAAGGGGCTTATAAGACTTAGAGAAATCATAAGAAAATTCTTTAAAAATCAACCATTGGGCCAATTTGAACCAAACTTGGCAGAATTGTTCCTTGAGTGACCCTTCTCAAAATTTGTTCGCAGATTTTTGATTCGTCAAAAAACGTGGCCGTGGCAGGGAGAAAGGGGCTTATCAGACTTAGAGAAATCATAAGAAAATTCTTTAAAAATCAACCATTGGGTCAATTTGAACCAAACTTGGCAGAATTGTTCCTTGAGTGACCCTTTTCAAAACTTGCTTGCAGATTTTTGATTCGTCAAAAAACGTGGCTGTGGCAGGGAGAAAGGGGCTTATCAGACTTAGAGAAATCATAAGAAAATTCTTTAAAAATCAACCATTGGGCCAATTTGAACCAAACTTTGCAGAATTGTTCCTTGAGTGACCCTTCTCAATTTTTTTCGCAGGTTTTTGATTCGTCAAAAAACGTGGCCGTAGCAGGGAGAAAGGAGCTTATCAGACTTAGAGAAATCATAAGAAAATTCTTTAAAAATCAACCATAGGGCCAATTTGAACCAAACTTGGCAGAATTGTTCCTTGAGTGACCCTTTTCAAAACTTGCTTGCAGATTTTTGATTCGTCAAAAAACGTGGCCATGGCAGGGAGAAAGGGGCTTATCAGACAAATCATAAGAAAATTCTTTAAAAATCAACCATTGGGCCAATTTGAACCAGACTTTGTAGGGATGTGCCTTAAGCCTTTCTTTTTAAAATTTGTTCACAAATATTTTCATTTGTAAAAATTTGTGGCCGTGGCAGGGAGAAAGGGGCTTATCAGACTTAAAGAAATCATGAGAAAATTCTTTAAAAATTAACCATTGGGCCAATTTGAACCAAACTTTGCAGGAATGTTCTTTGAGTCTCTCTTTTCAAGATTGATTCACAAATTTTTACATTTGTCAAAAAATGAGGGCGTGACAGGGAGGAAGGGGCTTTTCGGCCATAGAGAAATCCTAAAAAAAATCTTTAAAAATCAACCAATGGGCCAATTTGAACCAAACTTTGCAGAATTGTTTCTTAAGTGACACTTTTCAACATTTGTTCATAAAATAATAGTTTCGTCAAAAGATGTGGGTGTGGCAGGGCGGGGCTTATCTAACCAAGAGAAATTGTTGAAAAATTCTTCAAAAATCTTCTTCTCCTTAACCATTGGGCCAATTAGAACCAAATTTTGCAGGAATATTCCTTAGGTGACCCTTCTTAAGATTTGTTCGCGGATTTTTTATTCGTCCAAAATTGTGGGCATGGCAGGTCAGCACTTATCAGACTTAGAGAAATCATAAGAAAATTCTTTAAAAATCAATCATTGGCCCAATTTGAACCAAACTTGGCAGAAATGTTCCTTTGGTGACTCTTTAAAAAAAAAAACGTGAATTTTTGTTTCGTCTGAAAAAGTGGGTGTGGCAGGGCGTGACTTATTTGACTTAGAAAAATTCTAAGAAAATTCTTTAAAAATCAACCATTGGCCCAATTTGAACCACACTTGGCAGAAATGTTCCTTGGGTGACTCTTTGTCTTAAACTTCTTTCAGGTGAGCGATATAGGGCCATTCTGGCCCTCTTGTTTTTTTTTTTTTTTTTTTTTTTTTTTTTTTTTTGGGGGGGGGGTAACCCTTTTCAAAACAATACCTGGTTTTGACGTCATTATTCGAAAAGACTTGGAAAAACATTGAGGCAAAAGAAGAAAATGCTGTTAATCAGCATTTACTCTATTTGCCCCAATATTTTCTTACCTATATTGTACACTAATCTCATGAGTATTTGCACCCATTTTGTCATCTGCAGCAGTTTTGGCATAATGACCGCCCTAAAATGTTGTCGTTTGGGAAAAGATTAATTAAATAGCATTCTCAATAGACCATGGACGAACCCATTGTTTTAGATTTCCATTTCAATTGATTTCAATATAGCTCTCGTTTTACAATACATAATTTGGTATTAGTATAGTATAGCCTACATGTGTGGACTGGAATGAATAAATACTTTTGGTAATCAGTTGATTGAAGGTAAATTATCCCTGCTTTTTCAACTTAAACCTCGTAACTCCATCATAAAACAAGCTGCAGTTACGAGGTTTTCGTTGAAAAGCGACGTTATATTTAACATTTTCCAAAGACAGCGACATATTAGACTATTTCCAAATTGAAATGTTTACTGTTGATAAGCGATGTGATCGATAACTAGTCAATTGGATAGGGGATATTTAAAGAAAAGGAGAAAGTTAGGGTGATCATTCTTTCTTTTCACTGAACTTGTACAAATGAATTATCTCTAGAGTTGACAAAACAACAAGGAAATTTTGGAAATAAAAGGTTTTTTAACCCTTAACCAAATGGCAATTTTTTTGGAAATAATAGGCAGGTATTGAAAAAAAAATGTAGTCAGCAACAGCTTTCAGCTTAGACCACCCTAACATTTTGTTGTTCATGAAAATGGTTATTTTTCTTTCTTCCTAATACAGATCTATAGATAAACCCTTATTTCATACGTTGTCAACAGGCAGGATGGTGTCTCAGATCCTAAAGGGGTTTATGTTGGGGTTTCTGACCTGCAGCACGATGATCATAATCTACACTGTACAAGATATAACTGTGAGAAAAAGACATAAAATATGTAACACAGAGCACAGAGACACGGCTAATGTGGGTGAGTTTTTAGCTCACCTGAGCACAAGGTGCTCAAGTGAGCTATTGTGATCACCTTTTGTCCGGCGTCCGTCCGTCGTGCGTCGTCCGTCGTCCGTCAACAATTTCTTTAAATGACATCTCCTCCTAAACTACTTGGCCAATTTCAACCAAACTTGGCAGGAATGTTCCTTAGGTGACCCCCTTTCAGAATTGCTAAAAGAATTATAATTGAAATCCATAAAAAACTCTGGTTGCCATGGCATCAGAAAAGGGGAAATTTGACTGAATCTCAATACTATCTTTGAACGACATCTCCTCCAAAACTACTCGGCCAATTTCAACCAAACTTGGCTGGAATGTTCCTTAGGTGACCCCCTTTCAGAATTGCTAAAAGAATTGAAATCCATAAAAAACTCTGGTTGCCATGGCATCAGAAAAGGGGAAATTTGAATGAATCTCAATACTATCTTTGAACGACATCTTCTCCTAGACTACTAGGCCAATTTCAACCAAACTTGGCAGGAATGTTCCTTAGGTGACCCCCTTTCAGAATTGCTAAAAGAATTGAAATCCATAAAAAACTCTGGTTGCCATGGCAAAAGAAAAGGAGAAATTTGAATGAATCTCAATACTATCTTTGAACGACATCTTCTCCTAAACTTCTAGGCCAATTTCAACCAAACTTGGCAGGAATGTTCCTTAGGTGACCCCCTTTAAGAATTGCTAAAAGAATTGAAATCCATAAAAAACTCTGGTTGCCATGGCATCAGAAAAGGGGAAATTTGAATGAATCTTAATACTATCTTTGAACGACATCTCCTCCAAAACTATGTGGCCAATTTCAACCAAACTTGGCAGGAATGTTCCTTAGGTGACCCCCTTTCAGAATTGCTAAAAGAATTGAAATCCATAAAAAACTCTGGTTGCCATGGCAACAGAAAAGGAGAAATTTGAATGAATCTCAATACTATCTTTGAACGACATCTTCTCCTAAACTACTAGGCCAATTTCAACCAAACTTGGCAGGAATGTTCCTTAGGTAACCCCCTTTAAGAATTGCTAAAAGAATTGAAATCCATAAAAAACTCTGGTTGCCATGGCATCAGAAAAGGGGAAATTTGAATGAATCTTAATACTATCTTTGAACGACATCTCCTCCAAAACTATGTGGCCAATTTCAATCAAACTTGGCAGGAATGTTTCTTAGGTGACCCCCTTTAAGAATTGCTAAAAGAATTGAAATCCATAAAAAACTCTGGTTGCCATGGCATCAGAAAAGGGGAAATTTGAATGAATCTTAATACTATCTTTGAACGACATCTTCTCCTAAACTATCAGGCCAATTTCAACCAAACTTGGCAGAAATATTTCTTAGGAGGTTCCTTTTAAAATTTGCTAAAAGAATTGAAATCCTTTAAAAGCTCTGGTAGCCATGGCAACAGAAAAGGAGATTTTCCTCCAAATCTCAATGACATCGTTGAATGATATCTCCTCATAAACTAATTGGCCAATTTCCACCAAACTAGGCAGAAATATTCCTTAGGAGGTCACATTTAAAAAATTCCTAGCAAAATTGCAATTCATAAAAAAAACACTTCTGGTTGCCATGGCAACAGAAAAAGAGAAATTACACGAAATCTGTCAGAAGCAATTTCTCAATAACCGCAGAGCCAAATTTGACAAAACTAAATATTTGCATTGCTTATGATATTGCTAAGAGGTACTTTTCTTGGCTTTTCAATATGAAACCTTGTCACAGAAAAAGGGGACTTCTTGTGAAAATCTGCTTATCAGGGGCATAGCATCTACATTTATGCATGGATTTAAAAAAAAATGTATGGGTAAATGTGTTCTTTATCATGAGTAGATGTTCTATTTGAAATATATATTAAGGTAGGTTCAAGGTCATAGATCTAGGTCAATTTGTAGATTTCTGTTTGTTTGACAGTCTGTGTGTTTGTCAGTCTGATCTGTTATAAAACCCAATCTCAGGTGAGCGACCTAGGGCCAACGGCCCTCTTGTTTGTTGGTGCGGTTGTATATATAAACTGGTAGCAGTAACTGTTGAAAGAGGCTTTAACCCTTTCCCGAACGGCAAATATTAAGGGTTATCCACTTCAAAAACTTCCACAAATGACAAAATGGAAGAATTTGTGTAAAATATGGCATAGAAAATATTGAGACAAAAGGAGAAACTGCTGATTATCAGGAGTTTCTTCTTTTGTTTCAATGTTTTCCATTTAGTCTTTTCTATTAGGGACATCAAAACCAGGTCTTGTTTGGGAAAGGGTTAACCCCCAAACAAACAATCATATAACCCGCAGGATTGGACACTTAGGGAGTCCGTGAGTTCGAGACTGCTTAACCCAGTACCACTTAATAGCCTTTTACTCCCCACAAGATAATGGCTTTGGAAAACATTGTAGAAAATAAGCGAATTACTTGTGACGAGCAATTTCTCCATTTCCAACAATTGTTTTCTGTCCAGCAATATCAAAAAGTGTATTCTTGAAAGAGTCGTATGCTTTGAATTTGGAACAGTCGAAAATTTTGCCGCCTATGTAATGGCTTTGAAACATGTTGGACTCGTTGATTTTGATCCCAGGGATAAATAACCCAGCGAGGAACAGTGTGACACAACATTTTCGACATTTTTCAATAATTCTGTTTAGACCTAGATCTATATGTTCTAATCTGTTTTATCTGATAATTTTAAAGCAAATTGTTTTTACTAAAATTACAATGTAGATCTAGGCCTATAATATAAAAAAATAGCATTAGATCTAGTCACAGAACAAATTTTTAACAAAACGTCGTCATTTGCAAAATGGACATGGTGATAGATCTAATAGAGCACAAACCAGTATTTCCCATGGATATAAATTTAGTGGATCTATTTTTTTTCCTTTTCACAGCCGCTACAGTTCAGAGAGATCTGCGTAAGACTGGACAAGGAGATATACATTATACAAATTTAATCAATGGAGAAATGGCAACCAAACTGGTCAACAATTCAAAAATTCTCTGCTGGGTTCTTACTAGCCCTGACAATCTATACGTGCGGGCAACTCATGTAAAGAAAACGTGGGCGCGCCGATGCGATCGTACGTTATTCTTTAGCTCAACCACAGACGCGAAGTTTCCATGCATCGGTCTGAACACCACAGAAGGCAGACGAGATTTATGGAGCAAAACCAAACGCGCGTTTAAATACATTTATAAACACCATTTCAATGATTTCGATTGGTTTATGAAGGCGGATGATGACACCTACGTCATAGTGGAAAATTTACGTCACTTCCTGTCGAAAAGAAACACGAGCAATCCCGTTTACTACGGACATCAATTCAGAGAATCGGCTCGTGCGAGATATTCGGAAGGGGGTTACCATAGTGGTGGGTCAGGTTATGTGTTGAGTAAGGAGGCACTCAGAAGATTCGGGGAAAATGCAGACAGTTGCCCGGAGCACGGAGCAGACGAAGACCTGAAAATGGGCGCCTGTCTCACAAAACTCGGTGTTAAAACGATGAATTCGTCAGACGAAGAGGGTTTCATCACATTCTTCTGCTTTGACATTGATTGGGTTATATTTGGAAATTATCCATCCTGGTACGCGATCAGGGGATCGCATAAACACCAAAGTGTAAGTAGAACAAGAATCGGGGACCGTATTTACCAACATTTTTACATCTACACTCTACCTCAAAATTACAAAACAAGCTATCTGATTGGACGAGACCAATCGGATGTGCTGTTTTGTAGATCTAGGAAGGATAACTTGGAATTAGACTGGTTGCTGAAAACCACCCCTTGAGTTAGAACCTATAAAACTGGTCAGGTCTGTTGGAACATGTTGCGGGCTACTTTCCAGCTTTAATAATTCTAGGGCATTAATCAAGTTATGTAATTGAATAAATCCATTTTACAAAGAACATGTTTCGTAAATCGCCACAAACTATCATTAGACTGTTGTGTTTGTTTCCCTTTTATCACAAAGAGGGCATAAAGAATCCATACTAAGAAAACAGAATTTACAGATCTACAACAAAATTGCGATTTTTGCTTGTTTTTGCATAAAAATAAAAACAAGAACTATTTGAAGAAATTTCCGAATTTTGGCTGCGATCGACGATTTTGAAAGTGGAGGGCTGTTATATTGTAGGATATTAAATTGTAGGCCTTATTGCTAAAAGGTCACTGTAAATTAAGATCGAATTGGATTTTTCTGGCGCATTTTTCGGGAAAACAATGAACTAAAGATTATCTATCGTTAGACAAATGAGAGACAAGAATTCTACCAGTGTCTATTCCAGGAGGAGTGATTGCGCATTTGCGCACATACTTTTGAAAACTCCCCCTATTTAAGAAGATGGGGGATTTTTTATGCTCCCCGAAGGGAGAGCATATAGTCGCCGCTTTGTCTGTCCGTCCGTCCTGTCCGTCCGTCATTCCGTCCGTCCGTCCGTCCGAAGTGATTTCTCCATAACCCTTCGGCCAAATCAAATGAAACTTACCATGTGAACTTCCTATGACATAGTGCCGATGTACTTTTCCCGGTTTTTGGATTTGAGGCCTCGTCATGGGAAAAGGGGACTTAAGGTAAAATACAGTTTTTCTCTAATTTCTCCTAGTCTAATGGTCAGAATTTGATGAAATTTCATATTTGAGTAGCAAATCAGATGCCCTTGACAATTAACTATGTGAAATTTGGGTATAAAAATTATGTCATGCAAAAAGGGGGCTTAACATTTGTGTTAGCTTCATGTTAGCTCTGCAAGGCATACATTTATTGTGACAATGCCTTATTCGGGGAGCATTGTCCGTCTCTGACGGTTCTTGTTTTACATAGAGAAAGAACAAAGATTCCCATCTTTGTCGCAATGTAGTCGATTTTCCGCCTACTTTTAAAATCATAGATCAGACACTGTTTTACATATACATGTATCTCTATATTGACCTTTAACCCATTACCAAATGACAAAATTTTAGTGGGTTCAAAATTCAAAGGTGTTGCAGACGATATTTTCAATGTGATGAAATTTCGGAATATTGCTCTTTTGGGTAGAAAACAGTGTGAGAAATGAAGAAATTGCTTGTCACAAGCAATTTCTTCATTTTCCACAATGTTTTCCAAGCCATTATCTTGTAGGGCGTCCAAAGGTGTCACTGTGTGGGTTAAATCCTGGAATTGGTAGATCCGGTCTATTACAGGGTATCGGGAACTTCAGCAGACACGCCATTTCGTTCCACTACATAAAACCTCACCAGATGTATCTACTAGACTACTTTATTTATCGCTTCCAACTGAAATCCGAGTACGGTGACAGCCAGGACTATATACTCGCAAAGAATGACTGGATACCAAGGCCTTCTACAACAAAACCGCCGCAAACAAACAGCGTCGGTAGGCCTAAAAGAAACAGCCTGTCTACATTTGACATGGCCCTTCAGTATCCAAGGGAACAAAATTGATTGTGTGTGACTCATAAGTTCTCCGGTTGTTAAAACGATTTCTATCATTTGTTTTCTATTAGAGACGTCAAAACCAGGAATTGTGTTGAAAAAGGCTAAGTAAGCGTTATTTTCTACATGCTATCGAGATGTTCTTTGAAAACAATATGGATCTTTTCTGTCCGTGTTTGGTATGGCCCTTCAATATCCAATAAAGAATAAAATTGATTGTGACTTAAGAAACCTTGGCGCTTTTTGACTCCCCTCAAGACAAAGGCTTTGAAAACTTTGTTGAAAATGAAGGAATTGCTTGTGACAAGCAATTTCATCATTTTTAATAATATTTTCTATCCAGAAAGATTGAAAATATTAGAATACCATTTTCTTAAAATTGTTGTCTAAAGTCTAAAATTGTGTCATGTGGAAATAGTTTACCAACTCCCTGGTTGTTGTAATGCATTCTGTAAATTATGCGTTTTCTATACAATGTACGTGAAAGCCAAAATTGTTCAGAAAATCATTTAGATCATTATTTACTACATATGTTATCAAGATGTTCTTTGAGAAAAATATGGATCTTGATCAGACTGCGAGTATGCGTAGACTGATCAAGATCCATTCTGTTCTCAAAAGGGACTAAAAGGTCTTGGGGGTATATTCGACTGAAATCCGAGTAGAATGCGATATTTTAGTGAAAGCCGAATGCGGTGACAACCAAGACTATAACCTCGTAAAGAATAACTAGGTACCAAGAATGATAGGCCTACAACACCGCCACAAACAAATATCGTCGGTAGGCATAAAAGGAACAGTTTATCTATATTTGATATTTCAACAGCCAATGGAACAATATTGAATAATTTTAATACGAATATAGATTTAAACACAAAATATTGTGAGACCGTTTCAGCAAAGAATTGCTTGCGTCAAACGTAGAATATAATAATAGCATTTTAAACTGGTCCAAAATGATAGCTGTGCAGACGTACATATCAGGTAAAGGTGAGGATAAATATGGTCTTGAACGAAAAACTTCAAACCAATGCATTAAAATCACGACCTTTATTTTTGAAAGTGTATGGAGCTACGGATATTATCATAAGCATGTAGATCTACATGTAGAAGTACATCTACGAACAAAGTGGAGGACGAATCCTTGGCTTGTGAAGATGGCTACGTAACGATCGATGTGAGCGATAAACTCTGTGTAGAGAGTAGGCCTACTTTAATTGAAGTTCGCTTTAGAGTTAATCATATTATTATTATTATTATGCCCCCTTTCGAAGAAAATGGGGGTATATTGTTTTGCAAGTGTCGGTCGGTCGGAAGGTCGGTCGGTCGGTCGGTCCGTATGTCGGTCGGTCTGTCCGTAGACCAAACCTTGTCCGGAGCATAACTCAAAAAGTATCAAAGGTAGAATCATGAAACTTCATAGATGGATAGATCTCATTATGGAGAGGTGCAGTGCATAAGAACCGTAACTCTGCCGATCAAATTTTTTGAGTTAGTGCCCTTTGTTGATTTTCAAACTTGATTCTTGTCCGGAGCATAACTCAAAAAGTATGTAAGGTACAATCATGAAACTTTACAGGTGAATAGATCTCATTATGGAGAGGTGCAGTGCATAAGAACCGTAACTCTGCCGATCATATTTTTGGAGTTATTGGCCTTTGTTGATTTTAAAACTTGATTATTGTCCGGAGCATAACTCAAAAAGTATGTAAGGTAGAATCATGAAACTTTACAGGTGGATAGATTTTATTATGGAGAGGTGCAGTGCACAAGAACCGTAACTCTGCCGATCAAATTTTCTGAGTTATTGCCCTTTGTTGATTTTATAACTTGATTCTTGTCCGGAGCACAACTCAAAAAATATGTAAGGTAAAATCATGAAACTTTACAGGTGAATAGATTTTATTATGGAGAGGTGCAGTGCACAAGAACCGTAACTCTGCCAATCAAATTCTTGGAGTTATTGCCCTTTGTTGATTTATACACTTAATTCTTAATCTTGCCTATATCTCATGTCCTTTTACACATACAGCCTTGATATCTCCCACATAGATGCCTCCTATCAACATCGTTCACATTTAACCATGACCTTGGACCTTGTGACCTTGACCTTGGAGTTTGACCTACTTTAAAAAAAATTAAACCCGGCATATATCTCATGACCTTTTACAAATACAGCCTTGATATTTCAAACATGGACACATCTTACCAAGACCTTTCACATACGACTATGACCTTGGACCATGTGGCCTTGACCTTGAAGTTTGACCTACTTTTCAAAAAATTAAACTGGGCCTATATCTTATGTGCTATTACACATACAGCCTTGGTATTTCACACATGGACACATCTTACCAAGACCTTTCACCTTTGACCATGACCTTGGACCTTGTGACCTTGACCTTTGACCTACTTTTGAAAAACTTTAACCTAGCCGATATATCATGTCCTTTTACACATACAGCCTTGATATTTGACACATAGACCCCTACGGCCACATTTGACCATGACCTTGGACCTTGTGACCTTGACCTTGGTGTTTGACCTACTTTAATAATACTTTAACATTGCCTATATTTCATGCCATTTTACATATACAGCCTTGATATTTCACACATGGTCACTTCCAACCAAGATATTTCACTTTTGACCATGACCTTGGACATTGACCTTGGAGTTTGACCTACTTTTAAAAAACTTAAACTAGACCTATATCTCATGTCCTGTTACCTATACAGTCTCAATATTTTACACATGGACACCTCCTACCAAGACCTTGCACATTTGACCATGACCTTGGCCTGTGTGACCTTGACCTTTGATTTTTACATACTTTTAGAAATCTTTAACCTAGCCTTTATCTTATGTCCTATTACACCTACAGCCTTGATATTTTACACATAGACACCTCCTACCAAGACCTTTCACATTTGACCATGACCTTGAATATTGCAACCTTGACCTTGGAGTTTGACCTACTTTTAAAAAGACTGAAACCAGGCATATATATCATGCCCTTTTACACCTACAGCCTTGATATTTCACACATGGACACCTCCAACCAAGACCTTTCACATTTGCCCATGACCTTAACCTTGGCATTTGGCCTACTTTTAAAAACTTTAACCTGGCCTATGTTTCGATTTTACTTTTACATAAACAGCTTCGATATTTCACACATAGACACCTCCTATCAAGACTTTTCATATTTGACCATGACCTTGGACCTTGTTAACTTGACCTTAGACTTTGACCTACATCAAATGTAGGCCCTTAAGGGGGCATATATGTTTTACAAACATCTCTTGTTATTATTATTATTATTATTATTATTATTATTATTATTATTATTATTATTATTATTATTATTATTATTATTATTATTATTATTATTATAACATGCAAGAGACAGATCGATACATTTTTACTTCCTTTTCAAAAGGCAGCTTAAATTGTTTCATGTATATTCTGATGGTGAAAGTCGGATTGATATACGTTTAACGTTTCACAATTTTCAAAGTAAATGGTTTCGGATGCCAGGTTAAACCAAGAATACCATTCATGTCGATTGTGGTATTTTCGTCACATGGTAGAAACTTGTAATTGGCAACAAGTGACGTCATAAACACAAACAATTCCATTCTGGCTAGGGACTCGCCCACACACGACCTTTGACCCGCAGAGAACGGGAGGAATTCCTTTGGCATAACAACTTCTGTTTTGGATTCGTTCAGAAATCGCTCTGGTCTAAATATTTCTGGTTCTTCCCACGCTGTTGAGTCCATTAGTGCAGAATTTAGGTTTGTAATTATTGTAACGTTTTCCGGAAGAAGGTATCCCCGGAAGTTGATATCACGTGGTACACTACGCGGGATAGCCAATGGCGCTGCGGACGATATCCGAATCGCCTCGTAAATGACAGCATTTGAATATGGAAGCTGTTTGGTGTACTCAGTCGTGATAACCTTATCATTATCTTTAATCCTGGAAATTTCTTCAAACATCGTGTCTTGTATGTCAGGATGTTTGAGAAGATAAAGAATGGTCCATAACATTGTTGTGGAGACCGTCTCACTGCCTGCTCCAAGCACATCATGTACGTTTACCTGCAGCAATCCATATTTTCTGTTATAATCGTCGGATTTCACACTTTCTTTATCTAGATTAAGTTCTTTACAAAATAAGCCGATAAAAGTGTTCGGGTCGTCCATAGATGCCTCTATGTGCTTAATTAAACTCCCAGTAACATTGAGGAATGAGTTGTCTGCACGATCAGCTTTCAGTAAATCTCCGGGTAGTTTTGTGAGAAAAGGAAAACAACTACAAAGTACCTGTGTTTTACCGAATTCACTTGCAACGTTACTAATTGCACGTAAATGACCGAGGAATATTTCGTCATCATGATCGAATCTATGTTTAAACAAAAGGTCAGATATAACATTAGCAACACTAACTAACAAAGCATCGTTTATATCGAATGATTTACCATTCTCGGCAAATAGGTTCAATCTTTCTATCAGCATATCAGTTTCACGATAAATTATACTTTTCAAATGTGTCCCGCCGTTTTTGAAGAACAGAGTGTTAAATGCTTTCATAACCAAGCTTCGTGACATCTTCCACGGTTCATCGTTAGCGTATATTAGACCACACCTTTTAATCACGAGCTTGTGGAAAGTAGAATAAGGACGCCTGAGAAACAAGCTCCCTCTCTTGATGAGAGCCTCGTGTAATACTTCATGTCCATTCAAAAACACGGTCAGCTCAGTTCCGATATACAGTGCAAACACGTCTCCGTATTTATGTCGGAGTTGACGGAGCGATTTAAGCACATCTCGACCAGCAAGACTGAAGATATTTCCGACAATCGGTAACAACGGAGGACCTGGTGGTGTCCCAGGTCGTCGTCTGGTGTTGTAAAATATCAACAAAAACGTCGTCACAAATATCACGAGAGCGGTGACGTTCTGTGAGTTTATATAGCTACTCTGTTGGACTTCAGTACGTTCCTCCATCTTTTAACACATTAATAAGAATAAATATGATTGTAAAGTTTTCTTCACAACCTTTTAATCCTGATCAAATGGCGACCATGGTACGTTATCACAAATTGTTACAGTAATTACATGACGAAACACATGTTCAGCAACAGTATCCAATAAGCATACAAAGTACCTGTAGAACTGATTTAATATTGTAAATGCCACTTCAAACAAAGCTCTTATGAACAGAGTCTTACTCTAAAAAACGTTAATTAAAGTGTAGAGAGGTTACACTACAAACAGCATAGAGTTTTCATGTTAAGTCTTTGGTATCCACGTAAATATTGAATATCCAGTCATTGCCTTGTTGAATGAAAAAAGCTATGTATTCTCTATTTACACGAATGAATCGCTCCATTAACCACGCATGCAAATGTAGGTCATGGGTACTACTAACTAGAGTACATGTTCTTGCATATTAACTGTGACTAGGATTGGAGGAAATGTTCCATTTTACATTTGAGACAACTTTTGGTCAAGATCAGCCTGTGCATACGCACAGTCTGACTTAAAGATACATTTTGCTCTCTTTTACTTGGATGAACCGTCTTTAGAAGATCACCATGGGTCTAGATCAGACTGAACATACAGGCACGGGCACTTTGAATTTGATTGTTATCTTAAAATATTAATGCTTAGGCGATTTTTTTTATTCAAATCCTGAACAGCTTAATAGAGTCTACAAAGAGGATATTTATTATCTTATTTCACATTATTTGATCTATATAGGCATACAATCTGATTTAACTCGCCGTCTGTACATATTCATGTGTGTCTGTCTGCCTTTCTGTCTGTGTGTATACACAATTAAATTAAGGGTCATATTATAATTGCAATTCTAACATGACACTTTAGTATATAGAGGATAATCGTGTGTTTCAGCGTAAGATCGATTTATATTTCATTGAGTGAACAACAAAAGCTTTATTTTCACGAGTGGCGAAGCCACGAGTGAAAATGTAGCTCTTGTTGTCTGTCCACTCAATGAAACTTGCACGAAAAACAAACGATTATTCTATTTCTCTAATGCAAAAATTAGACAAAATGCAAAAAAAAAAAAGAAAAAAAAATATGACAGAATTTCTTAAATCGCGTCATTTTGCATGTGACTGCTATGCAACGCTTATGGTGACGTCATTTATTTGGCCCGGCTTATATAACGTCAGATAGGGTGAAATGAACGAAAGCGGGACACAAGCTTTTGATAATTTCACTGGATAGGCGGTGAGTTTATGAAAATGATAATCTACCGTTATTTCTACCGAAAAGCATCAAAGAAGGTGCTGTAAACGTTAGACAATATTCGACAACAAATGTGATGTCATTATGTCATTATGACGTCACATATGAACCTTGATTTGAATAGACGGTGTCACCATTTTTGTCTTGTTTCATTTTTATACGTTGACAAAGAACAAGAGAAGCCTTTATGGGATATTCATGCATGCATCAATTGATCTGTATACGATTCTCGTAAAAATTGTGTTCATAACTTCGCAAATTACTATACAGTTTCGTGATGACATTTAGAATCACGTACATTTACAAATCAACACTTGCATGGATATCACGTTAAAAAATTCTCATGACACCAGTCCTATCCAATTTGAAAATTTTGAGAGTTTACTTTTACCCACACTGAATATAAGTCGCTTTTGAATGTTTACCCCCCCCCCTTTTTTTTTATCTGCGTTAAAATTGAAATGCATATTTTTTCATAAAGCAGTTTGATAACGTGTTTTCTACCTATTACCCAGTGGCGGATCCCGGGGTTCGTCCTCGGTAGCCTTATTGTTTCATTTTCATCCAGAGGTTCTGTCAAAATTGTGTAATTCTAAGAAAACGACCCCCTTGGTATATATTTGACCCCCTTGGAATAATCCTGGATCCGCCGCTGCTGTCTATAGTGAACGTCATTTTGATTGATAGAAATGGTCATTTAGTAAATGCAATGTCCATATACACTTGAAGACACTTCCAACGCAACACTTACATTTTTCGACATTATTAAATAAATAATGCAGTATATTTTATGAAATTTTCAGCAAATACGATATATATATATAAATCAACTACGTTTACATGTTTTCTGTACATTGCATCAAAATCGATGGATCAATCCGAACGTTAAAAAATATTTAGATTTTTCACTAAGACTGAAATATGAAAAGTCACAAAACCCCAGGCAATTGCAGAACTCAATAGCATCAAAGCAGCGTCACCAAATCATGCTCATATCACATACCACTGCTTCATAAATTTGATAACACATGCTTTCACGTCCGAAGCAATACTAGAATTCAGATGTACCGATTTTGTTTAAGAAATAATGTGTTGTACGTGTCAGCATTGCACAAAATCATTTGAATTTGTTACGAGACATTAGTTTTTCGCATTTTTGCTCCAAGAAATTTTCAACAACGGGAACAGGAACGTAAAAGGGACGAGTTAATCTGAATGATACCGCAAAGATTCATCATCAATTATGCTTTATCATTGAGAAGGGTGTGTCTCCGTGTCATTTAGGTCCATGGCGGACACACAGAATGTTAGCAGAATGTCTTAAACTTCACTGCTGTTACACGAATAACATGAATTTACGTTATCACAGCTTTTTTGCGACTTTTTGTTTTCTATTCATATTAAATGAACTGCAAATTTGATAATTTCTACTCAATGTTTCTTTATGAAAATTACAGATATTATGCAATTGTAAATAGATTAAATTTGTTGAAAACTTGGTGAAAAATGGTTCATTAGATTTCAAGTTATTACCAAAAAGATAAGTGTTGCGTTAGAAGTGTCTTTAAGTGTATATGTGCCATTTTTATCTTCTGAAAGAAGTCAATTTAAACCATTAACAATGCAATATACCTTTATTGAGTTTGCCAACCCCTTCCCAAACTACAAAAACATGTGAAAGGTTAGTCTACTGTTGTGGGTCTAGGATTTCTGTAAAGGGGGGTTCGAATGTAACATAAGGGGGTTCGTTTTACCAGTTTTGTATTGTTTATAGGCCTACTATTTTGACTGAATTTCTGTATGAAAACGAAAGAATCATGCTATAGAGGTGGTTCATTTGGACCCCCTATGCCCCTTCTTTGCACACTCCTGGTCTAATTCTAAAGTTACTGCAGACGGCAAAATGGATGTTGATAAAAATGGCTTTTCTTATACAGTGATGCTCTAGTAGGCCTATGGAAAATATTGAGACAAAAATCGGAAATGCTGATTATCAGCACGTTCCTCTTTTGTCCCAATATTTTCCCAAACTCTTTCTTTGTAAAAGGTACATTAAAATAAGGTCCTATTTGGGGAAAGCGGTAATCCTGACATTAAACGCTTAATGTATTCAGAATTGCCAAAAACTGTACCTGTAGATTCTCGTGGCAGTTTCTGAGATAGACATAATATTAGGCTTCTATACGATCTTGCAAAGTTAATGGGGTAAGTACCAAAAACGTGTTTTAGCGCTTCTCACTATTTACTCTTTCCCCAAAGAAGTTGCAGACGACAAAATAGACCATATGCCTACTAGATAGGCCCTGTATAGATCTATGTTAGGCCTATATCATAAATCTTGAACATTTAGAAAAAATGAGACATTATTGATTATGATCAGCATTTTTTTCTTTTTATGCCCCCGACACACGTCCGTCTGTCAGTCTGTCTGTCTATCAACCTGTCCGAAAACTGAACACTTGCCATTTCGTGGGCATGAATAGATCTAGAATCTAATTCGTTTTTCACAAACACATTTTTTTTTCTTTTTAAAAAATGTTTACCCAAAGTATTTTTTCTCAAACTAGATCTCTAACTATTTTTTCGACATTGAAAAGCTACACGAAGTTTTCAACTATCAAATTTGTTGCGTATGACGAGTGACAGCTATCAATTCACATTTTTACCCGTTTTTACTGGACAGACTTGACATTCAAATATTCTCGGATCTTATAGTTACTCAAGATCATGTTGCAACCACGTTCCAAACGGCAAAAGGTTGCAAACAGTCTCGAGGGTCGCGATTGTCCTTGAACCTCATTATCCAGTCTATGAAAAAAATAGCATTCCAGTCTACGATAAAAAACAAAGATGGCGGACCGGCCGCCGTCGCTGGAACTTTTATTTTTTGATACATTTTCACACGACAGCTCTGAGGTATAAACAATACCAATCAAGAAAATATCAGGATGAAAAACCATGCATAGTTGTTACATGTGTAGATATACCAAATAAGGACGAACCCCTTAACTCAGCATTCGTACCCATTTTCTTTCGCACTTTGTTGTTCCTTGCATATTTGATCATGTAAACAATCCATTGATTCTATCTTCTGATACTGCCTATGCCCTCGCGAGCATTTTTGGCAGGCACTTGCGCGTCAGGGTTATGAAAAAAGAGAATGTACAGATAAAAGATGAAAGTGTTAAAATAAGATCGAGTGTAAGAGAGGAGATAAAAACAACCATAAAGGATTGATCTGTTATTCATTTACAAATAAAAGGTTAAAATGGGTTAAGGACAGATCCTCCATTTATTTCCCATGGTAAGATTTTTTTTATTTTTTTCTGTACTGATATTAGCGAGGTCAAAGCTATTTCAATTTTTTAATTTTTTACCTGATATGCATACATTTTCTTAAAAGGCTTGCATTGCTGAGTTCAAAAAGGCAAAGGTTTTTAAATTTTAATAAAAACATGATTTTTTGTGATTTTTTTAAAAATCGGGGTTTCGATTTTTTTTCTGTCAATTTTTGTAACCTTTCATTTCATTTGCATTATATCATGTAAAAAGCTAAAATTCACTTTGATATAGACACTGTGCAGTTTCTTATACAACAATACATTGTATACCATTTGTTTAAAATACACATGCTAAAGCCAACAAATTTCCATTTTAATGACCACTTTGACCATGATCTTTGACAACAAAACAGTGATAAATATTATCCAAGTCCGGAAAATGACATAACATAATCTGAAAACTGCATCCTACAATATTTAAAAAAAAAAACAATACCACGACAGCATATTTCCATGGTAATTAAGCCTAGCTCTAATCATACAGACATTAATAATGCTAATTGGTCAATGTGACCTTGACCTTTACCCTTAATCCCTTACCAAACGGCAAAATTTTAAATGTGTCTAAATTCAAAGATGTTGCTGAGGACAATTTCAAGTTGATGACCTTTTACATTTTCCAATCTATTTTGGGAGAAAACATTGTGGGAAATGAAGAATTGCTTGTCACAAGCAACTTCTTCATTTCTCACAATGTTTTCTTCCCCAAAGACCAAATAGCCTAAATGTAAAACTTTATTCACTTGTAATTGTCGTCTGCAAAATCTTACAAATTGGAGCAGTAATATTAAACAAATTGTTTGGTAATGGGTTAAACCAAAATTCCAGACAGCAAACAGTTGACAATAGTCAATATGAATAAAAGTGACTCGGACTGGTTAATCAACCCAAGGCTGCTCTAGACTAACGTCGTAACGAGACCAAATTTGTCCACCACCCCCCCCCCCCCCCCAATAATATCAGCGAGTTTCCGGTCGTGACCAGCAAGGACTTGAGCTACTTCACTATTTTTCACCAAAATTCCATTCCTTAAAATCGTTATGCACTTGTTAAAGTCCAATCATTCACGATCATGGCAAATCGATTCCAAAAATTGACAAAATGATAGACTTCAATCGCACAACAAACGGAATTGTTTTACAAAAAAATAACCAAAAGCAACCATTCTGTCATATATTATCTTTAAAAACACTAAAGTAAGATTATAAGAAAGGTGCATACATGCTATATTCTTACCTAATAATCCTGTAAACTTCAGTAATTAGAGATCTATTCTGTAAAGCGCTGTGAAAAGAGCGATCGAAACGAAAGTAGAATTTGATTCGCTTCGGATTTTATCCTTATCCGCATAGTATTAAAGCAGGTGCGTCAAGAACGGCTACTCTAGGCGCCCACTTATTTAGCGCGAAAAAACAGACAGTGGGGTACTTTGAAGGGAAATGGGAGACATTGCGCATTTGATGATCGTAAAATATTTGCGCGTACATTTTAGAGGGAATGTTGTTTTTTATTATGCAGTTTGAACTTTTTTGAAATGTTAAAAGGTTATCACGCTAGATCATTCCGAAAAAGCGCCTTGTTTGACACTTAATAATTTCATAAAACGTATTATTTTCCTTAAATTTATGATGTATACCCTTTAAGGTGCCTCTCAGCTTTAGGTATACCAATTTTTAACGGATTTGATTGGATAGTAACGGAGGAATGACGATTTATAGCGAACCACTATTTCTAAAAATAGCCAAAGCCGGGATGCCATTAAGCTATAAAACACATCGACAACATGTAAACAGTTAATGTTTATTTCGTGTAATACATATAACATGGCTTAACTTATTAATTTTCATAAAGTTTAGACCTTTGTCTTGTTATGGGAATAATCAAACATGGATATTTTGGTACATTATGTATATTTAAAGGTGATTTTACATGTGCATTTTTTGCCGTTGACAGATATAAAACGGCGTTCTAAAAATAGCTCTGACCTCGCTACTGATATTTAAATATATGAGAAGTAAAAAAATGACTTAAAAACTATAGGTCACCAAGTGAATTAAAAAGTTATTGAATTTCAAGGGAGAGTACTCTTGTCTAAAATTGCAAAAATGAGGTGTCACTTAAATACCCACAAAAAAGGTGTTCGAAATGACTAGGATTACATAAATAAGTCTTTATTGTGTTCAATATGTTTTATTCTAATCCGAGTCTTCTCTGATGTAAATACGCTATTTGTATTTTGATTCTTCGCTATTTACATCAGAGAGCGTTGCTCTTTGAAAACAGCGGAAAGTTCGGTAACGTTACAAGTAACTTGAAGCTTTGTTTTTGTGTATCATATCGAATCACTCGTTAAAACACTGTAGGGTATAGATCAATAAATCATTTTTTATACGCCCGAAGGGTCGTATTATGTTATGGCCCCGCTCGTCCGTCTGTCTGTCCGTCTGTCTGTCCGTCCGTCTGTCTGTCCGTCCGTCCGTCCGTTAGCAATTTCTTATGTGCGCAACTCCTCCTACAGTTTTGATCGGAATTTGATCAAACTTGCCACAATTAATCTCCATGGTGTCTAGTTGTGCACCTCGCTTACCAGGGCTTTTCTTCCTTCTATAACAGAGGCCGATTTTCGGTGGCTTCCCAATTGGAAAAGGTCTACTTTTTTCCCAATTTCAAAGTAAGAATTTCCCAATTATTAAAACTAAAATTCCCAAAATTGGAAAATAACTAATAATCATTTACCTGCTGGCAATTCTAGTCACAAAGAGGCAGTGTGTATTCTATTATTCAATTATTCTTGGTTAAAAAGTGTTTTGAAAATATATTTCCAGTAGTAGATTTATTCTCCTGTGTCTTTACATTTTTTCCCAATTTGACCAAAATCACGCTAAAATTTCCCAAAATGACTGACCAGGGCCCCTTCCCAATTTTCGGAAGAAAAGCCCTGCTTACGGAATTCAGATAGCTCTTTTCGTTCTTGAATTATCTGCCCTTGAATAAAAAATGCCCATTTTCTTGTGTGCGCAACTCCTCCTACAGTTTTGATCAGAATTTGATGAAACTTGCCACAATAAATCTCCATGGTGTCTAGTTGTGCACACCGCGTACAGAATTCAGATAACTGTTTTCATTCTTGAATTATCTGCCCTTGAATTTAAGGAAAAATGCCCATTTTCTCAAAAATGCCCATTTTCTCCTGTGCGCTACTTCTACAGTTTCAACCAGGATTTAATCAAACTAGCCACAATGAATCTCTATGGTGTTATATTGTGCAAACAAAATTTTGATAACTTTTCATGTTTGAATTATCTGCCCTTGAATCGAAAAAATGTCCAATTTTTACTGACAAGCCCCTCTCGGGCGTATATGCGCCGCTCTGCGAAGCTCTTGTTGTCATACCTGACCAAAAATTTCATTTCAAATCAGCCTGCTGGATGAGTATAACCTTTGGTTTTGAATGGAAGGTCAAGGTAAACAAAGGCTGCTCAGGTGAGGGTTGTTGCAAAACATTGCCTATTAACCTTTTAGAAATACTTTTTGGTCGTAATTTTTTCAGCAGCCATAACAATAAATGGTTCATTTATCGATATCATCAGGGGTTTTAACGATAGCGTTTAAGATCGGACGGTGAACGATGCGCAACAATTTGTTGCGAACTTCTTGATTTTTTCAAAGAGCAACGCTCTCTGATGTAAATAGCGAAAAAATCAAAATATCAAAGAGCGTATTTACATCAGAGAAGACTCGGATTAGTTTTATTCTATCTAAATGAGTATCAATTTGGGAAAATTTAGTGACGATTTTGAAATTTTTAGTAAAACATTCTTTTAAAAGTAGCTGAAATTGCTCTTTTTTCGCAACGTTTCTGATAATAAAAAATATTCCAGCGGTAAGATTTTTTTCTTTTTTGGTATAGACATAGTGCTTGGTCATACCTACAAAAACAAAAAAAGAAAAATATATCAAACCAAGCGTTTTTCTTAGTTATAAGTAAAATTTGGTTTACTTTTTACGGCTCTGTCCGAAATTGTTTCACTACTTTTATCCATTTTCTTCCTTATTACCAGCTTTAGATAATAAAACGAGTCATCTTTTGTGTCCATCTGAAGCGGACTATCTTATAAAGACACCACATTGCTTTTGATGCTCCGTTTCCTATCGCTAACGCCACATTTTGAGCGCGTAACAGAAAGCGAAATGTACCATCCGAGTACTATTACACTTTATTTGACCAAACAGAGAAAATTGAAATAACCGAAAAGGGTCTTGTCATTTATCAACCAAACATTAACTAAATGTAAGAAATACATTTGCTGAAATGGGCAAATTACTGAAACAGCTTTATTTCGTTATTTAGGATATGCGCAGTAAGGTGCGCAGTAACAACTGGAGGATCTGTCCTTAAAACTCTTAGTGCACTGACTAGGGTTTGCAGTGTTGCAGTTCTCCAACTGCTGCCCTGAAGCTTTCAAGGCTTGGAGAAGCTGCAACGTTTGCTGGGAGGGCATTCCACTGTACGATAGCTAGCGGGTAGAAGACTAGAAGGTGTACTTGTAATAATCCTTACCCGCGTGGATTTGGCGGAAGGTCATTGAGTGGCAGTATCTTGATATCCTGCGTGAGGGTTGGATATGTTCGGGAAGAGACACAGCTACAAGTCCAAAGACAATTTTATAGAAGAGGCATAGCCCCGAGACTGATCTTCGTTGCTCTAAAGTTTGCCATGATAGCTGGGACAGAAGTGACGAGACACTTGTTGTGTTTGAATATTCATTAAGAGTCCAACGGGCAGCTCGTCTTTGGACCATCTCTATTTTGTGATTGCTGTCTTTGGTGTGGGGATCCCACACCGCAGAGGCATATTCGAGCTGTGGGCGAACAAGGGATTGGTAGGCCATTTCTCGGACCTTTATGGACTTGGTTTTTATGTTTCGCTTAACAAAACCAAGCGTCTTGTTGGCATTTGACGTGATTCTTTTGACATGGGTATTCCAGCTCAGATTATTGGAGATACCAACCCCCAAGTACCTGGCACTGGTGACTGTCTCCAGTACCTGTCTGTGCAGTATGTACTGTGTTTGGATAGGTGTCCTGGAGGCAGTCACCCGAATCACCTGGCACTTGGATGGGTTGAATTCCATGTCCCATTTTTTCTCCCATGTCTGCAGTCTGTCCAGGTCCCTCTTCAGTTTGTCACTGTCCTGTAGATTGTCTATAGTCAGGTAGATGGCTGTATCGTCAGCGAAGAGGCGCACCTGTGAGACAACATCCTGGGGCAAATCATTAATATAGGCCAGGAATAGGATCGGGCCCAGCACAGATCCCTGGGGAACCCCAGATGTGACTGGGACCGAATCCGACTCCTCGCCATCAATAACCACTCTCTGTTGTCGGTTGCTAAGAAAGGCTTTTATCCATGCAAGTGTGTTTTTTCGAATGCCATAGGAGTGCAGTTTTTGCAGCAGTTTGGAGTGGTTAACCTTATCAAAGGCTTTCGAGAAGTCTAGCAGGATGAGGTCAGTTTGTTTACCTTGACTGGTCTTTCGTGCAAGATCCTCTATTAGGGAAGTTAATTGGGTCTCACAGGAGCGTCTCTCTCTGAAGCCATGTTGTAGGTCGTACATGATGTTGTTCGTGTTGAGGTGCTTCACAACATTGGAGGCAATTATGTGCTCCATCACCTTACATAGGATGCATGTAAGGGAAATGGGCCTATAATTCCCAGCAATGGATTTGTCTCCCTTTTTGAAAATGGGAGAGACATTGGCCGAGTTCCAGATAGATGGAACCGCACCTGACTCAAGTGAGCGCTGGAATAGCACCTTCAAGAGTGGGGCTAATTCCTCACTCAGCTCCTGTAGGACAACAGGTTTGATTTTGTCTGGACCTGCAGCCTTTCTTGGCTTAAGGTTCCTAAGGAGTTTTGTAATTCCGGTCTCTGATATTTCGATATCAGGCATTACTGGTGTGGGGTTATGAAGGTGTTCTGGTAGATTACTAGGTTCTAGGGTTTTATTGTCAATGAGATCTTGCACCTTCATAAGAGCGAGGTCTTTGAGTGAAATGGGTGCTAAAGGCGTGAAGACCGATTGGAATTGGCCATTCAGTATATTGGCTTTCTGTTTGGTGTCCGTGTGGAGAGAATTGTCCTACTTCAGTGGTGGTATGCCCTGTTGGTCTGTTCTGGAGGACTTCAGGTATTGGAAAAGCTTTTTGCTATCTACCTTGGTTTGGTTTTAGTTATTGCTGTTGTCGATACCAAGGAGGCTTTTCCAGATAGGCCTCATGGCTATCTTTGGTTTTTCTGCGAATGAGGTGCCTAAGGTCTATGTCCTTTTTTTGCATTTGGGGGTTGTTTGTTTTCTTAAAGGACCTGTAGTATTTGTTTCGCTTTCGAATAAGCTTTCTGATTTTCTGACCCAGGGGAGGGATGGTTTTCCCTTGATTGTTTTAGAGGGAACAAACTGGTCAATAATACAGTCTAGTTTGGTGGTAAGATTAGACCATAATTCTTCCACACAGATCTTTAATTGGTTTGGGACATAAATTCACCACGGTACTCATTTACTTTTGTTCTAATTGAGGCCCAGTCCGCTTTGTTATACAGGTGTATTTTTCTGGGTTTCTGTTTTGTTTGGGTTGGTTTAAGTGACATGTGTAGAGAGACAATATCATGGTCACTAAGACCTGGTAGGCATTCAACCTTGGACACTAATGTGGGGTTTGACGTGAGGGCAAGGTCAAGTATTGCTTCCTTTCTGGTAGGTTCTGTCGGCACAATCCCTTCATCCAATCAAAAACGTCGTCAGTCATAAAGTGCGAACCTGCAGCAGCACTCATTCGGTGGAGGTGAAAGCTTTGGTCTTTTTCGGTAAATCATTACCAGTTAATAATCTAGATTTTGCTACCTATGAGTCCCGGGACTCGCATTTCTGAAAACAATGAGTCCCAGCGCAAAATCAATGAGTCCAGCTTAGAAAACAATGAGTCCCACATTGATGAGACAGAGTTTTAACATAACACTGTTCTTTATCAACATGGTCTTTATTAACAGTAACATGAACAATCAAACACATGCAGTGTTCTGGCGAGGTAGAAAAAAGTATGGGAAAAGTGTCTCGTGGCTACACAAAAGTTAGGGACATTTTGGACAAACCAGGGGACACATTTTAAAACCAAAATAATAAATTTTATTAAACGCATGTGCACCAAAATTAACCAAACACATCTACATTTGTACATTGTAATGACCCCACTTGGGCGATATTTTCTTGAGACACTCGGCTAACAGACTTTGTCCACGGAAATTAAGTTGTCTCCAGTTAAGTTTGGTGGTCATATGCATACAGGCATTTATGAAGCTGTGACGAAGCAGACGATACATCTTGAGTTTCGTTGACAGGATTATCTGCAGACGATGGGCCAGGCATGGATTGTGTTCATTTGTTTGATTTAAATTTCAAGGATCGGAATTCACTGTGCATCTAAAGATTTACTGAAATAACCCAGGAAATTCTTAGTTTTCTTCTTCTTCGTCTTCTTTTATAATAATGGCAAACATTCTTTATAAACATTATGGCCATGCATGGGGGGTTAGAAAAGTGTAGATGACAAGTTTCCCGAGCTACTATAGATCCACCCAGGAAGCTCTTGTCATTGTGATAAAAAAAAATAGTGCAAAAATCTTAAAATCTTACAACCTTAATCCATATTGTAATTATCTACATATACTACTGTTAAGAGCGTAAGAATGTTAGTAAGGTTAAAAAGATAAAAGCAGTTTTACAAATTTACTATGGTTGGAACATATATGAAGCAAGTGCTGATTTGAACCCTAGGGTTGTATCAGCACTTACTACATATGTTGGCAGCTTGTTCCACTGTACTACAGACTAGTACAGTTCTGGGAAAATAAGAGAATTTAATATAGTCAACTGCAGTTAAGGGGATTTGAAAGGCCAAATGGTGGTGATGTCGTGTTTGTCTGTTATATGGCTGTAAATATTGCTGTGGGTCAACATCAACATGTTTATAAACCATCTTGTAAAAGAGTGAGAGCCTACTATACTGTCTGCGTGATTGCAATGAGTTCCATTTGAGATCAGTAAGGATGTTTGTGACTGTGCCTGGTACCTTATGGTAATTATTGGTGGTAAAACGGGCTGCTTGTCTCTGAACATTTTCAATTTTGTCAATATCTTTTTGATGGAACGGATCCCAGACACTCGAACAATACTCTAAGGATGGTCTAACTATGGCATGCTGTTATAGGCTGCTGCTTTGGTTCTGCTCTTAGATGAATGTAAGTTTCGTTTAAGAAAGCCTAAACTCTGGGATGCTTTACTCGAAATTTTGTTGATATGTGGAGACCAAGAGGTTTGAAGATATTTCCACACTAAGATAATGTAGCTTGACTGACGACAGTCAGAGGCTGGTTATGTAGAGTGTAGGAAGAAGTAATAGCTTTTTTATTTCTTGAAACATGCATAATGTGGCACTTGGCAATATTGAAAGACATCTTCCACTTCTGCTCCCACAATGACACATTGTCCAAGTCCTTCTTTTTATTTGGCGGATAAGAATCTGATAACAGTTGGATTTTGCAAACACGGGTGTGTTCGTTTTTAAGTAACTATTCATATTGATGGATAGTAATTTTATCGCTTTGATAATAATAGACGAATATAATTATCAGTTTATTCTAAATTTGTATACATGTATATTTTATATTATGAATCAAAAAAACAGTTTCTGTTAAATGAAATCATTTGAATTCATTCTGTAATGTGCGTCGATTAACTAGCATCCCGCGCCTTAAATTACAAACAAAACCCGACCTATAAACAAAGGGCCCCCGGCAATACGGCCGCGTATAAAGGTGAATTGATATGAAGTGACATACTATAGAGTTTTCGAGCCTTACTAGCATTATGCTTATTCAGGGCCTTCGAGTTGAATTCTGGGTAGGAATTAATGAGGTGATCTAGTTTGGACTTCTCCTTTTACTTTCGATTTTAGGTACGGTAGAATTTGTTTGCAATTTCGCTACTTAACTAGGCAATGAGTCCCGGTAGCCGCACATGTTTGAATTTTTTCGCACCATGTATTTTTTTGCTACCTAACTAGACAATGAGTCCCGGTGGACGCACATGTTTGAATTTTATGCGTCTCCGGCGATTTTTGTGCTTCAGGGACGCGGGACGCACGGCAAGATTATTCACTGCATTACCAACTTTCAGCATTAATATCTCGACGACTACGCCTGATTATTGAAAATGCGTCGGTAGTTAGAAAGTTTAAATCGCATTCTTTAACCCTTTCCCAAACAAGACCTGGTTTTGACGTCCCTGATAGAAAAGGCTTGAGAAAACATTGAAACAAAAGAAGAAACTGCTGATAACCAGCAGTTTCTCCTTTTGTCTCAATATTTACTGTGCCATGTTTACACAAATCATGTCTTTATTATCATAATTTTTGTCGTCTGCATCAGCTTTCAAATTGGATTGCCCAAACATTTTGTCATTTGGGAAAGGGTTAAAGAAAGAGTTTTGTTTATGAATTTTAACGATGGATTTTTGAAATATTCAGCCTCTAAAATGGTATCCCGTAACGATAAAGACAGAGGAAGTACCCTCGATGAAAAAATGAAAGTGAGGCTATGACGTCATGCCGACTGATTCTATAGGATATCACTTAAACTAGATTTTTCAAGTCAAATGTTTCTTGAATGTGACCTTGACCCCTGGATGACCTTGACCTTGAACATAGATTGGCCATAATTTAAAATCAAAGCGGTGTCGGGGGCATTGTCATCTTACAGTGACAGCTCTTGTTTCTATCTATCTATCTTTGTATACTGTTTCACACTCTTACAGGTAACTTTGAGCAGCTAATTTCTTAATTTGAAATGAACAAAGCAAACATTAATAAACTGCATTGCCATGTCAAAGATCATGTTAAGAAATGATCCTGTAGAACTCCTTTTAGATCTACATGCATATTGTGATGCACACTAGTCGCACAGCATTCGCAGATCTTGTATTTCTATTTCCATTTTCAGGAGTTAAATTTAGATTTGGTCCAGTTTCCGCGGCCTGTAGAGATAGGCGAAGTGAGGGTTATCCCCCTTCAGACACGAGTACAGGCCGATGTTCCAGGAGGAGTAAGACTTGGGTAGGTGAACCTAGACTGTCAGCTATTTTGATGTCTCTAACAGAAGAAAGTTTCAGAAAACATTGTGGTAAATAAAGAAATTGCTTGTGACAAGCAATTTCTTCATTTCCCACAATATTTTGTAGCGAGAAAGTAGAAAAATATAAAAAAAATCATTGACTTGAAAATGTTGTTTACAACTTTTTTCAATTTGGACAAGTCTGAATTTTAGATTTGGTCCAGTTTATACTGCCTGTAGAGATAGGTGAAGTGAGGGTTATCCCCCTTCAGACATGGATACAGGCTGATGTTCCAGGAGGAGTAAGACTTGGGTCATCTTCGCTAGCCAAGGTTGTACCCACCTACGTTTGTATTCACCCTTGGCGGATTTAGTCCGATTTTCTTGAAATCGCGAAGCGCCGCCTAACGGTTGTTCTGCTGGTTGTTTACGTCCATTATTGATGACGTCATTAACGCGCGTTGTCTTTCGCGTCATACGTCATGCGGATTATGTAAAAGTTAGCTGTTTTTGGTCGAATTGTCGAAAGTATAATAATTCATCGATTAAAGTTAGGGAATTCCTGTCTATTGCAGTGAAATTCTTAGGAAAAATCGCCCATCTTCGCGTTTTTGAGTTGCAAATGCAATGCTTTTTCCTGCCCGTTGTCATGATTTGGTTACTCATAACAAGTGTATCAGTCGACAATCTGATTGGTTCCAGCGAGACCTCGCTGGAACCAATGAAAACGCTTTCCAGGCGACCAAGAAAATCGGACTAAATACGCCAAGGGTGAATACAGAAACGACGTTATGTCGTAGATGTCACCCTTGGCTTGCGAAGATGGACTTGGGTAGGTGACTCAATAACCACTCCCCAAACATTAACTTTTAGAATGCTTCAATTTAAAAGCTGCTGCACATGACAAAATGCGTGTAGATAAAAATGTTATTTGATTTTGACCAGATGCTTTCAGTTCATGTACAGTAGTTATAGTATTAGATGTTGCTCTTTATCTACATATCATGCACTACAACAAGAATGCTTAGAGTAACTTTGAAGCCAGGTCAAATTCATGTTCACCTTACTTTCATTTCCTTAATTTGTTTCTGATATTTTTTTCAGGGCAACAAATCCATCCAACTTCAGACTGGAGCTGTTTGTGAACAATCTCAGTAAGCCAAATGCTTCCACATTTGAAATGCTGGGCACGTAAGTAGAGTTATAGATAAAGACTGTTTCCAACTAGACCATTGTTTCACATCTTTAAACTTAGTGATGACGACTTGAAATCCTCAGGGAAAAACTGCTGATGATAATTTTTTATGCTCCCCGAAATAATTTCGGGGGAGCATATAGTCGCCATGCTGTCCGTCCGTCCGTGTGTCCGTCCGTCCACGGCTAGATCTCAGCAACCCTTGGACCAAATTCAATGAAACTTCACATGTGAACTCCCTGGGATAATACCTAGGGAACTTTTTCTCCGTTTTTAAATTTAAGGCTGCGTCATGGAAAAAGGGGCCTTAGTGTAAAAATTAGTTTTTCTCTTATTTCTCTTCATGTAATGAGCAGAATTTGATGAAATTTTGCACTCATGTAACAAATAGGATGTTCTAGACCATATTCTATAAACAATGTGTGTACAAAAAAGCTGTCATGGGAAAAGGGGGCTTAATGTATGATACTTTTTATTTTGTGACAAACACTTAAATTGGGGAGCACAATCCGTCTATGACGGCTCTTGTTTCTTACTTTTTCCATGTTTTTTTCAATATTAAGATATTGAAAGATTCTGTTAAAAGTAATTTTGTCATCAGGAAAGAAAATCTGTTTCGTTCTAGAGCTGTTTTTGTAGTGGTAGGATTCAAAAGGTCCTGGATTTATAATTTAAAAAATAAGAATGTCTTCACCCCCTCTTATAGTTCCCTCTCAACACTATTCCTTTAAAGGTTTACTGATACTTATATAATTGGGCACTAGAGCTTAATTATTATTCTGTGGAGAATTCTAATACTGAAATTGTTGGTTTCTTTATAGGATGGACTATAAGGCAAATGATGACATCCAGATGACAACTGATGTTAAGGTAAAGATTAACCCTTTCTTTACCTATTACCATTCGTGGATGCTTTTTGATGCCCTAAAAGATAAAGGTTTTGAAAACCATTGTGGAAAGTGAAGAAATTGCTTGTGCCAAGCAATTTCTTCATTTTCCACGATGTTTTCTACCAAGAAAGACATAAAATGTAACATTACTTTCACATGAAATTGTCGTCTTTGACGTCTTTGAATATGGGCAAGCTTAAATTTTGCCTCTTGTTAATGGGTTTAACAGTAAAAAGTTTGACTGTCCCAACTTGCAGGCTTTAACAAATGACAAAATGGATATTGATGAAGATGGGATTTGTATACAATACATCACACAAAAAAAATGTTCCTTTGAAAACTGTGCGGAAAAAAAGAATATGCTGTCACATGTGATGATCATTTGTTCTTCTTTCCTGTAAGGTTTCCTTTACTGTATTGTGGAGATATCTTTATGAGTTGGCATTTATTATATTGCCTGCAACTCCTGTCACTTTCAATCAACCTATATTAGTGTTGTGTGGTAAAGGGTTAAGTTTGTCATGAAGACTGGTATTCTGAACTTTGCCCCATACAGGAGTAAAAAAAATATCCAGAACTTGAACACAGCGTGTTGCCACTTTTGCTGACCTTTAACTTAACCCATTATTGCACAGTGACACCTTTTGACTCCTCCACAAAAAGGCTTGAGAAATCATTGTGGAAAATGAAGAAATTGCTTGTGACAAGCATTTTCTTCATTTACGACAATGTTTTCAACCCCAAAGTCGAAATATTTTTAAAATTTCATCAACTTGAAAATGTCATTTGCGTTCTGGTAATGGGTTAATCTGCAAGAAGACCAGACTTATGATTCACTTGCCTTGCTGAGAGTTTTGCTGGTCAGACCTGGGGTCATTGTAATCTGTAATCGTGATTACATGTAATCGATTACAATTTTGGAGTAATCATAATGTAATCTGTAATCAGCCCATTTCCGATTACATGTAATTGTAATTTAATCGATTACATTGCAAAATGGCTTGTAATCATGATTACATCCCGATTACATTCTGATTACATTTGATAGTATCTGCTTTTCCCCATGTTTAAATTGTTTAAAAATTATTGAGGGATAATTAAAAAAGGCTATGTTATACTATAATACTGTTAAATTGCTTTTGGGAACTTGGTCTAAATTGATGTCTGTGTCTCTTTTAAGATAGAAATAATTGGTATGAATTTGATTTTTGCTGACAAAAAAATTAACAAAAAAAAAAATTTTATTATCAGCATTTCTTCTTTTGCATCAACATTTTCCTATGCATTTTCTATAAGGGGATTCAAAACTTGCTTAGGAAAGGATTAAAGAGTCTAGACTGATCATTTCAATTGATATTCTTTTATAGATAAAACAATGCTCCAATTACTGGTATAAGGGGATTAAGGGAATAAGGTGTCAACCTTAGATAATCTCTTGCCCTTAGGCCCAGGTAGCTTAATTATCTGATTTTAATGCAACCCTTTATTCCATTCAAAATTTTCACAGCGATTATAGAGTTGATTTCCATGTTTTATTAAAGGTTTTGCAGTAGTTAATTTAAACATGCCCATGATAATACATCATAATCTCATTTTTTTCCAGTCTATTAAGTCAGAAGAGGGCATTCAGATAACTTCATGGAAAATGATGCAATTGATATGCAATTTCTGCATATACGAAAATATTTTCTACCTAGAAATAAACTTATGTGATGTTAAATATAGTTTCTGTGAAAATGTAAAATTGTGATGTATGAACTACGAAGTATTCTTATGGAAAGCATTATGTTTAATTAATACATATCAAAATTCAATCCATTTCATTAATGTACAAACATATCAGTGTATGTGTTTTTTTTTTTTCTCTCAACTACTTGAACTGTTGATTATAAGTATTAAGCTTCCGGCACCTGATAAAGAAACAAACATTAGCAATTGATGTGATTCCTTAAATATCTATCTGCAAGAACTTGTTTAAAACAAAAAGTATTTTCCATAATTGAAGCGAAACAAGGATGTACACCAGCTGTTTGCTGAAAGGACTTTCTTCTAAATGATTTTATTAAACCCAATTCCACATGCCACCATTTAATACTTATGTATCATAGTTGTAGCAAAAAGAAAACATACTTAATTGATTTAAATTGTTGACAGTTATTTTAGCCCTATCTTAACATTCTCTTTTTTCTCTCCTTAAAAGAAATTATCCTATGGGGTTGTTAAGCTTTTGACATATTTTGATTTGTAGTATGGGCCCATACATACGACACTAAACATAATGATAAAAGGAGATTTGGAGAATACATTGTATTTGTTTATTTACCTTTTATCCTTTTGTTTAACATATCTTTTGAACAGTCTTCCGTATCTTCTAATATTACCCTAATAATATTTATGTTAATAAAAAAAATGTAATCACATGTAATCAGATGTAATCATGATTACATTGCAAAAGTAATTGTAATTGTAATCAATTACATTTGAAAACTGTGTAATCACAATGTAATCAGTAATCAAAGATAATGCAAGTAATTGTAATTGTAATCGATTACATTGGCATATAATCGACCCCAGGCCTGTTGCTGGTGTGGGCAAGTAAACAAATGGATGTTTTGAATGCTTTGTTATTGTCATTATATTTCTGTATTCATAACAGATTCCTACTGACGGTCTCATTCTAAAGGGCTGGTATAATACCCTGACTATTGCCATATATGGTGTGTTAACAAGTGTGACTGTAGAACCAGAAACCTTGCCTCCCCCACCACCACCACAGCCCAGAAAACAAGGTAACCAGTATTCTCCCCAGCCCAATAAGCTGTATCGGCCCCACTACAGCTTCATGAAAATCAGCAGGGATAAAGATTAGCAGGGGCCCAGTCGCCCATGGCCCCTAGATTTTGGGCTGGGCCCCTGAATATTTAGAGAAAATGCCCATACCCTTAATGTTAAGTATTGAATTTTGCTATTCTGGGCCACTAAGTTCTAATTGCCAGTCTTTATCCCTGATCAGTGTAATGCCCCTACATCAGTGTTCTCCCCAGCCCAATAAGCTGTATCGGCCCCACTACAGTTTCATGAAAATCAGTGTAATGCCCCTACAGCTTCATAATTACCCCTACAGCTTAATTTCTTCAAAATGGTCACCAAAGAGAGGAATTTGTGTCAAAAAATGGACGAATTAAGGCATTTTGTACAGTAAATCCGCATAAAAACATTATGGGAAAAGTAGGAATTGCTCAAAATGAGCAATTTCTTCTTTTCCCATTATGTTTTCATTCACAATTATTTGCATAAACACTGTATTGTAAGGTTCAATGGTACTTTTATAATTTGCCATTACAGCTTCAAATTATTCTGGGGAGAACCCTGTAACTAATTACAACATGTAGCAAAGCATGACTGTGTTCAGCGTCCAGTCAAGAGATGAGATGATAGGAGTGGCCATTTAACCCTTTCCCAAACAAGACCTGGTTTTGACGTCCCTCACAGAAAAGGCTTGGGAAAACATTGAGACAAAAGAAGAAACTGCTGATAACCAGCAGTTTCTACTTTTGTCTCAATGTTTTCTGTGCTATATTGTACACAAATTCCTTCCTTTTTAGCATCAATTTTGTTGTCTACAGCAGCTTTTGAATCCGATCACCATAAAATTTTGTCGTTTGAGAAAGGGTTAATATTGAGTTAACTGTCTAAGATCTTTATTTATTCATTTAAATCATGGATTTTGATACCATGGCAATCATGCATGTCAAATATACTTATGTTTATACACATCAGGTACCTTTGTTTAACCCTTTCCAAAGTGACAAAAGTCTGGTTCAAACAGAAGGCCACTACAGACAACAAAATGAATACTCATAAAGCTAGAATTTCCTTTGACAGAAAATATTAATCTAAAGGAAGAAAATGCTGGTTATTAGCATTTTCTACTTTTGCCTCAATATTTTGGAAGGCTTCGGTATTGTTGGACGTCAAAACCAGGTCTTGTTTGAGAAAGGGTTAAAGACAGTGAGTAATCAAATACCAGAATTTCAGTGAAAGAGAAAAAAGTTGTTTCAAACACATTTGTGTTTTAGGACCAAATTTTTATTTGTCACTGAAGGTAGACATAGATCTATTTTAGTCCTTCATTTATGCTTTGAATGGGATGAAATGTTCACACAATGTATTGCAGTCCTTTGACTTTGTGTACGTTGTCAGGCTTTTGTCTTTTATGACTGTATCACAGAAAAAGGGGGCTAAATAAAATAAAGCAATGTTTATTTTGACAATGGCGATACCTATTTTCCAATCTTTTCAGCTGTAACTACCCAGCCAGCTGCCCAGCAGCCATCATCTTCACAAGCCCCGCCTACTAGAGATAACAGGGCGGAGCATACAGAATGGGAGACGCCCCCACAATTAGCCACGCCCCACACCACACAACATCCACTAGACTATATACAACAACAATTACAACAAGCTAATATACAGGTATAGTATAGAGATTTTATAGCCCATGATGAATGACCTAGCAGAGTATTACTAGCTGAAAGCTAGAGATGCTCTGCCAGATCATTCTTTGTGAGCCATTAAAATTTACAAAATAAAGAGAAATATAGACAAATTTATCCTACATTATTCTTTCCCAAACAACTGCTCCAAATTGAAAGTTGATGCGTACAATAATATGGATGTTGAGGATGATAATGAATTGTGTACTGTATATCATAGCAAATGTAGAGGCAAAAAAAGAAAATGCTTGCTATCAGAATTTTCTTCTTTTGTCTCAATGCTTTCCAAAACCTTATCTATGACGGATATCAAATTCACTTTTTTGTTTGGGAAAGGGTTAACACATATTAGTAAACAACTTATGTTGTCTAAATTCTACCTTCATTACACCATACTTTGCAATGAATTTACTGTCAACACTGCACAAATATAGGCTAAGATATTGCTAACATTAAATTTGCAAAAATGAATGTAGTACTTTTTTTTGCACCAATGTGCTAGAATTTGTACTCTCAATAATAACCAGTTATACAGCATTTATTAACAGAATAATACATTTGATCATTCTGTGTTCCAGCAAGCTCCCACTCACACAGTCCCTGCTGCGTTGCAGCCCCACCCTATTGCGATGGTTCCACAGCCCATGCCAGGCTCTGGATTAGGACCTCCAGGACCAATGCCAGGCCCTCTACCTGGCCCAATGGGTGGCCCGATGCCAGGACAGATGCCGATGGGTATACAGATTAAACAAGAGTTCCATCCTGATGAGTATGGAAGACATCCATCAGAAAAAGACGCTTTCTCCCCGGGTATGTGAAAAATGTACATATAGTAAGATAGGGAAAACACTCCGGATTTAGAAAATTACATAAAATTGAAAAATGTTGGCCCTAGTCTGGCTGCGCGGACTGCGCAGACTGACTAGGGGCGATATTTTTCACACTTCCTATAAGGTCCCTTTTAGTGTGACGGGTCACAAATATTTCTTTTACAATTCAACAAACCCTATGTTGTTGGTACTCATTAGAATCGTCTCATTGAGTACCTACAACATAGGGTTCGGAATTTAAATAAATTATAGAATGTATTCTATCCCTCTTATCTGTTGCCTGGAAATTTGAATTCAAGATAAAGGTGATAATGGCTCTTTAACTTTCCCAAAACACAAAAATTATGAACTGTTTCATTTACAAATCTGTTGCAGATGACAAATTGATATTGATAGTAAAATGATTTGATTAAAATATAGCACAGAAAATATTGAGACAAAGGAGAAAATGCTGATTTTCAGTAGTTTCTTCTTTTCCCTCAATGTTTTCCCACGCCTATTCTATTAGGGACGTCAAAACGAAATCTTGTTGGAAAAGGGTTAATTCTGTTTGTGGTCTTTTTGCAGGTTCAAGACCCTCAAGCCGTGAGCCTCATGGAGATATAAAAAATGAGCCACGGGAACACTACGATAATCGTGAAATGTTTGAGGACCCGAGGTCAAGAGACTCATGGGGGTATCATGAGGGAAGGGACCACAGGGGATCGCGGGAAAGATTGTCAGATAGTCGTGACTTTAACACATCAAGGTTGGCATGCCCATCTATCAGAGATTCACCAATTTAAGAGATAGCAGTTGCATATTACAAATTACATTATGATGTATTATGTGTATAAAGCTTTGTTTTAAAGCTTTTACTTTGAAACTTCATACGTACATGATCTTTACACTATTCTCAATAACTTTCAAGGATTAAAGTAGAACTCTTGAATTACCCCTTTCAACCACTTTATGGACAGATCTTATTTCAAAAGTCATTCACATGAGAAATCTCTTCTTTCCTTCTTTCTTCAAACTCTTTGCAAAAAAAATCTCTTTTATGGACATGAAAATCAGGGATTGTTTTGGAAAGGCATCGTACTGTCCATTTAGCCTACCATCGTAAAATGGGAATGAAAATCACCTGCACAACATAAATTGCACATTAAATAGGGGATCTTATCCGAATTCCAAAAATCCAAATTTTGACAAACTTGTCAGACTCAGCACATGTCAACCAGATCCTGTATGCGAAAAATGAACATGTAAGATAGAGAAAACATTCCGGATTTAGAAAATTACATAAAAGTGAAAAGTGTCAGCCCTAGTCTGGCTGCGCAGACTAACTAGGGTCGATATTTTTCACACTTCCTATAAGGCCCCTTTTAGCTCGACAGGTCTTATATCAGAAGAGTTGATTGGTTTTGGAGCAGTAGTCAAAAGCATACATCACTCCCATTTTAGGGTGTTAATCTAATAAGACTGCTCTTGGCTTGTTTCAGGGAAGGATCTCGCGATCGAGACTACCGAGACATGGATAGGGACCGTCGAGATTTTAGGGACAGAGATAAAGATGAACGAGAGTGGGACAGAGACAGAGATCATCGTGACAGTCGTGAGCGCATGGAAGGGGAGAGAATCCGAGATCCACGTGATCAGAGGGATCCCCGTGATCCACGAGATGGTAAAGAACGGGGTTACGATGATAGGCCTCGTGATTATGAGGATAAGGAACGAGGTCGGGGATATGAAGATCGGGAGGCAGGATTTGATGGGAAACGAGACAGAAATATGGACCCTGATAGACGATATGAGAGAGATGTGGAGATGGAGAGAGACAGAGGGAGAGATTACGATAGAGAGAGGGACAGAGACTTTGACAGGATGAGGGAGAAGGACTTTGATAGAGGAAGGGACGGGAATAGGGACAGAGAAAGGGAGGGATATAGGGAACAGGATAGGGGTCGTGACATGAGGGATATGGAGAGAGATCCTGGAGGTGAGATGGACAGAGGGAGAGAGTGGGACGGGGATAGAGGCAGGGATAGAGAGATGGATAAAGAAAGACTACAGGATATGGATCGTGATCGGGCTAGAGATGCCCGGGGTTTTAGAGACAGGACGAGGGAGGATTACAGGGATAGGGTTCAGGTGTTCATGGAGACAGAGGCCCCCAGAAGTCCCTCTAGGTCAAGGTCAAGGTCATACTCCGGGGACAGACCAAGTTCAAGGTCAGGGTCCCCGTCACCCAGGAGAAGGTCATGGTCAAGGTCACCGGGCAGACAGATGGACAAACAATATCCAAGGTATTTTTAAGAATAGTTGTCGCCCAATCTACTGATTCCTGCCAAAAATATAGACAAAACTTAAGTACTTATTTTAGGTTATACAGATAGAAACAAAATCATATCAATGATAATCAGGATTGTTATGTAATTGTGATGAGATGATTGCATGTGCGTCACTACAAACATGTTTTTATAGGTTTAAAATTAGTTTATAAACATCGGTGTATCTTGCAACCACTGTATGCTCCCATATTGAAAGTTCATGGACCTGTGTATCCAAAAAAGAATGAAAACTTAACATAATGGTATCTATAATCTATAATTAATGGTTGATAGAATACTTTGACTTTATTTGAAATCTTAATTTGTAAACTTCATAATAGCCATTCTTAAATAGCTCACACTTCATGTCATATATTTGGGTATGCTTAATTACAGGGATGCAAGAGGAAGACACATGGACCCACAAAGTGGTCGGGAACCAAACAAACATCGGGAAAACATACCTGCAGATCATCCACTGTCTCCAAATATGGAAGAGGAATTCCAACAAGGTAATGACATTTGGAACCCCTTGTACAATTCTATATAGAATCATACCTTGGATGTATGTCGAGGAACTACTTTCAGACTAAGAACAACAATAACACAAAACATTTGTCCATAACTAATGTCAACAATGAAGCCACTACGATGGAGAGTGTTGTTTGCAGTTTCAGCGCCTTCTCTATTCAGAATGCTTACATCCTGTGACATGCAATTTATTCATTTCCTACAATCTTTTCTACCCAGTATGACCAAAACATGTAAAATTTCATTTACTCAAAATTGTCAACTGTAACTTCTTTGATTTGGACAAGTCCAAAAATTTTTCACCTGGTAATGGGTTAATAGTCATATCAACTCTTTGAAAGCCATTTCTTATGAAAATGAACTTGTTTTTCAAATTAAGGTGATGTTGTCTCGCCACAAGTTGACCAAGAACGGATGTCCCCTACTAATGTAGACAGTCCAGCAAAAAGAGGATGTCTATCAGATTAAAAAGCCATCTCTCCTAAAGATGAATTTATTAATTCTTCATAGAAATAACTACTTTCTTGTTGTTTTAGGAGAAGGAGTCCCGCCACAAGTTGTTCAAGATCCGATGTCCCCTAACAATGCAGACAGTCCGGCAGAAGGTGGTTATTTGTCAGATTATGAGGCCATCTCGTCTGAAGATGAATTCATAGACATTGAAGAGGACTTGGTATGTGTTTCTTGGGTTCAGGGCAGAGCTATAGATAAGAGGGGCAGAACTTTTCATGACACACAAATCACACATCATTGTTCGAATTTCAAATCAAAAGACCCATTAGAAATTACCAGAGGGTCAGTTTTAAAATCCAGATTTTCGGATGATACTTGAGTCCAAAGGCATTTTTAAAATTTGACCCTCCAAATTTAGGTTTTGACCCCCAACTTTTAAGGCAAAGGGTTCACAATGACCCCATAATTCTTATGCCAATGGAAAAATCCTGGATTGGAATATTATATTTATACCCGTCTTTTCTGTAGTTTTTGAAAATGCTTGTAAAACTCACATAATTATTTACTTACAGTTGTTATGCTATTTTATTGTGCTGTGTCAAGAGGTAGATCAAAAAGTAGTATTGTATAGCAAGCAGTTGATCTTGGAATCTCTACTGGTCTACATTTTTGAGTACTTGAGTATTTTCCAGTTAGCAGTTTCAAATAAGAAAAATTGTACATTATAGCATTGGTAAAATGGAAGATTTCATGTCATAAATGCTTGGTTATAGTATTTGAGTTAAGATAGTCCTCCCCTTATTAGAATTTACGCGACATCCAAATTTTTTGGTTGACATTTTGAACATTTGGTAGTGGAAAGTGTAATCTTACTTCCATTCATATTTTAAAACTATTAGTGCACTAGCATCACTAAGCGCAATTATAATCAAGGCTATAAGTAAAGATAGTTTGTAAGATTACATTGAAAATTTACAGTAAATAAAAGCTTTACATCACATACATGAATAATTAAAGTTGATTGTATTTATATTTTAGCATACATTATTTTTTTGCTTTACATGTATGTTTAGTGCAATACACATTTATTTTGTATTGATGTTTTTATTTTGCATTCAGTAATTTTCTGCTTTACACATTATGTGTTCAGTTTAAATGTGCATTATACTGTATTGATGTTTTTATTTTGCATATATTTATTTGCTTTACACAGATGTTGAGTTTTAAAGTATAATAAACACTGTATTGATGTTTTTATTTTGTATATATTTATTTGCTTTACACAGATGTTGAGTTATAAACTTAACTCGCCCTATAGACACAGCTCAGTGAGTGTGAATTGTTTGTTCTGTTCTTTTCATATTGTTTGCCCAATTTGACTCTTCGATTTAACCCATTCCCAAACAAGACCTGGTTTTGACAAACCTATATAAATAAGGCTTAGAAAATCTTTGAGGCAAAATAAGAAAATGTTAGTAACCAGCTTTTTCTCCTTTTGTCTCAATATTTTCAGCACCATATTTTACATATATATATCTGATCTATATTAACAATCATTTTGTCTTCTTCAATAGCTTTCAAATTGGAACAGCCTAAAATTTTGCGGTTTGGGAAGAGTTGAAGTAATCATCCTTGACAGTCTCTGTTAGTTGAACCTTTTTATAGACATTTAGGAAGTATGGTCTTTTCATATATTATGAGTCTCAATTCAACATAGCCAAGTAATAACCCTTGTCATGCTGATTCTAAACATTCTTCTACAGTCCAGTCATGAAACTATGACACATGTTTATAATTATGTGACCCGTCACGCTAAAAGGGACCTTATCAAGAGTCCAAAAATCCAAATTTTGACATACTTGTCAGACTCTCACTCAACACAGGTCAACCAGATACTGTATGCGAAAAAGGAACATATAGTAAGATAGGGAAAAGATTCCGGATAAAGAAAATTGCATAAAAGTGAAAAGTGTCGGCCCTAGTCTGGCTGCGCGGACTGCGCAGACTGACTAGGGTCAATATTTTTCACACACACGATATGGTCCCTTTTAGCGTGACAGGTCACATATACTTAACTTGTATACAATACAATATCAAGCTCCAAACTACTGTTATTATTCAGGACTATTTGCCAAAGTAACATAAATACTTCGCATTTAGCATGACAAGGGTTGACCTCTGGATTTTTTTAAGTCTTGTTCAAACCAACTTATAGAGATTCTTTTCTCTGAAACTTTTGTTAAGCAAAGACATTCATAAGTCTGTATGAATCATTAAAAGCTCTAATGGGACAGAAGGAAATACTGCTTTTCTCAAATCTTTTGTACTTTTCCAGTAAAAATTTATACTTGAAACAACAATTTCTATCCACTTTATTAATGCTAAGGCATTTATAAGTCTCCCAATTGTCTGATGATGGGATACTGATTTTATTGAATATCTTAATATATATCATGTGGCATCAGAATCTTTCTTTTTTTATCATCAAAAAGTATACATGTAATGGTATGCATTAAGAAAGAATTTACTTTCATATTTAATCTTAAAGTTGCAACCGTTTCCTAAGCAAGTCTGCCTTTTGACATGCTTACAAGATTTTGAAAAAAATATTGAGACAAAAAAGAAATCTCTTATAAGCTTCTCAATAATTTCTTGGCTTTATGATACACAAATCATACCTTTATTGACAACCATTTTGTTGTGTACAGAAACTTTCAAATTGGAACAGACCAGATTTTTGCCATTTAGGAAAGGGTTTACAATTAGAATGCCCTGCACATTTCCTATCAATATTTTGCACTACATGTAAACTTTGCGCATCTAGCTTTAAATATTTTGCTACAATCTTCTTTGTAATATTCTCTATATCGCACTTAATGTTTTAACCTTATTTAAAAATAGAATTAAAACACAATCCCATTCTTATTTTGATATTTTATTGGATGAATGAATGAAGATATGCCAAACAAAATAAATTACAATGTAATTTGAAATACAAATTTTAAAGCACAGGAAATTGCGATTTAGGGTGAGAATTTTCCTCTTTTCCTGTGATTTTGTTTTGTTGATATTTGTTGTTCTTGTTATTGTTGTTGAATTGTCTTCAAAAACATCTCCAAAACTCTTTCCAATGTTATTTTTGACTTGCTCCAATTGAAAAACAAAGAAGTGTTGCCAAGAATATAGGAAATTTGGAAATAAAAGCGTTAAAAGCACTGAAAGAAAAAGAAAAAAAACGATGTTAATCATCATTTTCTCCTTCTTCCGTGGTGCTTTAAAAAAAAAAAAAAAAAAAAAAAAATAGGGGCCTCAAAAGCAGAGTTTGATCAAAAGTGGGATTTGTTTTAGAAAAGATCAAGATATATTAAATTTGGCCTCTGAAACAGCTTCCATTTTAGTAAAGTCATAAATGTTTTTTTTGTGTATCGCATGTTGCATTGTTTCATTATCCTTAAAATATTAATGTAAATGTCAACAAGTAACCTCTCGTATGCCCTCTAAAAAAGGGCAAAAAAGACAGACACCAATTCTTAAACAGCCTCATAACAGCGAACATGGACTGTTTATTGAGATTGAAAACGAAAACTTGCTGAGGAAAATTGAGAAGGGAAAAGAAGAAAATAAGGATAATCAACTTTTTATGCCCCTGGGTGCATCATTGTTTTACCGTTGTCTGTCTTATGGCAATCTGTCTGTCGTTCCGAAAATTTAATGTGAAAATGTAACATTGGTCTTTTTGGTGGCATTAATGTTTCACAAACGCATCTTGTTCTTTTTTGCTTTACATACTTTCACTTACAATATTTTAAATAAAGTTTTAAAAGCTAACATTTTCTTTTGTTTTAAATTAGGACAAAATTGAAATTCTTTTGTTTTCAAAAGCTTAGTCCCTTTCCCAATGAAGTCCAGGTTGAGATCTCTTCTCCCCAACAGAGAAAGTTTGAAAGTCATTGGGTGAAAAGAAGAAAATTTTCAATTTGTGTTGAATGTATTTCAGGGCATAGACTATGATTTAGATGAAGATGCCTACAGTTACATAACTGCCCCGTTCAGTCCCTACCAGTTTGAGATGGTACCATTAAATGTAAGTACTAATCCTAAGTCTCCCATGATATTATTTAACCCTTTCCTAAACGTCAAAATTTTAGGGTGATCCACTTCAAAAACTGCCACAAATGACAAAATAAATGTTGATAACAATAAGATTTGCATAAAATATTGCACAGAAAATATTTAGGCAAAAGGAGAAACTGCTGGTTATCAGCAGTTTCTTCTTTTGTCTCAATGTTTTCCCAAGCCTTTTCTATTAGGGACATCAAAACCAGGTCTTGCTTGGGAAAGGGTTAAATCCAATGGAAAACACAAGAAAAAGGAATCAGTATTCTTCTTAGTTCTACCTGTTTTAGTGGCCCCACTATGCCTTCAAATAAAATAGTATAATGCCCCAACAATTTAATGATATCTGCAACATAATTGCTTTAAATTTGTCTCTAAGTATAATCTGCAATTTATGATTGATCTTATAATTTTGACATCCAATTACTTAAAGATATTTATTAGTCCCCTACCGGCGAAGCCGAAGGGGACTTTAGGTTTGCACTCTGTCCGTCAGTCAGTCTGTCCGTCCGTCAGTCCGTCTGTCCGTCAGTCCGGTGAATTAGTTTTCCGGACTTTTTTTCTAAACGGGGGTAGCTATTGAGCTGATTTGTGGTATGTAGACCAGCATTGATGAGTTACAGAACAAGTTTGAGTTTCGTTCCGGTCCAGTGATTTTTTAGGAAAATATGGATGCTGGACTTAGAAAATTACTGGGAAATTACAGTTTTCCAGACTTTTTTTCTTAATGCTGGCAGCTATTGAGCTGATTTTTGGTATGTAGACCCGCATTGATGAGTTACAGAACAAGTTTGAGTTTCGTTCCTGTCCAGTGATTTTTGGGGAAAATATGGATGCTGGACTTAGAAAATTTCTGGGAAATTACAGTTTTCCAGACTTTTTTTCTCAATGCTGGCAGCTACTGAGCTGATTTTTGGTATGTGGACCCCCATTGATGAGTTACAGAACAAGTTTGAGTTTCGTTCCGGTCAAGTGATTTTTGGGGAAGATATGGATGCTGGACTTAGAAAATTTCTGGGAAATTACAGTTTTCCAGACTTTTTTTTCTCAATGCTGGCAGCTATTGAGCTGATTTTTGGTATGCGGACCCGCATTGATGAGTTACAGAACAAGTTTGAGTTTCGTTCCGGTCCAGTGATTTTTGGGGAAGATATGGATGCTGGACTAGAAAACTTCTGGGAAATTACAGTTTTTCCAGACTTTTTTTTCTCAATGCTGGCAGCTATTGAGCTGATTTTTGGTATGCGGACCCGCATTGATGAGTTACAGAACAAGTTTGAGTTTCGTTCCGGTCAAGTGATTTTTGGGGAAGATATGGATGCTGGACTAGAAAACTTCTGGGAAATTACAGTTTTCCAGACTTTTTTTCTCAATGCTGGCAGCTATTGAGCTGATTTTTGGTATGTAGACCCGCATTGATGAGTTACAGAACAAGTTCTAGTTTTGTTCCGGTCCAGTAATTTTTGGGGAAGATATGGATGCTGGACTTAAAAAATTTCTGGGAAATTACAGTTTTCCCGACTTTTTTCTTAATGCTTGCAGCTATTGAGCTGATTTTTGGTATGTAGACCCGCATTGATGAGTTACAGAACAAGTTTGAGTTTCGTTCCGCTCCAGTGATTTTTGAGGAAGATATGGATGCTGGACTTAGAAAATTACTGGGAAATTACAGTTTTCCAGACTTTTTTTTCTAAACGCTTGCAGATATTGAGCTGATTTTCAATATATGAACACATATTGATGGGATACAGAACAAGTTTGAGTTTCGTTTTGGTCCAGTGATTTTTGGGGAAAATATGGATGCTGGACTTAGAAAATTTCTGAGAAATTAGTTTTTCAGACTTTTTTTTTCTTAATGCTTGCAGCTATTGAGCAGATTTTTGGTATGTAGACCCGCATTGATAAGTTACAGAACAAGATTGAGTTTTGTTCCGGTCCAGTGATTTTTTAGGAAGATACGGATGCTGGACTTTGAAAACTTTTGGGCTTCTTTTTCTTAACACATATATAAAGCCGGTAGGGGACTTGGTATTGTTTTGCAATACTTCAGAATGCTTGTTCCCATTACTTTGTGTAGGAATATATGACTTCAAAGCCTTTAGTAAATTCCAAACATTATGACTCTTACTCTACTACATAAATGTTTGTACACAAGTTATTATAGGCCGGTTGCCTGAACTATTGAATAAAATGCTATGTTATTTAACGTCATCCTAATTATCCAATTTACATTATCCAATATTTCATTTCAGACCTTCAAGGATATCACACTAACACCATTTGAAGAGGAGAAAGCCAAGTTCTTTGATCCCGACTACCAGACTCTAGATAAACGGCCAAAAGAGGCTCAACAGCTGATGGATCTAGTGGAAAAGTTTAAAACTGGCGACCATCATGATAGGTATGCAATGTGGAACTGGAAACATTTCATTCCTAGGTTGTCATTGTTTAACCCATTACCACACAGTGACTCCTTTTGACTTCCAATAAGATAATTGCTTTGGAAAACATTATGGAAAATGAAGAAATTACTTGTGACAAGCAATTTCTTCATTTCCCACAATGATTTCTATGTAAAAAGACCAAAAGTTGTAAAATTTCATTCACTTGAAATTGTGGTCTGCATCATCTTTGAATTTGGACTAGATCTAGTTTAAAAATTTGCCATTTGGCAAAAATGGGTTCATGCATTTCCAAGCAAGATTTACCTGGTTTGTACACCCGTTCTAGAACTTTGTAGGGTTTGGGGAAACCTTGAATTAAAAGAAGAAAATGCTGGTGATCAGCATTTTCTCCTTGTGCCTCGATATTTTCAGTGCTAAATTGTACACAAATCTAATCTGTATCAATATCCATTTTGTCATCTGCAGAAGCTTTTGAATTGGAGTACCCTTAAGTACCGTATAACACTTTATTTCTGCGGGGACTTTATTTCTGCTATTTCTGCGGTCCTGGACGGCACCGCAGAAATAAAATCCGCAGAATATTAACCCTGGATGTAAAGGTTGATATTGCGCTACAATTTTAGTCAGTACGTGAACAAGAATAGTGTAACTACAGCTTTAATTTAGGTGCAGATAGGACATTTTTGTTCATTCATAAACAATGATTCAACAAGTTTGACGGATTGGTAACAGTTTGACATGTCTTTACTTTCACACCTATATGAACACATTTTTCCCAAAACAACTTAATAGATAAATGAATGGGATTATAATCCCTTAACCATCACAGAGTAATTTGAATGTTTTGTAAGCATCGTCTTTCAAAATATGTCTGATACAGACTAAAACTGATTTCAAAGCACAGAAATAAAATTTTGAATTTGGCAAAGTGAGAGACCGCAGAAATATGTTCCGCAGAAATTTAAGCCGGCCGATTTCAGGAAAAACCGCAGAATATGGCCCCCGCAGAAATAAAGTGCTATACGGTATTGTGTTTTGGGATAGGGTTAAAAAAATTGTTGACAAGAATGTATGAAACTCTCATTTGCAGTCCTTTTATGATTTCAGAAGCTTTCCAAGTTGTCAAAGATTTTAGAATTAGTAAAGTTTATTACGCTCCCAGAAAAAATTTCAGGGGGGGGGGGGGGCATAATAGTTGCTACGCTGTACTTCCGTCCATCCGTCAAGTTCAACAGCCATATCTCGGAAACCCTTGGACCAAATTCAATGAAAGATTACTTGTGAACTCCCTGGGATAATCTTTATAGAATTTTTATGCTCCCCGAAGGGAGAGCATATAGTTGCCGCTTTGTCTGTCCGTCCTGTCCGTCCGTCTTTCCGTCCGTCCGAAGTGATTTCTCCATAACCCTTGGGCCAAATCAAATGAAACTTACCATGTTAACTCCCTATGACATAATGCCGATGTACTTTTCCTGGTTTTTGGATTTGAGGCCTCGTCATGGGAAAAGGGGACTTAAGGTGAAATATAGTTTTTCTCTAATTTCTCCTAGTCTAATGGTCAGAATTTGATGAAATTTCATATTTGAGTAGTAAATCAGATGCCCTTGACAATAAACTATAAGAAATTTGGTTATTAAAATTATGTCATGCAAAAAGGGGGCTTAACATTTGCTAGCTTTATGTTATCTCTGCATGGCATACATTTATTTTGACAATGCCTTATTCGGGGAGCATTGTCCGTCTCTGACAGCTGTTGTTTTTCTGTTTCTTAATTTGAGGCTATGTCACAGAAAATCTTTCTTATTTCTGTTCGTCCAATTAAATAGGCAGAATTTAATTAAATTTTGTACTTAAGTAATAAATGAGATCTTCTAGACCATATTCTATAAATAATGTGTGTACAAAAAACCTATCATTGGAAAAAGGGGCTTAATTTATGATTGCTTTTTTTGGTGACACTTATTTCGGGAGCATAACCTGTCTATGACGGCTCTTGTTACAGTTGGGTAGAAGGAATGGAGAGCGTGCCAGGTCTACTAGCTAAAGGTCTCTCTTACCTTATTTATCAAGAGGATAATACAGAGGTCCTCTGTGCTCTACTGGATTGGGTTGTGGAGGGTCTGGATGAGCTAAAAGCCATGGCACAGCCGGAGTCAGCTTACAAGGTGCGGCACCTGAAGATGGGATTCAAACTGGCAGGGGCCCTCTGTACTTGTGATCCAAATATCACTATTAAAGTTCTGGTGAGTTAGAATTGTATTTCATATTTTTTTGTGAAAACACTTCTAGGTTACTCTTGATATACTCTATTTGCTACATCTTTTATTAAGTTCATGAAATAAGTGATATGGTTTTTTTTCATGCCCCAGCATCTGAAATTGGGTTCATATTATTTTACTTCCATCTGTCTGTCCATCTGTAAAATTTAGCATTACTTTTATCTCCAAAAGTATGTGAGATACAAAGCTAATTGTTGTTATTTAACTTTTTTTATTTATCTGCTATATGCCAGTTATTGTTTCAGAGAAGATTAACCCTTTCCCAAATGACAAAATATCATTTAGAGTGGTCCGATTTGAAGGCCCATGCAGATGGCAAAATGGGGATTGATAAAGATAGAATATGTATATGATATAGCACAGAAAATAATGAGACAACAGGAGAAAGTGTTGAAAATCAGCACTTTCAGCTTTTGCCTCAATGTTTTCCAAAGTCTTTTCTATCAAGCACATCAAAACTTGGTCTTGTTTGGGAAAGGGCTAACCCTATAATATTCTAACCCTAGTCTTACTTATGATTCCCTTTATTTTCAGCAACAAGACATTCAGAACAGACTATTGGATAACTTCCAGTCTAGATTCATGTCATTCTCTCTGAAGCTCCAGATTATCTCAGCCTTGGATCAGACCACAAGATTCCAGGTCAGTAGAACTGTTAATGTGGCTTTGTTTTGATAATCTAAAAATTTTACTATTTTGGGTAAATGGGAGTTTTGTAATTCAAAGATATGTATTGGCTAGGGCAAACATGCATATTGACATTTTTACACCTCTCCTTGTATGGATTGGGCTATATCTTTTCCTCTGCTTTTCCAGAAAGACTTAAAAAAAGCTAAACCTAAAGTGGTAGAGATTTCTTATTCTACGTTTCAGAATGCGTGTACAAACTTTGTGACAAGACATTTCTAGTGATTCCATGATCAAGGTTTTTGTTCTTAAGAATGCTGCACATAAGCTATATTTGGTTGGTAGATGCTTACGCTCTATGTGATGGTATTATGCGGCTTATGATACTTACTAAATGTCACCTTTTAATGCTCTTTTAAGGTGTCAACAGATATTAATGAAAAAGGAGCAAATCCTGGTAAAGAGTATTTTCTTCTTTCATCTCTTGTTATCCAGAGCGCTATTCATGATGCATATCATGATTAGTAGTTTTCTTGACAAGAATTTTGATGATATGTAACTAAATGAATGAATTTACCTTACCATTTATAAAACCCTTTCAGGATGGAGTAGAATGGTTTCTTGGAGTTCACAAGTTTCAGTCTACAGTTGTAAAAACAGAAAAGATTGAAGGAAGAGGAGAATTAACATGTTATCAGCGAGCTGTGCAGTGTCTACTGAGGAAACAAGTGGTTAGGGTTATTGTGGCTATGACTGCTCTCATTAAGAAAGTCCATACTTTTGAGATCATGAACAAACTGGCACATCAACTTGACAGGTTGGTATTTATACCGTTTTTATGCTCTCCGAAGGGAGAGCATATAGTCGCCGCTTTGTCTGTCCTTCTGTCCGTCCGTCCGAAGCGATTTCTTCATAACCCTTGGGCCAAATCAAATGAAACTTACCATGTGAACTCCTTATGACATAATGCCGATGCACTTTTCCCAGTTTTTGGATCTGAGGCCTCGTCATGGGAAAAGGGGACTTAAGACAAAATACAGTTTTTCTCTAATTTCTCCTATTTTAATGGTCAGAATTTGATGAAATTTCATATTAAAGTAGCAAATCAGATGCCCTTGACAATAAACTATTTTAAATTTGCGTATAAAATATATGCTATGGAAAAAGGGGGCTTAACATTTGTTAGCTTAATCTTAGCTCTGCACAGCATATATTTATTGTGACAATGCCTTATTCGGGGAGCATTGTTCGTCTCTGACGGCTCTTGTCCTTTTAGATAGAAAAACAAAAAAGAAGAATTATACTGGCACACTTATTTGGGTTGACTCTTTGGTTGGTAAGTCAGTCTAGCTTTTCTGTTGTTCACTCTTAGTTAAAAGTAGTTGTAGCATTGACAGCTGCCAAAAAAATCAAAGACTCGTCAAAATAGGAAGGAGTGGCAACTTGCAGTTGCCGATAAAGTTAATGCTAAGTTATGTATACTTATGTGTACATTATAGCTTAGAAAACCTTGAATCATCAACATTTTCTTCTTTTCCTGCAAAGGTTTCAAAACCCATATCAAGGTATCTTAAGCAGTCACTTTTTGGGAATGGGTTGAATAAAAATACCATTTTTTTGAGAACATGAATAATCAAACTGGCTGATTAATTATCAGGTACTCGTTTTGCTATCTCAGGATACAAAATTTTAAATTAGATTTATTGAAAAATTAAGAAGTATCGAATATAATACTATAAACTGAAGTAATTGTAAGCTTGAAAATTTGATTAATTAAAATTAAAAAAATGGGAGAAAAACTACTTTCGTTATCTCTTTCTAATCAAATGGCTCCTTCTATAACTGACCATGAAAAAAAAGTAAAAAACAACAACAACAACAACAAAAAAAACATTGTTTTTTTTTCTACATTTACCTTTTTTCAGTATCATTGAAAGCCTGCCAGACCTTCCTGATACAAATAACAAGCCTACAGATGAAGCCATGGAAACAGAACTGGATCAAATGGCCCCACCACTGAATGAAGCTGACCTTGATGCTATTACAGCCTGCATTGAAGAGATAAATAAAGTCTTCACTCTAGCCCCGTCACTCATTGTAAGTATAGTTTGTCTCTTATAAAAGATTGACAATAATAGTATTCTTGAAATAAGTCATACATCTTATTAAAGAGCTCAGTAAGGCGGAGTACATGCAACAAACCGCTCGAAAATTGACACAGAAATAAGAAAGTTATTGCACAATTTCTTACCCTTACCCTCTCCCAAACAAGACTTGGTTTTGACGTCCCCATCAGAATTGGCTTGGGAAAACATTGAAACAAAAGAAGAAACTGCTGATAACCAGCAGTTTCTCCTTTTGTCTCAATATTTTCTATGCCATATTTTGCACAAATTCTACCTTCAATAACATCCATTTTGTCATTTGTGGCAGTTTTTGAAGTGGATCTACCTAAAATTTTGTTGTTTGGGAAAGGGTTAAACGGGGCCAGTTTTGCCATAGTTGTTATCCATCACATGGTACACAATCTCCACCGTGATTTAGTATGATAGTGTGATTTCAGGCTCAACCCAGTCGGACCCTGCCAGGAAAGAAGATGTTTGAGATCAAACAAGCACCTGTAGATCCTTATCCAGGCCTGTATCACATGGCTAGCTCTTGGTAAGTTTATCAGTCAATACTTGCTCAAACTGTGAGGAGAAAAATACTTTTTGATTAGTCCATTATGAAAGCTTTAAAAATCATAGCATAAAAAAACAACTTGAAATGGAAAAAAGCTGGTTATGAGAATTTACTTTTTCCCCTTTAATGATTTCCAAGCTAATACCCCATAAGAATACCAAAACCAGTATAATTTGTTTGAATAAGTATACTCCTCAAAAAAAGTTAAGGACCACACATTCAAAGTGCGATATTTTGTGATTCCTTATATGAATCTATTTATGATTTCTTGCATGATAACTGCTATCCTTTCTTCATAATCAGTTGATCAGTAGATTGGAAAATTAACCACAGTAAAAACCGCAAGAGAAAAAAACATATCACTACCCTCAGGGGTGATAAAGTTCAGGATTAATCCTGAATTCCGGATTTAGCACTCCAGAATGGAGCATGTAATTCCATACATATTTGTGACAGAATAAAGTTTAACTGAGTTAAATCAGATGTTTGCCTTAACTAAAGCATGTTTCTATTGATTACTTTTGATATTTGGGCATTTTAAGTTCTCTATTTTTGATTCAAGAACATATTGGTACCTTTTCAGGATTAGTTTCACCGAATTTCAGGATTCAGAATTTCTGGCTGTTATCACCCCTGTACCCTTTAGAATGTTTGTTTTTGCATGTAATGGGTGGAATGACAACTTCCAGAAAAAGCCCTTTCTTCAATATTTTCTTTTGAAAAATCACATGTATGGCCGGTTTGACTATCTTGAACCTCTATTAAATCATGAAAGAAAATTAAAAGTTATAAACTAACTACTGGTACCCTGTATGAGGGATATAGACTATGCTTCTACCATCGCCCGTTTGAGAGCTTCCAGCATCACTTATGGAACGTTATGAGTAGAAATACTTTCTGTAATGATGGTCCCATTCATGTTCAACAGGATTCACGCGAGCAGAGTGTTCTGTCCATTGCATAAGTTACATTTTTCGCTATCTAAAAAAACTCAGTTGCAGTTCTAACCATGTGTGGATGGTCGTTATCGTCCACTAAAAGGAATTTAGGGACAATGGCACCACCGAATGGATAAGATTATCTGAGGAAAGCCTCCTCTCTATATCGATCACCAGTCAGCGACCTGTTAGGGTGGATTCCAAGTTCCGTAGAACCATCTTAACATACCCACCCCACACAAACGCATATGGCGCATTTCACCTATGGTCTTTACACCATATTATAAATCTTTCAAAAGCCGATTTTTTTCTGGAGAAACAATACGATGTTTCCGACTTTGGTATTCTGTCACAATTTGCACCGGTCGCATGCCAAAATAGACCTCAATTCTGCAAGGTGAAAGTTGCGTTGTGGACGCTGAAAGTCAATGTAATTTTGTCTGGTCTGTGCGGCTGAAGTGGGGCTCAACGAAAGCCTCTATGTGCATAATTTATGAGCTCAGATGTAATTTTTGTTGTTTGAACATAAACAGCTTGTACCTTTGATCTCTGGTGTAATTTGATGGATGATAACGCTCGTCTTCACACGTCTAGCTTTGTTCTCAGGAAGGAAAAAAGCAATCTATCGAAAGGTTAACAAGCTTTCCTTACATGAAACTCCTTAAACATGTGTGGGACTGTCATCGCAGAAGGATTCCTCTCTATAATGTCCACAGAGACATATTGGAAGCTTTTAAACGGGTCCCGATAGATGCATTGTCTAGATCCATTCATGCCGGAACCGGAAGTTGATTTCAAGCGTCTCTTCACATTGCATTGAAGTGATAGATGCATAAGATGGCCACGCAGGTTATGCGCCTGAATTCTCAGAGGAAAATCTTGAGAAACAAGGACCTTTTCTATAAAATGCTACCCCACCCACCACATGTAAAATCAAGCATTTTGAGGGGTAGTGCAATGTCAAGTTCTCTTACAATTTTAGTCTCGGCAATTTTTACAATCTCCCAATGAATTGTTATAGAGAAAAGATTTCCACTTATTATGCAGTAAGTCATTAACGAATTTATTTAAAGAATCGTAGAATATATTATTTCAAATATGTGGTCCTTAACTTTTTAGTCCCCTACCGGCGAAGCCGAAGGGGACTTTAGGTTCGCACTCTGTCCGTCAGTCCGTCTGTCCGTCCGTCTGTCTGTCTGTCTGTCTGTCCGTCAGTCCGGTGAATTAGTTTTCCAGACTTTTTTTCTCAACGCTTGCAGGTATTGAGCTGATTTTTGGTATATGAACACATATCAGTGAGTTACAGTTTCGTTCCGGTCCAATGATTTTTGAGGAAGATACGGATGCTGGACTTAGAAAATTTCTGGGAAACAACAGTTTTCCAGACTTTTTTTCTAAATGCTGGTAGCTATTGAGCTGATTTTTTGTATGTAGACTCGCATCAATGAGTTACAGAACAAGTTTGAGTTTTGTTCCGGTCCAATGATTTTTGAGGAAGATACTGATGCTCGACTTAGAAAATTACTGGGAAATTACAGTTTTCCGGACTTTTTTTCTAAACGCTTGCAGGTATTGAGCTGATTTTCGGTATGTAAACACATATTGATGAGATACAGAACATGTTTGAGTTTCGTTCCGGACAAATGATTTTTGAGGAAGATACGGATGCTGGACTTAGAAAATTTCTGGGAAACAACAGTTTTCCAGACTTTTTTTCTAAATGCTGGTAGCTATTGAGCTGATTTTTGGTATGTAGACTCGCATCAATGAGTTACAGAACAAGTTTGAGTTTCGTTCCGGTCCAATGTTTTTTGAGATAGATACGGATGCTCGACTTAGAAAATTACTGGGAAATTACAGTTTTCCGGACTTTTTTCTAAACGCTTGCAGGTATTGAGCTGATTTTCGGTATGTAAACACATATTGATGAGATACAGAACATGTTTGAGATTCGTTCCAGTCCAGTGGTTTTTGAGGAAGATACGGATGCTGGACTTAGAAAATTTCTGGGAAACAACAGTTTTCCAGACTTTTTTTCTAAATGCTGGTAGCTATTGAGCTGATTTTTGGTATGTAGACTCGCATCAATGAGTTACAGAACGAGTTTGAGTTTTGTTCCGGTCCAATGATTTTTGAGGAAGATACTGATGCTCGACTTAGAAAATTACTGGGAAATTACAGTTTTCCGGACTTTTTTTCTAAACGCTTGCAGGTATTGAGCTGATTTTCGGTATGTAAACACATATTGATGAGATACAGAACATGTTTGAGTTTCGTTCCGGACAAATGATTTTTGAGGAAGATACGGATGCTGGACTTAGAAAATTTCTGGGAAACAACAGTTTTCCAGACTTTTTTTCTAAATGCTGGTAGCTATTGAGCTGATTTTTGGTATGTAGACTCGCATCAATGAGTTACAGAACAAGTTTGAGTTTCGTTCCGGTCCAATGTTTTTTGAGATAGATACGGATGCTCGACTTAGAAAATTACTGGGAAATTACAGTTTTCCGGACTTTTTTCTAAACGCTTGCAGGTATTGAGCTGATTTTCGGTATGTAAACACATATTGATGAGATACAGAACATGTTTGAGATTCGTTCCAGTCCAGTGGTTTTTGAGGAAGATACGGATGCTGGACGTAGAAAATTTCTGGGAAATCACAGTTTCCAGACTTTTTTTCTGTAAGCTGGCAGCTTTTGAGCTGATTTTTGGTATGTAGACTCGCATTGATGAGTTACAGAACAAGTTTTAGTTTCGTTCCGGTCCAGTGATTTTTTTAGGAAGATACGGATGCTGGACTTAGAGTTTTTCGGGCTTCTTTTTCTAAACGCATACATAAAGCCGGTAGGGGACTTGGTATTGTTTTGCAATACTTCAGAATGCTTGTTTTGATGAGTATATTATCCATCCTGTCTATGAATTAAAACAAGCAGGGAGGGGTAGAATTATAAGATTGACATTGAACTTATATAGTATCATGATAAATGGTTCATGAAAGGTTTATGGCTGTGCTGAATGAAACATGATATGGCTGCTTTCTAATTTGATTTAAATTTAAATATACATGTATTAAAAGAAGGTCTGTCTTGCTTGCTAAGTTTGTAATTTGGGAATCTATCAATGTGGGGATCTTAGTTGCATCAAATCCTGACTTGGCAGATATTCCTCTTGAAAGTAATTTTTCTTTCGATAAGTAATAAACAAATTGTTTGAAAAACCATTTAATTAAGTTACCTCTATTATTGCAGTCGGCTGGTAGAATCCCTGTTTTTCCTGGTGTCATGTCCGTCCACCTCCTGCATACCGACACTGTTTGGTGCTGTTAGATCTCTGGTACAGACCATGTTCAGCTCGCATCAGGGGCTTCTGTACCTGAGTTCAAGACCTGGACTGGTCAACAAGTTTGTACAGTCTCTCATTCAGATAAATGTAAGTCTGTTTATGTTTTAGCCTTTACTAAAAAGGCCTGTTTGGACGACCTTAATAGAAAAGGTTTGGGGAAAACATTGAGACTAAATAAGAAAATGCTGATGCTTATTATTTTCTTGGCTATATTCTGCACAAGTTTGATCATATCAGCATCCTTTTTGTGGTCTTCTGTAGCTTTTAAATTTGACCACACTAAAATTTTGCTGTTTTGGGAAGTGTTAACTTGTGCTACTTGTTTTTGTGACTTGTTATATTCCATTCAGTAAAAAAAAATGAGTTCGATATTAACACTGCCTGCCTGTTTCTTGGTCAGGTTTCAGATGTTTGGGCTGATCTTGTTCTATGCTGTCTGCAATAGGAACTTGAATATTTTTGGAGTACTCAAGGGTAATTATGATTTTCATTCCTCCAGGAGTATAGTCGAGACGAGGTATCTGAAGACAATGCAGCCCAACAACTCGGTATAGAGTTAATATATCATCTACAGACTCTTGTGTTTGTGGATAAACTTATGGAGTACCACAATAGACCAAGTATGTATTATTGTACAATCTCTTCTTATGTCAAAAGCATTATTTACAACCATGCAAAGTTATTTTATCCTTTTGAATGCAACAATCATGTAAGATTGAATAAGTATGATTTTTTGTGTTAAAATAAATGTGTATCAAAAGAAATTAGTATAAAAAAATACTGAATTTCAGATTTAGACAAATTAATGTTTCAAATATCAAATCGTTAGAATGGCAATACAAACACTCTGTGAAAAATTTAAGACACTATGATAATATTATACCCCCCACCTACGAAGTAGAGGGGGGTATATTGGTTTCACCATGTCTGTCTATCTGTCCGTCCATCCGTCCGTCCGTAGACTTTTTCGTTTCCGTGCTCTAACTCGAGAACCAGTTGACCTAGGATCATGAAACTTTACAGAGTTGTTGCCCATGACCCAAGGAGGTGCCCTATTGTTTTTGGGTCACCAAGGTCAAAGGTCAAGGTCACAATCGGACTTTGTTTAAAATCCGTTTCCGTGCTCTAAGTCAAGAACTGGTTGACCTAGGATCATGAAACTTTACACAGTTGTTGTCCATGACCCAAGGAGGTGCCCTATTGTTTTTTTGGTCACCAAGGTCAAAGGTCAAGGTCACAATCGGACTTTGTTTAAAATCCGTTTCCATGCTCTAAGTCAAGAACCGGTTGACATAGGATCATGAAACTTTACACAGTTGTTGTCCATGACCCAAGGAGGTGCCCTATTGTTTTTGGATCACCAAGGTCAAAGGTCAAGGTCACAATCAGACTTTGTTTAAAATCCGTTTCCGCGCTCTAACTCGAGAACCGGTTGACCCAGGATCATGAAACTTTACACAGTTGTTGCCCATGACCCAAGGAGGTGCCCTATTGTTTTTGGGTCACCAAGGTCAAAGGTCAAGGTCACAATCAGACTTTGTTTAAAATCCGTTTCCATGCTCTAAGTCAAGAACCGATTGACCTAGGATCATGAAACTTTACACAGTTGTTGTCCATGACCCAAGGAGGTGCCCTATTGTTTTTGAGTCACCAAGGTCAAAGGTCAAGGTCACAATCGGACTTTGTTTAAGATTCGTTTCCGTGCTCTAAGTCAAGAACCAGTTGACCTACAGCACTTTTTCAGTGACAAGGTGCTAGTGGGGGGTATTTGTCCGCTTTGCGACAGTTCTAGTTTGTTGTTAGCTCCACTGGTCATAAGGCCAACTGGCTTTTGTTTTCATTACATAATCAAAGAAATTACTGTAAGAATTCTGAAAGGCTCTATTTCTTTTAAATTGCATCAAATGATCACTTTATATACAGTCGGACCGTGTTTATCCGGACATCATTAACTCTTTCGCTGCCAAATTTCCTGGAATTATTCTATTTCCAGTGCCAATTTTTTTTAACTTCATAACAGGGCTTATCAGTTTATAATGTAGTTAAATCCTTATTTGATGAATTCTAAGCTGAAACCATCAGGAATGATTGCACATAACCTATTTTGTTGAATACTATACTTTTTATCAGGCAGTTTGATCAGATGACCCTGACCTTGACCTTGAATGACCTAATTAAGCTATTGTTTTGAAGTTGCCAAAAGGCGACATTGGCAGTCTCCTAGAAGGTCGCTTTTCGGCGACATTGGCAGCGAAAGAGTTAATCCGGAATATTCAATATCCGGAAATAATTTCTTGGGAACGTACTTTTTATTAGCTCACCTGAGCACGAAGTGCTCAAGGTGAGCTATTGTGGTCACTTTTTGTCCGTCGTCCGTCTGTCTGTCTGTCTGTCTGTCTGTCCGTCCGTCCACAATTTCGTGTTTACACTCTAGCATCTACAAATATAAGCCAATCTTGACCAAACTTGGTCAAAACATGTATGGCCATAAGATCTCGGATGAGTTTGATTATGGGTCAGATCGAACTAGAAAGTCAGGAGTTATCTGCCCTTGAATGCGAAAAATACTTACTTTTGACATTGTTTACACTCTAGCATCTACAATTATTGATCAATCAAGACAAATCTTGGACATAACATTGCAGAGCATAAGATCTCGGATGAGGTCGATTTTCAGTCTGATCTGACCAGAAGGACAAGAGTTATGTGCCCTTGAATTTGACAAAATTGCCATTTTCGGCTGTTTTTGACCTTGTTTACACTCTAGAATCTACAGTTATTCATCAATCAAGACAAAACTTTGACACAATGTTTGGGACCATAAGATCTCGGATGAGTATGATTTTCAGTCTGATCTGATCAGAAAGTCGAGAGTTACTTGCCCTTGAATTTGACAAAATTGTCATTTTTGGCTGTTTTCGACGATGTTTACACTCTAGAATCTACAATTATTGATCAATCAATCCAAAACTTGGACACAATATTGGGGATCATAAGATCTGGGATGAGTTTGATTTTCAGTCTTATCTGATCAGAAAGATGAGAGTTATGAGCCCTTGAATTTGACAAAATTGCCGTTTTTGACTGTTTTGACCTTATTTACACTCTAGAATCTACAATTTTTGACCAATCAAGACAAATTTTGGACACAAGGTTGGAGACCATAAGATCTCATATGAGTTTGATTTTCAGTCTGATCTGACCAGAAAGGTGAGAGTTATGTGCCCTTGAATTTGATAAAATTGCCGATTTCGTCTGTTTTTGACATTGTTTACACTCTATAATCTACTATTATTTATCAATTAAGACAAAACTTGAACACAATGTTTGAGACCATAAGATCTTGGATAGGTTTGATTTTCAGTCCAATCTGATAAAAAAATGGAGAGTTATGTGCCCTTGAATTTGATAAAATTGCCGATTTCGGCTGTTTTTGACATTGTTTACACTCTATAATCTACTATTATTTATCAATTAAGACAAATCTTGGACACAATGTTGGATATCATAAGATCTCGGATGAGTTTGATTTTCAGCCTGATCTGACTAGAAAGTCGAGAGTTATGTGCCCTTGAATTTGACAAAATTGCTGTTTTCGGCTGTTTTCGACCTTGTTTATACTCCAGAATCTACGATTATTTATCAAACAAGACAAATCTTGGACACAATGTTGGGCACGATGAAATCTTGGATGAGTTCGATTTTCACAATGTTATTGACCATAAGTTCGTTTTCAGTCTTAAAGTCATAAATATTTTTTGAAATGAAGAAAAGTTGCTTATATTATTTTGGTTCAGGTGAGCGATATAGGACCATCATGGTCCTCTTGTTCATAAATTGTACACTTTAATCTGGAAATTCGCGTTCCGGAACCGGACAGAAAAAATGGGGAACGAAAAACGTAAAACTGTTTAAATGTGCTCCGATAGTCCGAATCAAGGGTTGACAATCCGGATGAAGCACATGTAAATTACTATCTATTGTCACCTCGTTTGATAGGATTAACGCATCAATTAACTGTTTGACACGAGTGTCTAAATGGTGACGCTTGATTGCAGACAACTTTCCCATACTCATTACAAAACATGCGTGTGTACAAAGGCGTGACAATTAATTTCATAACCATGCATACGGACACTTGTTAAAGTTGAGAAAAAAATTCATGAGTAAAGATGTTTATACTTTCGAGTGTTATAGCTATTAATTCCCAAGATTTTTTTTCTTGGTTACGAATAACCTAGCGCTAAAATCGAAATACAAAATGTATTACAATTTTTTCTCCCAACCGAATCACGTGATTTTTTCACGCAGGAGCGTGCTTTCCAAATTTGGCAACGCATACTATGCAATGTTTACAAAAACAGCGCGTGCTAGTAAGTGCTTGAAATATGGATGACGTAAACCAACCATTCTCGATTTCGATTGGTCGGTATGCAAAAATTGTCATTAGAAACTGCATGTACATTAAACAAAAACCTATAAATCAATTTCCAATTCCTTCGTAATATATTTTAAAACTTATTAGTTTCTACCATTTTCGTCCCGGAGATTACGAGAACTCACGCAACTGTGATTCTCATGACACACCTTATAATACAACAACAACAACTAAAGAAAATCCGCGGCATTCGGTCAAAATTTGTTAATTCGGAAATTCGGCTAATCCGGACAATCCTGTGGGAAACGAAAGTGTCCGGATTAACGCGACTGAACTGTAATTTGTATTTCAGAGAGAAATATTCTGGAAGACCAAGAACCCATAACTATATTACACACACTGTACACGATGACATTTAGTCCACTAGGCAGAAGCACAGTTATCAATGTATTAACCATGGACGATAATGTCAACTGTTTGTTGCCCTTCTTTACTTTGAGTGGTAAGTTTGGGTTTTCAATACACGCAAAAAAAATCAGAAATTTTTAGATTGAAAGTTTGCTCAATGAACAAAACTATCATTAATAGATTGTAATTAAAAAATATTATTCATAGTATAGAAATCCATGAAAAAATACTGTCATATGAATTTTTCTTACCACTGTAATCAGTGTTATTGTCAAAAAAAATTCTGTTAGCCGCAAAAGTTAGAATTTAATTCTACGTTTTAAGGTAGAATACCAATAATGTGGCCATTTTGAGATTCATAAATGGTCGGATTTTTTCGGGCGTTGTTGTTACGTATCGGAACCTATTTGGGCATGGTCGTACACATTCCGCGGTGAAAAGTTCCACGCCAAATGTTTTGGACATCGCCCAAATAATTTGACGTCGCGCGAATCTCATTAGTGGTGGACTACCTTAAACAAGTTCGACTTAACCTAATTCTTTAACCCCTTCCCAAATGGCAAAATTTTAGGGTGATCCACTTCAAAAACTGTAAAAAATGACTAAATGAATGTTATTAAAGATAGGATTTGTGTAAAATATGGCATAGAAAATATTGAGACAAAAGGAGAAACTGCTGATTATCAGCAGTTTCTTCTTTTGTTTCAATGTTTTCCCAAGCCTTTTCTAATATGGACGTCAAAACCAGGTCTTGTTTGGGAAAGGGTTAATCATCTTTTTATATCTCTAATTCCTATTTCTTTTCAATGTAGGTATTGAAAAGGATGATGCAAAACTGAAGAAGTGTGTATGTGTTAGTTACAGTACAGAGTTGTTAAACACAATCCTTCATCATAGTGAAAATGTAGAGTTTTTGAAGAAACATGGAGCAAGATTGTTGGCTCTCGGAGAATCAGGTATGTCTCATAGTTTTACATCTAATGTTGTTGGTACTCATTGTTGCCAAATTAAAGAAATGTGTGTAAGTAGGTGTTGCACTTTCAGAGCGTGGTAGTGACTTAAAAAATACAAAATATCTTAAAAAAGAATAATCAAACCCTATGTTGTTGGTACCCATTGAAATTGTCTCTTTCAAGACAATTTCAATGAGTACCCACAACATTGGGTTTGGATTTGAAATACTAAAGTTTGAATGTTTTCAAGACTTCTTGAAGAGACATGGCGCAAGATTGTTGGCTCAGAGAATCTGGTAGGTACTCATTTTTATCGAGACTTGACTTTATTTTTGGGGAGCTAATCCTACAGCCCTAGTGTTGGTTTCAGTTACTTAGACAAGAATTTTAGACAAAAATTGTAACCTGGGCCCATACTCACCAACACTTTCAAAATTTCAAAATTAGACTTAACCCATTACCTCACAGTGATGCTTTTTGACGCCCAACAAGATAAAGGCTTTGGAAAGCATTGTAGAAAATGAAGAAATTGCTTGTGGCAAGCAATTTCTTCATTTCCCACAATGTTTTCTACCCCAAAAGTTGTAAAATTTTGAAATTTCATCACATTGAAATTGTCGTCTGTAACTTCTTTCGGTTTGGACAAGCTTGAAATTTTGTTGTTTGGTAATGGGTTAATCTAATGAATTTTCTAATTGGGAGTCTAATTGTAAAGTATGTATTTACCAACACGTTCTAAATTTTAGATTGTACTAAATCTTAAGAAAATTCTTTAGAAGTCCAAGTCTACCCCCTGCAGTGCTAAAGTATGTTACAGTGTTTAAGAAATGGCAGCTGCGCACCGCTTCAAGGCTTGACACATGTAAATTGACAAAGAAATCCAAAAACAAAACTATCATCTGTTTGAAACTTAATCTTTTATAATATTTTGATGAGATGCCGCCTTTTTGAAGATATTTGAATGCGCAAATTGTCACTTGACCTTAATAAAAAAAAGTCAGCTGATTAGAAATATGTCCTTTTCAGGCAAAATATTTGTCTTATCATGGGCAAAATAAACATGTTCGTCTTCAATTCGTCTATCAAATATTGTCACAGAAAAATCAGCTCAAACAGCAAGGAATGCAACTCAACTCTTTAAATAAAGTCTTTATTATTTTTTTTATTATTATTATTATTATTACTCTATGACTAGATAACTGGACTGTCTCTACTTAGAAGTTGGGAGCCGAATTTTTCGGACATGCTAAAAAATAAACCTAGTTTTTTTTGGACGCTATTCAAAATATTTTCCTAAGTAATCGGACAACAAAAAAAAGTTAATTAATTTTGTTCGATTATTTTAGCCTATTACACGGTGGGGATTGTGCATGCTGGGATGGATAACGAATACGGACAAAAATAATCTTGAATCTTGTCAAATATTTTGCAATAACTCCTTTATTTCTTTGTCGATTTTCAAAAGGTCTGTTGCATGTACCCCGCCTTGAAAATCTCTTTCCTCGGATACATGGATTATTTGTGGTATCCTTTTAATTTTTAGCTCACCTGAGCAACATGCTCAAGGTGAGCTTTTGTGATCACCCTGTGTCCGGCGTGCGTTGTGCGTTGTGCGTTGGAAGTCGTCAACAATTTCTTTAAACATCTTCTCCTCCTTAACCACTGGGCCAATCCTAATCAAGCTTGGCAGGAATGTTTCCTAGGTGACCCTTTTTAAAACTTGTTTTCAAATTTTTGATTCGTCAAAAAATGTGGGCGTGGCAGGGCGGGGCTTATCAGACTTAGAGAAATTGTTAAATAATTCTTCAAAAATCTTCTTCTCCTTAACCATTGAGTCAATTTCTACCAAAGTTGGCAGAAATGTTCCTTGGGTGACCCATTTCAAAACTTGTTTTCAAATTTTTGATTCGTGAAAAAATGTGGGCGTGGCAGGGCAGGGCTTATCAGACTTAGAAAAATTGTTAAATAATTCTTCAAAAATCTTCTTCTCCTTAACCATTGAGTCAATTTCTACCAATGTTGGCAGAAATGTTCCTTGGGTGACCCATTTCAAACCTTGTTTTCAAATTTTTGATTCGTAAAAAAATGTAGGCGTGGCAGGGCTGGGCTTATCAGACTTAGAGAAATTGTTAAATAATTCTTCAAAAATCTTCTTCTCCTTAACCATCAAGTCAATTTTTACCAAAGTTGGCAGAAATGTTCCTTGGGTGACCCATTTCAAAACTTGTTTTCAAATTTTTAATTCATCAAAAAATGTGGGCGTGGCAGGGTGGGGCTTATCAGACTTAGAAAAATTGTTAAATAATTCTTCAAAAATCTTCTTCTCCTTAACTATTCAGTCAATTTTTAGCTCACCTGAGCACGAATGTGCTCATGGTGAGCTATTGTGATACCGCTGTGTCCGGCGTCCGTCGTGTGTCGTGTGTCGTGTGTCGTCCGTCGTCCGTCAAACTTTGCCTTGTGTGCACTCTAGAGGCCACATTTTTTGCCCAATCAACCTGAAATTTGCTCAGAATGATTGTCTTGATGAAATCTCGGACAAGTTCGAAATTGGGTCATCTGGGGTCAAAAACTAGGTCACGGGGTCAAATCTTAGAAAAACCTTGTGTGCACTCTAGAGGCCACATTTTTTGCCCAATCAACCTGAAACTTGCTCAGAATGATTGTCTTGATGAAATCTCGGACAAGTTTGAAATTGGGTCATCTGGGGTCAAAAACTAGGTCACGGGGTCAAATCTTAGAAAAACCTTGTGTGCACTCTAGAGGCCACATTTTTTGCCAAATCAACTTGAAATTTGCTCAGAATGATTGTCTTGATGAAATCTCGGACAAGTTCGAAATCGGGTCATCTGGGGTCAAAAACTAGGTCACAGGGTCAAATCTTAGTAAAACATTGTGTGCACTCTAGAGGCCACATTTTTTGCCCAATCAACCTCAAAATTGATCAGAATGGTTGTCTTGATGAAATCTCGGACTAGGTTGAAATTGGGTCATCTGGGGTCAAAAACTAGGTCACGGGGTCAAATCTTAGAAAAACCTTGTGTGCACTCTAGAGGCCACATTTTTTGCCCAATCAACCTCAAAATTGATCAGAATGATTGTCTTGATGAAATCTCGGACAAGTCTGAAATTGGGTCATCTAGGGTCAAAAACTAGGTCACGGGGTCAAATCTTAGAAAATCCTTGTGTGCACTCTAGAGGCCACATTTTTTGTCCAATCAACCTGAAATTTGATCAGAATGTTTGTCTTGATGAAATCTTGGACAAGTTTGAAATTGGGTCATCTGGGGTCAAAAACTAGGTCACGGGGTCAAATGTTGGAAAATCCTTGTGTGCACTCTAGAGGCCACATTTTTTGCCCAATCAACCTGAAATTTGATCAGAATGATTATCTTAATAAAATCTCGGACAAGTTCGAAATTGGGTCATCTGGGGTCAAAAACTAGGTCACAGGGTCAAATCTTAGAAAAACCTTGTGTGCACTCTAGAGGCCACATTTTTTGCCCAATCAACTTGAAAATTGATCAGAATGATTGTCTTGATCAATTCTTGGACAAGATCGAAATTGGGTCATCTGGGGTCATAAACTAGGTCATGAGGTCAAATCTTTGTAAAACCTTGTGTGCACTCTAGAGGCCACATTTTGCCCAATCAACCTGAAAATTGATCAGAATGATTGTCTTGATCAATTCTAGGTCACAAGGTCAAATCTTAGTTAAACCTTGTGTGCTCCCTAGAGGTCACATATTTTGCCCAATCAACCTGAAAATTGGTATACAAAAAGTTTATTATATCAGGTGAGCGCTTCAGGGCCAATGGCCCTCTTGTTACAAAAGTTGACAGAAATGTTCCTTGGGCAACCCTTTTCAAAGGTTGTTTTCAATTTTTTGATTCGTCAAAAAATGTGGGTGTGGCAGGGTGGGGCTTATCAGAATTTGAGAAATTGTTAAATAATTCTTTAAAAATCAAATGTTGATCCAATTTGTACCAATATTGGCTTGTATGTTTCTTGAGTGACTGTTTTCTCTGTGTTGAGAAATTTTTGATTCGTCAAAAAGTGAGGGCATGGCAGGGCGGGGCTTGTCAGACTTAGAGAAATTGTTAAATAATTCTTCAAAAATCTTCTTCTCCTTAACCATTGAGTCAATTTCTACCAAAGTTGGCAGAAATGTTCCTTGGGTGACCCATTTCAAAACTTGTTTTCAAATTTTTGATTCGTGAAAAAATGTGGGCGTGGCAGGGCGGGGCTTATCAGACTTAGAAAAATTGTTAAATAATTCTTCAAAAATCTTCTTCTCCTTAACCATTGAGTCAATTTCTACCAATGTTGGCAGAAATGTTCCTTGGGTGACCCATTTCAAACCTTGTTTTCAAATTTTTGATTCGTAAAAAAATGTAGGCGTGGCAGGGCTGGGCTTATCAGACTTAGAGAAATTGTTAAATAATTCTTCAAAAATCTTCTTCTCCTTAACCATCAAGTCAATTTTTACCAAAGTTGGCAGAAATGTTCCTTGGGTGACCTATTTCAAAACTTGTTTTCAAATTTTTAATTCATCAAAAAATGTGGGCGTGGCAGGGTGGGGCTTATCAGACTTAGAAAAATTGTTAAATAATTCTTCAAAAATCTTCTTCTCCTTAACTATTCAGTCAATTTTTACCAAAGTTGACAGAAATGTTCCTTGGGCAACCCTTTTCAAAGGTTGTTTTCAATTTTTTGATTCGTCAAAAAATGTGGGTGTGGCAGGGTGGGGCTTATCAGAATTTGAGAAATTGTTAAATAATTCTTTAAAAATCAAATGTTGATCCAATTTGTACCAATATTGGCTTGTATGTTTCTTGAGTGACTGTTTTCTCTGTGTGTTGAGAAATTTTTGATTCGTCAAAAAGTGAGGGCATGGCAGGGCGGGGCTTGTCAGACTTAGAGAAATCGTTAAGTACAATTCTTCAAAAATCTTCTTTTCCTTAACCGATGAGTCAATTTTTACTAAACTTGGCCAAAATGTTCCTTGGGTGACCCTTTGCAAAACTTGTTTTCAAATTTTTGATTCGTGAAAAAATGTGGGCGTGGCAGGGCGGGGCTTATCAGACTTAGAGAAATCATGAAAAAAATCTTTAAAAATCAATCATTGGTCAAATGGGACAGTACCGGGTTCGGAAGATAACTCTTATTTACCTATCGGATTAACTCCCTTGAATCTACTGGGTAGTTCCGGTCGGATTTTACTCTATATGTCTATATAGAAATAGTGTTGATTCTAATCATCTGACATCATATAAGCAAAAAATTTATACGAATTTTTGCTCTTTTTTAGACAATTGTAAATCATTTGTAAACTGTAGAAAACAGCTTTTTTCAGAATGTAATTTTAATGGGTTTATTTTCAATTCATAGGTAATGTTATGCCGCGTGTCCTTGTTTGAAACGAATTAACATTTTAATATATTAATTGTTTCATTCTTTAAATCAGACTTCCTCACTTCGCGTTTAATGGGTATCATAAGACATTGCAAATATGAAAACTAAAGTAAAATGAGGTATAGCCTATAATAGTTTTCTCTGAATATGCTTTTAAATCTCGGCAACTCCGTCGTCATAGTTAGTGACCTTCCAGTATAACATACTTAAATTTTATTGCTTGGAAAGGGATTAAGAATTAATTGTTACCGACAAAAGGAGATTGACACGTGTATGTGTATGTGCATATCATCCTAATCAAATTCCTTTAATTATCCAGCACGAGATTACAAGTTACTGTATATCACACTTAGTCAATAGACAAAAGATCTACAAGAACGACGTGATAAATAGACATGACAACATTCCAACTTTCATCCCGCATTACGTAATTTTACGAATGAATAAACATATTTGCTTAAAAGTGAAATTGCAATATGTATGACAATTGACAAGTGACAAAAAAAGTTTGTTTGAAGTTTAACCCTTTCCCATCATTTTAAATCAACCGTTCTTATTTTGAAGCTGTTGCTGCTTGCATGTTACGAAATGTTTTATACCAAAGGCAAAATATGCATAAATCATAGTAAACTGGATATTAAAGGAAATTGGGAAATCGCTAATTATCAGCAATTTGTCCATTTCTCTCATTTTTTCCTTACATATTTCTAATGGGGAAGTAAAAAACCAGGTTTTTCTTGGGAAAGGGTTAATGTTAATGGACGGTACTGGATATATAACAACTGTACACGGCAACAGATAAGAGAGGTAAACTCTTCTAAAACAAATATTTTAAATCTTCAACAAACCTTAAGGCTATGATTTGAATCGTTTTGACAGGATGATTCATTGAATACCAACAGCACAGGGTTTGATGAAAAATTTAAGATATTTTGCATTTTGAAATGCCTTTACCTGTCTTATCTGTAGCCCCAACCGGAAGCGGAACAACCCAAAATTTCAAGGGGAATAACTTTCAAGGGAAATCACTCTTAGATCCCGGTAGAGTTCTATTTGAACCAAACTTGGCAGATCTGTTTCTTGAGTGACTGTTTTCAATGTGTGTTCATGAATTTTTTTATTTGTCAAAAAATGTAGGCATGGCAGGGCGGGGCTTATCAGACTTGGAGAAATCATTAAACAATTCTTTCAAAATTTTCTTCTCCTTAACTGTTGGACCAAATTATACCAAAATATCCAGGAATGTTCCTTAAGTACCCCTTTTTATTTTATTTTTTTTTACGAATTTCTGATTCGTAAAAAACGTGGACATGGCAGGTTGGGACTTATTTGACTAGGAGAAATGATAAGAAAAATCAACTGTTGGGCCAATTTGTACCAGGGATGTTGCTTGAGTGACTCTTTTTAACAATAGTATTGTTTGTGAATTTTTGATTTGTTAAAAAAATGAGTGTGGCAGGGTAGGGCTTATCAGACTTCAAAAATCATAAAGAAATTCTTCAAAAATCAATTATAGGGCCAATTTAAACCAAGTATAGCAAAATGCTCATTGAGTTACTCTTTTCAAACACTTGGTTGTAATTTTTTGATAGGTTAATAAATGTTGATGAGGCAAGGAGGGGCTTATCATATTAAGCATATTAATGCTTGTAATGTATCATTCTGATGTTTCAAAATTTAATTGTTAAAGTTAAATCTTGGTTATAAAAATCAAACTGGAACAGCACATGATATTCAATATTAAAGATGTTACTACATGCAATATGATTGAATACTAATGTGACTTCATTGCATTCATTGGAAATTATGAAACTTTATTAACAATAATTTGATACGACTTATATATTTTGTATATCGTACACAATCAAATACAGGAAGAACTCAGGTGAGCGATATCAGTGCCTTTCAGGCACTCTTGTTCCAAAAATTGATCCCAACTGACCAGAAAAAGAAATGATAACGACAACGGCAAAATAAGCCACGCTTTAGGTAGGAAATTGTGCAATAATTATTTCTGTGTCAATTTTCAAGCGGTTTGTTGCATGTACCCGCCTTACTGAGCGCTTTCCTCAGGTGTATTACTTATTTGAAAACTTCCCATATTTTTCCCAAAAATTGATCCCAACTGACCTGAAAAACGATCAGATTTTCTGTCGTTTTTCTGGTCGGTTGGGATCACTTTTCGCAAAAAGTACAAAGAGGTTTCGTGTAAAGCTAACATCGGAGGAAAGAGCTCAGTAAGGCGGGCTACATGCAACAAACCGTTTTTGAATTGACGCAGAAATAAGGAAGTTATTGCAAAATGTCTTACCTGAAGCGAGGCAAATTTGTCCGTAGATTTACCCATCCCAGCATGCACAATGCCCACCTGGATTACAGTATCAACATTTGCTTCTTTTGCCTCATTGTTTGACCAGACTCTCTTTAGAGAAATCATATCACTAATTGATTTGTTTCCTTTTTTCACTTTTCTCTACAGAGTTTAGTTCAGCATTTTCTCCTTTTGTCTCAATATTTTCTCAGCTAAATTTTACACAAATTCTCTTGTTATTAACATCTATTTTGACTTCTACAGCAGCTTTGCCAGAGGACCAACATTATTATTGCTGCTTTGGAAAGGGTTGAATACCTGCAAACTAGGAAAAAATGTATTTCCTCTTTTCCCTACAGAGTTTAGCCACAAAGTGTCAAGGTTGAAGGATTGGTTACTGCCCCTGAAGAATCTGCCAGCCTATAATAGTCAAGATGGCCTCTCGGTGCTTGTTGAACAACTGAAGACTTGATTATTGTTGTTGCATAAAGGGACCCTTTCCCATATAAGAACTGGTTTTGATGTCCCTGATTGAAAAAAGCTTTGGCAAACATGGAGGCAAAAGAGGACCAATATTAATTATTGTTGTTTTGGAAACAGTTCAATACATGTACCTGCAAACTAGAAAGAAATCTATTTTCTCTTTTCCCTTCAGAGTTCAGTCACAAAGTGTCAAGGTTGAAGGATTGGTTACTGCCCCTGAAAAATCTGCCAGCCTACAGTCAAGATGGCCTCTCTGTGCTTGTTGAACAGCTGAAGACCTATGTAGAGGAAGTGTCTAAACTGCCCCGGGGTCTCATAACTGTATTGAGGGTGCTGAAATACCTAGCTGTGGCCCCTACAAACGATTATCCAGATGGTAAAATGAAAATTTTCTCAAATTGAAAAGTTCTGTCCTTTTTCACACTGAAGTTAAGATATTTAGACCTTAGTGTTGGAAATGTGATGGCAAATTACATGACAAGCAAGCTGATTGAACAAGACGTATGTTTCAACCATTTGGATTGATTTTTGTGTAATTTTGGACCTTGACTAAGAAAAGACTTGGTTGTTAGATACTCCTCCAGAAGAACTATGTGAATACCACACCCCACCCCAGTAAGCAAAGTTGGGATGTATAAAGGAATGAATCACCCCGTTTGTCTGTCTGTCTGTCCATCCGTCCCCATTTCTCTTGAGCACATTCTCCCAAACAGCTTGACAGATTTTGATGAAGATTTACATGAATGATCAACATGGTTTGGACAATGACATGAAGAGATTTCTTTGCTGTCCAAGGGAGATAATTTGACTTGTAACCAGCACTGGTAGGTGATATTAGTCAACTTTGCGACTGTTCTTTTTCCTTCAATTTTAACAGTGACATTGTTTTTGATTACAGACAAGAACAATGAGATGAAATACAAGTTTATCCTGCTAGAGCTGTACAGTGCTGATTGTTTTGCCATGTTTATCACGATTCTACAGGTAAAAGTTTTATTTATAAATCATTAACCCTTTCCCAAACAAGAGACGGCTAATCATACGATGAGAGAAAACTTTTATTATAAAGTAAATGCTCATGCCATATACTTGACCGTTGCTAACTTTATATATACTGGTAATACCAATAGTGGTGCAAGTTTTTGCTGAACTTGCAAATATTGATAGAGTTTGTCTTTGAGAATCATGCTTGTAAATGTTATGTATTAACCCTTTCCCCGAACGACAAAATTTTAGGGTGGTCCACTTAAAAACTGGCACAAATGACAAAATCGAAGTTATTAAAAATAAAGTTTGTGTGAAATATGACAAAGAAAATATTGAGACAAATGGAGAAACTGCTGGTTATCAGCAGTTTCTTCTTTTGTTTCAATATTTTCCCAGGCATTGTCTATTAGCGACGTCAAAACCAGGTCTTGTTTGGGAAAGGGTTAATACCATGAATTCATCATGAAACTTTTACAGAAAGTGAGTGACATCATGTTACGGCCCTGGCAGAAAGGCATTCCTCGCAGCAGTGAAGTTCTAGCTAACTATATCTCTATTATCAAGCCTTGTTTAGAGATTGTGAAAACTACAACACAGTTTCTTATTCTCTCAAGAGGATCGGAGGTGAGTGAAATTTATATGAGCCAGAATCTGTAGAAAGGGCTTATATAGATTAGCATTTCGGAAAATAGAATTTTGAGATAAGCCTGTGGTTAAAAGTAATTTAAAATGTCTCTAATCTACTAACTTTCAATTGCTTCTGGTCATATACAAGCTATTAGAGAACAACATGGATCTTTATCTCAAATGCCATAATGGATCTTTTTTAGATCCTGACTCATATATGATATGTGCTGGGATGTGAGAGAAGGTCTCTATTAATATTTTAGACCAACATTGATCATTTTCTCACAATGTAGTGTATCCTGTTATTCACTCTTGATTAGATTTATTACTTTATAAGTAAGAATCACTCCTTTCCCAAACAGTCAATTTTCAATTCTTTCTCAAACAGCCATATTTTTAACATAATTGAAAGCTTGTACAGATAACAAAATGGATTTTGATAGAACTACAATATGTGTACAATATAGCTCAGAAAATATTATGGCAAAAAGAAACACTACTGGTTATGGGCCTTTTTTTCATTTGCATCAAAGACTTTCCAAACCTCTTCTGTTAGCTGAACCAAAAATTTTCATAGTTTGATAGTTAATTAGATACTAAGTTCAACTGTCAATTTTGGTGTTTAATTCTTTATTTAGTTGTCTGTCAGTAGACATATATAGAAAAACATGCAGTTTTCAAACATGAATATAGCATGATTCATATTACAGTTTTTGTTTTTCAGTTTCGAGACTTGACCAGCCTACCTGTACTGTTTGAGCTTCATACAGTGTTGTGTTCTGTACCGGCATCTAGCTTACTGGTGGTGGAAATCACTGGGGTAAGTGTGGCCCTTACAACACCATAGCCCTTTCTGAAACATTGAACCTTGGACAAATTTGCCAATAACTAAATCAATCCAGCTGTCTGATTGAGAATTCTCTTTGATAGGGTTGGATGTATTGAGGAAAAGGGAGAAAATGCTGATAATCAGCATTTTCTTCCTTTTCTTCAATATTTTCCTAACCTGTACACAAACAGGAACTGATAATGAACAGCCTTCCTATTTTATTTGAACTTCATACTGTCTTATGTTCTGTGCTAGCCTCTAGTGTACTGGTGGTTGAATTTACTGGGGTGATGGTTTCTGTACAGCTGTGGAGCGTAATAGAGGTTGTTGCCATAGTGCAATTGGTAGTTCGTTAGACTCTTTTATGAGGTCCTAGGCTTGATCTCCTGGCTGCCGCAAACATTGTGTCTTACATTTTTCACTCACTAATGGTTCGATAATCATGAGCCCATGTGGCGAGCAACTGGAGGCTTGGAAAGGATATTGTGGTAGTACTGGTGAGAGAAAGGACAGGGAATCCATGGATAGGTGCCCCAGTGGCGATTAAATCCAAGTCAATCGATCAAATCCTGATATGGCCAATATCCGTTCTGACATGTGGTAAAAGTCGCTCGTCTCACACCAATTGATGTGAATCATGTAAGTGAGGAAGCTGCCGTCATTATTGATTCAATAAGAAATAACCATTTATGGTGGAACTGAATAATCCTGTCATATTTGTGCATACTTATGTCCCTGCATCAAAAGACTGGGGACATATTGTTTTAGAGATGATATGGTCTGCCGGTCTCCGTATGTCTAGCTGTCTGAAAGTTTATAAGGAAACATTTAGGGCTTTTGTGTGTCATAAACACATTTTTTACATTGTTTAACCCATTCCCAAACGACCTGGTTTTAACGTCCCTGATAGAAAAGGCTTGAGAAAACATTGAAACAAAAGAAGAAACTGCTGATAAGCAGCAGTTTCTCCTTTTGTCTCAATATTTTCCGTGCTATACATGTATTGTACACAAACCCCTTCCTTTTAAACAGCTACTTTGTTTTCCTCAGCAGTTTTCAAACTTGAGTGCTATATTGTTTGCCATTTGGGAAAGGGTTAATCAAAATATGATTATACTTTAGCTACAGAGAGACATCATAGACACTATAGCTGCCTACACACAGCCACTGTTTCAGCTCACTGATGATTCTGTCTGTGTTTCTTTACTTTTAAAAATCAATATGGAAACAATTTTATACATTGTTTAATCATAATGTAATTATATTTCAGCTACAGAGAGACATTATAGACACTATAGCTGCCTACACACAGCCACTGTTTCAGCTCACTGATGATTCTGGCGAAAGTAAGTTTCATGCTGTTTAACCCTTTCCCAAACGGCAAAAATTTTGGGTAACCCACTTCAAAAACTGACACAAATAACAAATTGGATGGTATTTAAGATAGAATATGTGTAAAATATGTTAAAGAAAATATTGAGACAAAAGGAGAAACTGCTGGTTATCAGCAGTTTCTTCTTTTGTTTCAATGTTTTCCCAAGCCTTCTCTATTAGGGACGTTAAAACCAGGTATTGTTTGGGAAAGGGTTAAAGTCATTCAATTAGCAATCTTTAACCCTTGTCCTGCTGACTTTAAATTTTGTTTCAAACAATTTACCTACCTAGAGACATTTCAATGAGTATATCTCAAGGTTCTGCCACAATAATCCAGTAGGAAGCAGGCTGTGTTGAAAATACTTGAGAAAACATTGAGACAAAAGGAGAAAATGCTGGTGACCAGCATTTCTTTCTTTTGCCAAAATATTTTCATGGCTATAATATACACATTTTCGACCTTTGATGCAATTTTTTTGTTGTCTGCAACTGCTTTCAAAATAGGTCAATGTACAGTTTTGTTAAAAGACTACTTAGCTTCTCTGTGATATACTATTGCTTATCTATGCTATGCCATGACTCCTTTTGCCTGGGAACCACAATGGAAATGAAAATATTTATCTCTTTTCTTTACCTTATTTTAGCATTTTAGTGCTAAATCTGTGTCTGATGTTCGTAAATTAATATTACATTAAATAAAGCAGCTTCAGATAGCTTTCATATAGAAATTTTGTAAATGCCTAATAAATAAAAAAAAAAGATTGTTGCAAGTAGCAAAAGTAATAACTTTCTTATATCTTGATACAGCTGTTTTTCAACAAAAACCTCATAACTGCAGCTTAAAACAAGCTGCAGTTATGAGTTTTTTGTTGAAAAGCAACCATGTGTTTAGTTATGAGGTTTTTGTTGAAAACCTACAATATGTTTATGTTATTTCAGAGATCAGCCAGAGTCTATGGACGCTAACTATCAGGGATCTATTAAAGTATACTATGAAGGCACCATACACATATTTGAGTGGATTACAGATACTGTCAGAGTTACTGCCCCTACCCTTACCTTTACAGACCAGAGAGGTAATGTTGATTATTACGTTATCATGTTATTTTTATGCCCCTGTATCTAAAGATCAGGGGTGTATTGTTTTACCATTGCCTGTCTGTCTGTCTATCTGTCAGTCGGAAACTTAGTATGAATACTTAACATCGGCCTTCTCTGGGGCATTTGTGTTTCATAAACACATCTTGTTTTAACCCATTACAACACAGTGACGCCTATTGACGCTCTATAACACAATGGCTTTGGAAAACATTGTGGAAAATGAAGAAATTGCTTGTGACAAGCAATTTCCTCATTTCCCACAATATTTTCTACCCCAAAAGACCAATATATTTTAGATTTATTTGATTTGAAAATGTCGTCTGCAACATCTTTGAATTTGGAACAGTCCATAATTTTGCTGTCTGGTAATGACTTAAGTGTGAGATTTTGACTATGGAATAAGAACCTCATTACAACCACCATGGATCCATATCAGCTTAAAACAAAATGTAGTCTTATCAAGGTCCATGCTGCCTTAATACATTATGCCATTATATGAAGGATTTAAAAACATCATACTTATGAAGTTCATTTTAGCACAATCTGGTATTGTCTTGCCAGAAAATAGATTTGTTGAAAATTTTGTTGAAAATTTTGATTTTGTTTTGTAGCCTTTGTCTAAAGAGGATGAGGGTAAAGCCATTAACACCAGAAAGTTATGGAGTGCCCACCTGTTACCCTTACATGGAGCCCTACAGAACATTATACGGCAATTGTCTGTAACAAGCTGCATACAATTACAACAAATATTACGCAAGATTTGTTTACAAATGTCAGACCTAGCTGCCGTAACTGCCACAATGGTTACTGAGTAAGTATAGAACAATCATATTAGATTTAACTTTGTTATGATAATCATAATTTGGCTGATGATGATGACGATGATTCTGACCCTCGATAGCCCTATAGGTTGTGTAAGAGTCTATCAATATTAATCTATGGCTTGTGTTCAAAACCAGCCTTTGTCAATTTCCTTTCTGACATTCATGACGAGTGATATGTCCAATGAATTTGAATCGTCTAAAAGAGAGAGCAGCTGTTATCTTGGATTGGATTTGTACTGTTGTAAGAAATACCAGGACCACATGGTTAGGTTCTCCAGCCACCTCATTATGACTTAAATAATTTGGAATGCAGCATTAAACTTTGTTCAATCAATAAATGTTAGGTAATTATAATTTGGTTTTGCAAGCATCATCAAATCAGCCGGCACATTATGCACAACTCATATGGGAAAGTGCTTTATTTATCTGCAGGTGTCTAATGGATATACTACTCGACCATATGGAGACATGCGGGGAAGCCAAAAAGATCCCAGAGACAGATGAAATGAAGGTAGCCTTGGCCACAAGGGGACGATTCCTCAATCTACTGGCCTATTTACTCTCTCAGCCTGCCATTAAATGTACCATGCTGAGGCTTATGGGGTGAGTAAGAAAAGAGGTCAAGCTAAACGAAATTCAAGCCATTACCAGACATAAAAAATTTAGAGTGGACTGAATTGAAAGCTGCTGAAAAAAAACAAAGATTTTGATAATGATATGATTGTGAACAGTAAATCTCAGAAAATAATGAGGCAAAAGAAGAAAATGCTGGTCAGCAGCATTTTTATGCTCCCCGAAAAAATTTCGGGGGAGCATATAGTCGCCATGCTGTCCGTCCGTCCGTCCGGCTGTCTGGCTGTCCGTCTGTCTGTCCGTCCGTGTGTCCGTCCGTCCGTCCGTCCACAGCCAGATCTCAGCAACCCTTGGACCAAATTCTATTAAACTTCACATGTGAATTCCCTGGGATAATACCTAGGGACCTTTTTCTCCGTTTCTTAATTTGAGGCTGCGTCATGGAAAAAGGGGCCTTAGTGTAAAAATAAGTTTTTCTCTAATTTCTCTTCATCTAATGGGCAGAATTTAATGAAAGTTTGTACTTATGTAATAAATAGGATGTTCTAGACCATATTCTATATATAATGTGTGTACAAAAAGGCTGTCATGGGAAAATGGGGCTTAATGTATGATAGTTTTTATTTTGTGACAAACACTTATTCGGTGAGCATAATCCGTCTGTGACGGCTGTTGTCTTCTTTTGTCTCAATGTTTTCTGAGGTCCTTCTAGTAGTGACCACAAAACCATTTCTTATTTGGGAAAGAATTAACCCATTACCAGACTTAAAATTTTAGAAGGATGAAATGGAGTTGCACTGACTACTATGGGACAGTCCTTCAATCTACTGGCCTACCTACTCTCACAGCCTGCCATTAAATGTACCACGTTGAGACTCATGGGGTAAGTTAGTAAATGGACCCATGTTATTTCAAACATCAGAACAAATTGGGCGCCATCAAAGTTAGTTGTGTGGTGTATTGCATTATCTAGGGCCTAAAATAAAGGAAATTTAATGCTGGTATCTACTTTCCCCTTTTCTGTGAAGGACCATTTTCCTATAAATATCAGCTGAAATGAACAATGTAGGTAGGTTAAAAAGATAAAAATTTGATCAAGGAGGACTAAAATTAGGTTGATGTAAATGCTGGTTGGACAGAAACGAATCTACCTATTCAGGTTGACAAATTCATCTGATATTTCTTTTATGATTTTACCTATGATATAACAACATTATCTATAATTCAGTTTATTTAGACTTAAAAAATGGCACAACATGTTAAGACAAACTAACTACATATGTTAACAAAGCAGTGATATGTTTACACCATTATTTCAGACTTTCAGGGTCTGATAAGCATCAGGGTGTATTAAGAAAGATGCTGGATGTCCTTAATCTAGTGTCTGATAGACCTGAACATGTGCAGGATCAAGAATGTATCGTTGTAAGTTTTCCTTTTCTTATATCATTCCTTGTTTTGACATCTTGTAATAAAAATGCTTATGAAAGCATTGAAAGGAAAGAAGAAAATGCTGATAGGCAGCATTTTCACATTTTCTCTCAAGGCTTTCCATGCTATAGTATAATAATTCCATAATATAAAAGACTAATTTTGTCATCACATTGTCTGGTAATGTACTTGTACAAGTCTAAATTGCTTAGTTTGGGAAAGGACTGACAAATGTAACAAATACATTATGATAATATGATAAGTAGCATTTTCTCTCTTTGTCTAAATATTTTCTGTTATATAGATATTTTCTGTTATAAAATGTTAGTTGAAAATCAATTGTCATTTACATCAGTATTTTTGTCGTATGCAGTAACTTTTACTCCAGACTGCATTAAAAATTTGCTATTTTGGAAAGGTTTGAATTGATCAGTAATTGAATCATGTCATCTGAAGCAACATTTAATTTTGAACTATTCTAAAATGTTGTTGTTTATGAAAGAATTTTTAGCTCGACTTTTCGAAGAAAATGAAAGCTTATACTGTCACCCGGGCGTTGGCGTTGGTGTTGGCGTCGGCGTTGGCGTTGCAACAAAGGTTAAAGTTTTTTCAAACATCAATTACTTCCATACTATCAAAGGGATTCAACCCAAACTTGGAATACTTATTCACCATCACACCCTCTACCTTACTATTAGGGCCCATGACCCTGGCTCCACTATATTTGGAGTTATGCCCCCTTTATACTAAGCAACTTAGAAAGTCGAGCGCGCTGTCTTCGGACAGCTCTTGTTAATTTTGAACTGTTCTATAGGCCCTGATAAATGACCTAGCCGAGCTTCTTTAGCTAATAGCTATAGTTGCTCTGCCAGGTCATATATCAAGACCTGTAAAATATTATTTATGAAAGAATAACTGTTCATAATGTTTACTTGTATGTGTTCCAGTCTATACTGCAGAGTCTATGTGACATGGAGGTGACACTAACTGGAGGGGATACCAGTCTATCTTTACAAGAACAGGTATGTAAAAGGACTATCCTATCAGCTTGGCATAGGGGCAAACACTTTCTAGTATAATTCAAAATGAAAAAATCAACCAAAACAAGAAGTGTTTTGTTCTTTTTAAAATTCAATACATTGAACTTGTAATCCGTCTGTCCGTCTGTCTGTCTGTCTGTCCGTCCGTCATTCCGTCCAAAAACTTTAACATTGGCCATAACTTCCTCATTACTTAACATATTCGCTTCATACTTTACCACAACATTCCTTGGTACATTACCTTTCTGTAGGCACATACTTTGGTGACCTTGACCCCTGGATGACCTTGACCTTATGACGATCAAAGCGGTGTCGGGGGCATTGTCATCTTACAGTGACAGCTCTTGTTGGTGACAAAGTTAAGGTTATATTTCAAGGTCATTTGAAAAAAAAAAAAAAAACATCTGTTTTGGGGGCATTTTTAGCTCACCTGAGCACGAAGTGCTCAAGGTGAGCTATTGTGGTCGCTCACCGTCCGTCCGTCCGTCCATCTGTCCGTCCGTTCTTAATTTCTTCAAACATCTTCTCCTCCTGAACCATTGGGCCAATTTTGACCAAACTTGGCTGGAATGTTCCTTAGGTGCCCTTTTTCAAAACTTGTTCGTTGATTTTTGATTTTCAAAAAAATGTGGGCGGGGCTGAAAAATCCTAAGAAAATTATTTAAAAATCAACCATTGGGTCAATTTGAACCAAACTTGTCAGGAATGTTCCTTGAGTGACTCTCTTCAAAATTTGTTTTCAAATCTTAAGATTAGTCAAAAAATGTGGGCGTGGCAGGGCGGGGCTTATCAGACTTACTAAGGAAGATAACCAATCAGTGAAGCCTTTAGACTTTTAGTGTTTAAGTTGCCTCCCTTAGTCCATTTTGATAACTTGGATTTTATCTGATCAATGATCTAGACTATCCCCCAGCTTAAGTAAACAAATGAGGATTTAATCTAGCTGTTATCAGTGTTCTGTTATCTTTTCTTTGGATTTATGATCAGACTTGCTTCTATTTTGCAACTTATATTCTCTTTAGCTCTTTACTAAATTATTATGAAATTAATTATTTTGCAATGAAGAAAGGGCCCTATGTTGTTGATTCTTGGGGTTTATATAGGGATTAAGAGTTCTATCGCTAACATTTTGATCTTTGACTTGGAAAACCTTTTCATCTCAAAACATTTAGCTATGTATTGTGCAAAATACAGTAACGGTGTTTTTTCATAGGGCCCCATGTTGTTGACGGTTTATATGGGGTGAACCCTGTTGAAAATTGGAACCTTGTCATTGATATCATGGGAAAAGGGGCCTAAAAGACAAAACCCTTGTTAGCATTGTACAGGCTACAATATTGGCCAAATGTTCATAAAACTCGGTCAGAACGTTTGTCTAGTCACAGAGATGGACCCTACAGAAAATTGGAATATTCCATTGGATACCACAGGAAAAGGGGCCATAATGACAAAATCCGTATTGGCAATTTAAAGGCCATAATGTTGGCTTAATCTTCGTGAAACTTGATCAGAATATTTGTCTATCCACAAGGATGAAGCTTATCAAAAATCTGAATTTTCCATTTCGATATCATGGGAAAGGGGCCTTTATGACAAAATCCTTTTTAGCTCGACTTTTCGAAGAAAATGAGAGCTTATACTGTCACCCGGGCGTGGGCGTTTGCGTTGGCGTTTGCGTTGGCGTCGGCGTTGGCGTTGCAACCAAGGTTAAAGTTTTTTCAAACATCAATAACTTCCATACTATCAAAGGGATTCAACCCAAACTTGGAATACTTATTCACCATCACAGCCTCTACCTTACTATCAGGGCCCATGACCCTGGGACCACTCTATTTGGAGTTATGCCCCCTTTATACTAAGCAACTTAGAAAGTCGAGCGCGCTGTCTTCGGACAGCTCTTGTTAACACTCTAGAAGCAACAGTTTTGGCTTAATCTTCATGAAACTAAAAAGAATGTTTGTTTTAGTCACAAGGATAAACCTTATGAAAAATTGGAATGTTCCAGTCAATATCATGAGTAAAGGGGTCTTAATGACAAAATCCTTGTTAGCACTCTAGAGACAACAATTTTGGTCTAATCTTCAAGAAACTTGTATTTGTCAAGTCACAATAATGAACTCTGAGGAAAATAGGAATGTTCCATGGGATGCCATGGGAAAAGGGGCCTTAATGACAAAATCCTTGTTAGCGCTATAGAGACAATAATTTTGGCTCAGTATTCATGAAATTTAGTCAGATTATTTGTCTAGTCACAAGGATGAAGCCTATTGACAATGGGAATGTTCTGTTGGATATCGTGGAAAAAGTGGCCTTAAAGACAAAATCCTTGTTAGCAATGTAGATGATACAATTTTTGTCCAATCTTCATGAAACATGTTCAGAAGGTATGTCTAGTCACAAGGATGAAGACCATTGAGAATTAGAATGTTCTTTTGGATATCATGAGACAAGGTGCAATCATTTCTCACCTTGTGAATCTCAGTTCAGGTGAACGATTAAGGACCATCATGGTCCTCTTGTTGTTTTTCCAACATAATTTCTTGTTATATCTAAAAAATGATTGCCAAGCCGGGAGAGCCCAGTCAGTAACATCAGAGTCTGTCAATTCTGGGTCATGAGTTCTAACCCTGGCTCCGCCAATATACATTCTGACATTTGACAAAGTTCATTTGTCTCTTATGAATGGGTGTGAAATTTCTTTGTGGGAGACCAGCTGGAGGCTTTATTGGATTTTGTGGCAGTACTGGTGAGAGAAATACATATACCAGGAATCCACTGTTAGGTGCTCCAGCCATGGATATATGACCATAGAAGTAAGAGGCATTAAATTCCAATCAATTAATCATTAAATCAATCCAAGTTTTATGTCAAGTAACCTATTAAACATTTTCATTGCAGGTGGCGAATGCCTTCCCTTCTAAGGACCAGTTGACCTGTATAATAGAGGCCCTTCTTGAGCACATTGCTCACCCGAATCACAAATATGACACAGTTCTGCCATGTATTAGGGCCCTCGTAATGCTGACTGAACATGATTATAGCTTCTACCTACTTAGAGTGTAAGTTATATAAAATTGTTAAGGTAGAATACCGGTAATGTGGCCATTTTCAGACTCACAAAACATCAGATTTTTTATGCTCCCCGAATAAATTTCGGGGGAGCATATAGTCGCCATGCTGTCCGTCTGTCCGTCCGTCCACAGCCAGATCTCGGCAACCCTTGGACCAAATTCAATGAAACTTCACATGTGAACTCCCTGGGATAATACCTAGGGACCTTTTTCTCCGTTTCTTAATTTGAGGCTGCGTCATGGAAAAAGGGCCTTAGTGTAAAAATTAGTTTTTCTCTAATTTCTCTTCATCTAATGGGCAGAATTTATTGTTTTTTGTATTTATTGTTTTGTACTTATGTAACATATAGGATGTTCTAGACCATATTCTATAAATAATGTGTGTACAAAATAAGCTGTCATGGGAAAAGGCGGCTTAATGTATGATAGTTTTTATTTTGTGACAAGCACTTATTCGGGGAGCATAATCCGTCTATGACGGCTCTTGTTTAAACGGCTTCGCTATGTTTCCGAACCTATTCGGAAGTGGTCGTGAACATTCAGTGGTGGAAAGTTCCAATGCCTCCACCGCCGAATGTTTTTGACGTCGCCCATATCATTCCTATGTCACACGAATCCCATTGGGAGTAGACTACCTTAAACTAAAGGGACGATTGCATAGAATTCTAGTTGAAGTGCCAAATACAATTTATTCCTTTTCCAAACAATGCCACATGTTGACACACCTAATAGAAAAGGCAAGGGAAAACATTTAGGCAAAACAAGAAATGGTGATAACCAGTATTTTCTCCTTTTATATCAATATTTCTTACACTACTTAGTACACAATATTTTTAATCAACATCTGTGTGGACATCTGCAGCAGCTTAGAAATGTTCAACCCTATCCCAAACGACAAAATTTTAGGGCGATCCACTTCAAAAACTGCCACAAATGACAGAATGGATCTTATTACAGATAGAATTTGTGTAAAATATGGCATAGAGAATATTGAGACAAAAGGAGAAACTGCTGGTTATCAGCAGTTTCTTCTTTTGTTTCAATGTTTTCCATAACCTTTTCTATTAGGGACGTCAAAACCAGGTCTTGTTTGGGAGAGGGTTGAATAAAAAACTTTGTTGTTCGGGTATGGGCACCAATATTGGGTAATGTCATCTTTGGCTATCAAAATCTTATATTGGCTTGTAAAGTTTAGACTCTTATTGTCTATAATAGTTTCTCATTCTTAGTTTTATGAGACAATTTAGCCTTTTGATGCCTAGACTGGATACAGGTTTGGAAACACTTGCAGAAAATGCTCTTAAATAGCATTCCTTCTTGAGTTTTCCTTCTAAACTATAATTTGGTAGCTTTCTAGTTAAACCATTTCCACAAAATGACACCTATTAATGCCGTGCTAGAAAACAGTTTTATAACACAATGTAGAAAGTGAAGAAATTATTTGTGACAAGCAATTTCCAGTCTTTTCTACCAAGAAAGACATTCACTTGAAATTGTCATCTGCACCATTTTACAGTTTGAACAAGTCTAAAATTTTGCTGTCTGGGTAAAAAAAGCATGAATTTTGTCGTCTGCAACTCTGAAATAAATTATTAATTTTAGAAAGGGTCAATATGTCTTTCATATTTCACAGGTCATTTGAAAAACACAAGCTAGCTTTATACAGACTATTACAGAGGATCAAGTTTAAGTTTAGCAAAGATAGTTCAGATTGTTTATCAACATTTTCAACAACTCTGGAGTTTTTACGACTTCTCGTTTCCACTGATCCGACGGAGGAAGATATTCCGCTGACAAGGACCATAACTCTGAGTAATCAGGAGTTACGTGAAGTTGTAGCGTGGTCGCAGAATTTTACAAACCATCCGCTGGTGGATCTACAGAAATTACTTGAGGTAACCTTTGATAATTAGCATTTACTCCTTTCCCTCAATACAAATTGAAAGTTACTATGAAAAAAAAACTATGTCTGGTAGTTGTAAATTCGTTTTCAGAGAACTTAAATCAACATTGTGTTTTTAAGTTGTAGAAAAAAATGAAATTTCAATAGGAAAAAAAAGGCTTGGGTCGAGGTTTGTTAGTGGTGAACGTGAATAAAATCTTTACCAACCTGCATTTTGTCGACTGCAACATCTTTCACCCTCCCCCACCCAACCCCAACCCCACCCCGTAAGCAAAGTTTTTGGGCTATATAGGAATCGACTTGTTTTTCTAACTGTCTGTCCACATTTCTCTTGAGCGCAACTCCTCCCAAACGACTGAACAGATTTTGATGAACATTTCTTTGAATGATTAACCCATTACCACACAGTGACTCTTTTTGACTCCCCACAAGATATGGCTTTTGAAAACATTGTGGAAAATGAAGAAATTGCTTGTGACAAGCAATTTCTTCATTTCCCACAATGTTTTCTACCAAAATAGACCAAAAGATTTTCTATTTCATTGACTTTGATTTGTCGCCTGCAACATCTTTGAATTTGGACCGACCCAAAATCTTGTCGTTTGGTAATGGGTTAACACGCCATGGACATTCGCATGAAGTAATTTCTTGGCTGTCCAAGGTCAATCAAGGGAGATACAGTCGACACTTGTTATGTCGACATTGGATAAGTTGAATTTTCGCTTAAGTCAAAGTTCAAATCTGGTCCCGTCTTCAACTATTGACATAATTTTTTTTAAAACAAAATAATTTCGAACTGAATATAGCCATTGAAATATAGTAGGAAAAGGATAGAAATTGCTCGACACGAGCAATTTCTTTCCTTTTCCTACTATATTTCAATAATATAAGTACTCGATAAGTTTCAAAACGGCCAAATATCAAATATCTCGAAGCCGAACCAAATCGGATGAGTCGAACTCTGGATATGTCGATGTATTTTGACGGCCCCTCCGACTTCGACACAACGAGTGTCGACTGTAATTTGAAGTTGTATTAGTCTGCTCAGTGATTGTTCATGTTGAATTTGTATCTGTCAAAAATTTTACTGTCTGGTAATGGGTTAATTATACCCCCCACAACAAAGTTATGGGGGGGTATACTGGATTCAGGTTGTCCGTCCGTCCGTCTGTCCATCCGTCCGTAGACATAATTTTGTGTCCTCTTCTCCTCTCACAGTTTTTGACCGATTTTGCTGAAATTTTAGCAGGTTGTTTCCTATCATTTGAAGTTGTGCACCTCAATTTTCATCTTGATCCAGGCAGTAGTTTCCGAGTTATGCCACTTTGAACTTAAGCACTTTTTCGGTGACAACGCGCTAGTGGGGGTATTTGTCCGCTTTGCGACAGTTCTAGTTATTTCTGTTCTACATACCAAGTTTTGTGTTTTAGGATGGGGTAAAAGAAGAAGAGACATTAGAAAGTCTAGTTGAAAGTGTGACTAGCCTACTAGCCATGTTGAAGAAAGAATCGCCATTTAAACCTAGACCGGGTAAGATGGAGTTTTGTTTTTGCTTAAAATTAAAAGTTGTCTTATGTCTGTTTGTTCAAAAACATAACATTAGCCATAAATTTCGAATTACAATTGATAGAGCCTTAATATGTTTCTTATTTCAAGCCAGTATGTCCATGGAATGTATTTATTATAAATGAATCCTGTGTGTTCCTATGACCAGATTCTTTATGCTCCCCATATCGAAAGATAGGAGACATATTAATTTACTTGTGTCTGTCTGTCTGTCTGTCTTTCTGTCTGCCTGTCCTAAAACTTAATGTTGGCCTTAAGGGGGCATAAGTGTTTCACAAACACATCTTGTTTCGTGACGATAAGATTTTTTATCCCTTTAAAGTCCAGGGACCTGTATTATCAACCATCTTACGACCATGTTTATAAGTAAACTGTGTAGGGAAGACATCTGATTGCACGAGAAATCAGATTTGACCAATCAGGTTGGTTGTTACAAGTATTTAGGCAAAAAATAATTGTACGGCCGTTGATAATACGGGCCCCAGATGTTAAAGTGGTTTTGATGTTTCACAAGCATGATGGTGTAATTTTAGGGATTACCCCACCCACACTGCCAGAGCCACTCCAGCTGGCAAATCTGTTCAACATTCGCTCAGTCTACACAGTGACTGACCCTGAGGACGAGCGCTTGAGCTTCACCTTCTGGCAGACGACGTTTGAGCCGGATGAGCCGGATCTTGTGCAGGCTAATCTGGAGGAACTGTGCCACAAATACTGCAGTGACCTGAATGTGGAGGAAGAATTAAAGAAAGATATTGGCCTGAAAACAGAAGAGGAAAGAACGAAGCCAAAGAAACTGAAGTAAGTTCTCTCTTTTATATTGTCTTTTTTCAACGAAAACCTCGTAACTGCAGCTTAAAACAAGCTGCAGTTATGAGGTTTTCGCTGAAAAGCAGCTGTATAAAGATATTCTGTTTTATTTTTCGTTGATGATGTTGAGGAGAAAATGAGGATTATAAAATCAAAGGGAAAAAGTGAGGAAAAAGAAGAGAAGACTGGTTATCAAGACTATTCCAATGAGTACCCACAACATAGGGTTTTGACTTGAAATTGAGAATGCATTTACATCCTCTCATCTGATGCTCTACTGGTATATATTTTCAGGGATAGAAGGAAATCCCAGGAGTTTGTGACATGGAGGGGTCGTGGAATGAGGCGTCCATTTGGTAAGTTCTTAAACCTTTAAAACACATTAACCCCTTTTGATGCCCTAGAAGAAAAAGGCCTGGGACAATATTGTGGTAAATGAAGAAATTGCTTGTGACAGGCAATTTCTTCATTTCCTTCAATGTTTTCCTCCCTTAACCGGTTCTCAAACAAGACCTGGTTTTGATCTCCCTATTAGGTAAGACTTAGGAAAACATTGAAGCAAAAGAAGAAAATGGTGATAACCAGCATTTTCTTCTTTTGCCTCAATGTTTTCCATGCTATAACTTACAATTTCCAATAAAAAATAACACTCGTTTTGTCATCTGCAGCTCCATTCAAATTTGATCATCCTAAAAATTTATCGTTTGGGAAAGAGTTGAGACCCCAAATAAAGTAAATATTGTTTTATTGATCAAATCCAGAATGTCCCATCAAAAATACTTTTTTTTAGTTTGTTGACCAACATCTTAAGTAACTTTGTCTCTGCCTTCAATTGTATTTTTATGCTCCCCGAAGGGAGAGCATATAGTCGCCGCTTCGTCTGTCCGTCCGTCCGTCCGTCCTGTCCGTCCATCATTCCGTCCGTCCGTCCGTCCGTCCGAAGCAATATCTCCATAACCCTTGGGCCAAATCAAATGAAACTTACCATGTGAACTCCCTGTGACAAAATGCCGATGTACTTTTCCCCGTTTTTGGATTTGAGGCCTTGTCATGGGAAAAGGGGACTTATGGTGAAATATATTTTTTCTCTAATTTCTCCTAGTCTAATGGTCAGAATTTGATGAAATTTCATATTTGAGTAGCAAATCAGATGCCCTTGACAATAAAGTGCTCTCCATGGCATACATTTACAGTGATTAATCTACCTTTCTGGGTCAGTGAGTCAATCTGACTCACTGATCTTGAAACTCTGAGTCAAATTTGAAAATCGTGAGTCAAAAATATCGTAATTATAAAAATATGGTTTAAGTTCATGATAATTTCATTTGGTAAATGAAAGTAATAAAGGAGAATGCTTTTTAAATAAAATTTGCCAAAAAAAGAATTTGAATTGTGAAGGAAAGAAAACATTGTGATTATCTTAAAAGCAGAAATATAACCTTTTCTATTTTCCCAATATAGCTTTCTCTATGATTTCAAGAGTATGGCTTATGTTTTAAATGGTGCGGAATGATACCAAGTCAATCATTGGACAGTAGACAAATATAACCAAAATTGGATTAAGTTTTGTATCAGAATACCCTTAATATCCTTAATTAAGACAAATTAGAATAGTTATGATGCACTTCACTCGTAATTCAAACTACTGAAAAATTATATAAATGCTGGAAATGAGATTACGGAAAAAGGTACGTTGAATTTTGAGGACGAATACACAAAAATACGTAATTTCAGATCATGGTTCACACATCCAACCACAATCGCCCTAAAAATATTCTATGATGTATTTTTAATCGGATCGGTCTGTTAAACGAACATCTGGATGGACATTATTTGTAAACTTGGTCGTAGAACCTAGCATAAATTGTCAATTTGTTGTCAATCGTTTCACTTCCGGTTTCGATTCATCTGCTCTGTCGGGTCAGAAAAATGAAAAATTAAGGCATTTTGCATAAAGAAACAAATGCAATTTCAATCTTATTTACTAGAAAAATGAATTTATAACTTCCATACAATAACTAAATTCGCGATCGCTTCTTTGAAAAGTTGGATTTCGAATTTTTCTCTTCCGATTATTTTGCCCGAAAACTCTTAGTTGATAACAAGTCCCGCCCATTTATGCAAATTTCTCATTTGGTTATCCTGCAATATGTTCCTTGTATGAAAAAAGACGAACCTTTCGGGGTTTTTTTTACCAGACACCAATTGTGCAATAATTAGGACCTAGTATGCGTGGTGGTTGATACAGATGAACGTGCGTCAGATATACGCTCAGCTTTTTTTTCTTTGCGTCATCTTGAATTTTTTTGCGTAAATTACGCATGACGCAGAGGTAGATAAATCACTGCATTTATTGTGACAATGCCTTATTCGGGGAGCATTGTCCGTCTCTGACGGCCCTTGTAATAATTTAGAATTATATACATTTTACTCTTTCTGAAACAGTGTTTTCGATGGCCATAGTAGTACCCACAACATATTGTCTGGGATTGAAATAACGCAGCTTTTAACCCTCTTATAATTATGTAGCTCTGGGGGTTTATGTTTCACAAACATAATTTGTTATGCTCCCCAAAGGGAGAGCATATAGTCGCCACTTTGTCTGTCTGTCCGTCAGTCCGTCTGTCCGTCCGTCCGAAGCGATTTCTCCATAACACTTGGGCCAAATCAAATGAAACTTACCATGTGAACTACCTATGACATAATGCCGATGTAGTTTTCACGGTTTTTGGATTTGAGGCCTCGTCATGGGAAAAGGGGACTTAAGGTCAAATACACTTTTTCTCTAATTTCTCAGTCTTATGGTCAGAATTTGATGAAATTTCATATTTGAGTAGAAAATCAGATGCCCTTGACAATAAACTGCTCTCCATGGCATACATTTATTGTGACAATGCCTTATTCGGGGAGCATTGTCCGTCTCTGACGGCTCTTGTTTTCACAGTGGCTCCTATGCGAGGTAGAGGCATCGCTAGAGGCCTAGCAGCCCAGGCTAATAGACACGACCCATTCAGATCACGACCTCCAAACACAAGCCGCCCGCCATCCATGCATGTGGACGACTTCATGAAACTAGAACAGAAAAGTGAACAACATAGAGATTCACCAGAAGATAGTACACCATTGAGGCGAGATGTGAGTAGACCCAGTGCCAAATGACAATATTTATACCATTTCCCAAATGGCAAGGGTACTTCAATTTGAAAGCTGCTGCAGATGACAAGATGCATGTTGTAAAGAGAGAAAATATGTGTAAAATAGCACAGAAAATATTAGACAAAAGGAGAAAATGGGAATCATCAGAGTTTTCTTCTTTTGTCTCAATGTTTTTCCAATTCTATTTTTTCAGGGACATCAAAACCAGGTCTTTAGGAAAGTGTAAAGTTGATCCAAATTGAAAGAAATGCTAATTGCAGTTTATGCTAGTAAAAACGTACAGCAAGATGCAGAAATAAATGTTAACCCATTCCCACATGATGACGCTTTTGGATACCCCGAAAGATTGAAGGCTTTGGAAATCACTTTGTGGTAATTCAGGGTTAGACATAACTTTTTAAGCAGGTGTCCTGAATGCATAATTTGGCAAAATCAGGGCCACTTCACTCTGTAAAATGCTGATTTTCAAGGGTCCCTCCTTAAATTTTGGGGTCCTCGGGATCCCGGGACACTGTTAGTGTCGACCCCTGTAATTGGTTAAAATGAAAGATGTTGAATCTGACTTCTAATTTCAGGAGTTTTCACGAGGACGAGGTCGCGGGTTTGACAGAGGTCGAGGTTTTGATCGGGGACGAGGACCAAGATTTTTTACCCCGCCTTCTTCTTTCAGAAGAGATCCTGGCAGTAAGTATTTGTCTATTGTTAACACTTTCCCAAACAACAAAAATTCAATGCGGAGAAATCGAAATGATGTTACAGATGACAAAATGGGTGATATTAAAGATGGTACAATACAACACAGAAAGTATTGACCCTTTTTGGACTTTTTGCGAAATTTTTCATTGTCCAGCACTTGATAGTTGTACTGTTCTGGACAGCTCTGGTTTCACATCCTGTCTCAAAGAATTTAGTAAGCATGCTCATGTGTCCAATATAAATGAGCTGAGATGTGGGAAAGCAATTCGAGGGTTCAGTGCAACGCTATTGTAAGTGCCTTTATACATACAGACACTTACAATAATGTTCCTCTGCACCCACAAATTGAGACCAACATGTGGCCAGATCAGTGGATGCCTAGATGATGTTTGATTAAAAAGATCCAAACTAGATCTTTGCCACAGGTAATGAATATAGAACATCTTGGATCTGGATCTGCATATGCCCAAACTGATCTAGATCTATGTTGGTCTCGAATGCCGTAAGGAACCTGTTACAAGATCCTGGCTCATTAATAAATGCATGTTTTTTTCACATCAAATAAAGTTAGGTAAGGAGGAATCTTTAACCCATTCCCAAACGATAAAAATTTAGGGTGTTCCAAATTCAATGACATTGCAGATGACAAATTGTAGTGAATGAAATTCAAATTTTTTTTATCATTCTGGGTAGAAAACATTTTGGGAAATAAAGAAATTGCTTGTCACAAGCAATTTCTTCATTTTCCACAATATTTTCCAAAGCCACTATTTTGTGGGGAGTCAAAAAGAGTCAGTGTGTGGTAATGGGTTAAGAGAGCAACATGTAGGCCTAATCAGGCTGTACAGGCACAGCATATTTAGAGCCGCCCATGCGAAAAGTTCATTTAAGTACAATAACAGTTCTTAAATGTAAATTAACTTTTCGCAGGGGCGTGTTTGTCTCTAATCCCATAAGGGCCATTTTACAAGATCCGAGCCTATTAGTTAATAAATAAAAGCAGTTTTAGCAAACAGACCTGTCTTCATTTTATGTAGGTGTCATGGTTGAAGCTTTTGGAAAGGTATTTGGAATGCTTTTGAAATGTGAGTATCTAAATGTGTTTTGCACCAAACCAAAGTAACTGATCATGCTCTATGGTTAGTGCTAGACTTTCATATGTGTTCATAGTTAGAGCAAGGAACTTTGAATTCGGCCCTTTGTGGCATTTTTAGGAGGCCCTGGATCCGTAACAGTTTCGCGCAAAATTCTGATGTGATAATTGTGATATGCTGCTCATGCAGCAATAGTCATTATACCCCGTAAAAAGAATGTTTTAGGGGGTATACTTGAATCAGCCTGTCCATCTGTCTCTGTACAAAATACTTATTCAGAGCATATCTCTGAAAGTGAAGTAGCTATGATCTTGACACTTCATGGGTAGATAGATCTCACTTAGAAGTGCAGTGTACAAGGAGAATAACTCTACCTTGCATATTTGCTGAGTTATTGCTCTTTGTTTTTGACAAAAATACTTGTCCGGCCAATGTAGTGGTGGGTGTATTTTATTACCTTTAGTAATAGATTTTTAGTAATGGTGGGGAATAACCTGATACAACTACTGCAGAAAATTGTTGATAAATTTGTCAATACATATTTGACTGATTTGAGTTTAGTTTGAAGCAGAGGTGTAAAAATGTCAGGGATTTGTTAGTTGTGATAGATCTTTTAAACAGCACCCAAGAAAAAAGTTATTGACAATTTTATTTGCTGGTCAATAACTTATAATCTTATTACTTGATCATTTATGCACATATGAAAGTCTTCGCCTAACCTCTAGAGTATTCTTGCTTGATTGAAATCAAATAATACAGTTTGCCTTTGCTGTGCCGTTTACATGTAAATTCTCTGTAAAATTGGCTTGGGTTTTGTCTTTTTCTGAAGTTTCTTTGTTTTTGGATAAAAGAATTATCTTGCTGAAATGTGTGTGATTTTCAAATACCTTTCCAAGAAAACTTTTCTATTCTATATAACTGCCAATATAACAATTTCAATATGCTTTCTATGTTGTTTCTGGAAATCCTGAAGTGTTTTACTATATATATTTTTTTTCAAAGTATAACCCTAATATAAGGGCAAATACAGTATCTTAATTGTTGATGTACATTCGTTTTGGGCATGATTTATTTGAATAAATGTTTTGTTTTAGTAATGAATGCTTCGTAAGTAATTATACATGTATAAGGACTTAAACATAGCAACACTGCCATGAAAATATTTCATATTTATTCCTCTTTGTTTGGGTCCATCTGTCAGAAACTTAACACGAGGGTTTAGTGTTCAACTCTTTCGCTGCTGATGTCGCCGTCTAGCGACTACTAGGAAGACTGCCAATTTCGCCGATAGGCGACTTTCAAACAATAGCTTTATGAGGTCATTCAAGGTCAAGGGCAAGGTCATGGGATCAAACTGCCTGATACAAAGTATGCAATTAGGCAAACAATGTATATGCAATGACGTCTGAAAGTTTCAGCCGAATCTTATCAAACAAAGATATTTTACTATTCTATAAACTGATAAGCCCTCCTATGAAGTTTTAAAAAAATGGCACTGGAAATAGGAAAATTCCAGGAAAGGCAGCGAAAGAGTTTATAAACTAACCTTGTGTAGGTACAGTTTTTGTGCCATGGGCAGTTAAAAAGATTGAAAAATGAAGAAAATGGTAGCCTTGGTGAAAGTAAAACATTTTGTAAAATGATTTAATGTAAAAATGTAATATTTTGACCCTGTGGTTGGAAGTTTCGTATCAGTCCTGGGCTATATGATTTCAGATTTCTGTAATAATGCTTGATTGTGTATGACTTTACAAGCACATCTTGTTTCAGGCCTTTTCCAAATAACACAATTTTTGAATTCTTCAATTTGAAAGGCGCTCCAAGCAACAAAATGGTTGTTGTTAATAAAGATATAAATTTTGTACAAAAAAGTAAAGAACATATGGAGGCAAACAGATCAAAAGCTGTTTATTAGCATTGTCTTCTTTTGCCTCAATGTTTTCCCAAATCTTATCTATGAAGTATGTCAAATCCAGTTCTTGATTGTGAAATAGTTATATACTAATTAGATTCTTAATTGCTTGAATGTTCTTCCTTTCCTTTTCCATTATCTATTTGTTCCTTATTTTCAGTCTCAAATGTATCTAATCCAGCTTAATCATATGTGACCCCTCACACTAAAAAGGACCTTATCCGAAACTCTAAAAATCCAAATTTTGACAAACTTGTCAAACTCGGCACAGGTCAACCAGATCCCCAATGCGATAAGTGAATATATAGTGAGATAGGGAAAACTTTCCGGATTTAGAAAATTACATAAAAGTGAAAAGTGTCGGCCCTAGTCTGGCTGCATGAACTGGGCAGACTGACTCGGTCGATATTTTTCACACTTCCTATAAGGTCCCTTTTAGCATGACGGGTCACATATATTTACATTCCCGTATATTTTTGTGGCACTAAGTTGATTTAGGCATTTTTCTGTTATCTTTCCTTGAATTATAACTCTGTCTAATTTCTGACAAGAAGAGCAACAGGTAAGAAAGGGTGGCAACATTCTAGAGTTTCATTTCAAATCCAATCCCTGTGCTGTGGGTAGTCACTTGATTGGTCTCTTTTAATGAACATTTAGCAAATAATTATACCCCCCAAATTCAATTTGGGGGGTATATAGGAGTCAGCTTGTCCGTTGGTCTGTCTGTCTGTCTGTCTGTCTGTTGGTTGGTCCGTAGCTTTTTTGTCCGCTCTATTTCTCCTAAACTACTGATCCAATTTAATTTAAACTTCACATGGTAACTTATTACCAAGTGGAGATGTGCATATTATATTTTGGTCACGGTCCATTGATTTTTGACGGAGTTGCGGCCCTTGAGTGAATTTTCTTGTCCGCTCAATTTCTCGGAAACTAATTCACGTATTTCAATTAAACTTTACAGTTATGCTTAGTAGCTCTCAAATATGTGCATATTAAATTCTGGTGATGATTCATTGATTTTTTACTGAGTTATGGCCCTTTGCTGAAAATTGCCATTTTACGCAAAATCAGGGTGTGTTGATCGGTTTTTCAATTTTTGTCCACTCTATTTCTCATAAACTATTGGACCAATTTTGGTCTTACTTCACATGTGAACTCATTACTAAGTGGAAATGTGCACATAATATTTTGGTCTCGGTTCAATGATTTTTGACAGAGTTATGGCCCTTGAGTGAATTTTCTTGTCCGCTCAATTATTTGGAAACTAATGGATGGATTTCAATTTTTTTTTGCAGTTATGCTTAGTAGCTCTCAAATATGTGCATATTAAATTCTGGTGATAATTCATTGATTTTTGACCGAGTAATGGCCCTTTGCAGAAAATTGCCATTTTACGCAAAATTAACGTGTGTTGATCGTTTTTAGCTCACCTGAGCTCAACGAGCTCAAGGGGAGCTCTTAGGGTCAGTCACTATCCGGCGTCCGTCGTCCGTTGTGCGTTGTGCGTCGTGCGTCGTCAACAATTTCTTTAAACATCTTCTCCTCCTCAACCACTGGGCCAATTCTTTCCAAATTTGGCAGAAATGTTCCTTGGGTGACCTTTTTCAAAACTTGTTCGTGAATTTTTGATTCGTCAATAAATGTGGGCGTGGCAGGGCGGGGCTTATCAGACTTAAAGAAATCATTAGGAAATTCTTCAAAAATCTTCTCCTCCTCAACCATTGGGCCAATTCTTTCCAAACTTGGCAGAAATGTTCCTTGGGTGACCCTTTCATGGTGCCCAGTAACCTATAAATACCTATAAATACCTATAAATACCTATATTATCCTATATTTTTGGACCTTACCTATAAAAACCTATAATTTCACCCATTTTGCCCGAAATACCTATAAATACCTATATTTTTGTGTCTTGAGTAAGCAAAATAGCAAAATTGAAACAATAAAAGCCAGAGCTGAATCTAGGGCGCGGGATTGCGGGATTCCCGCATAAATTTATTGCATGGCGCAAAAAACGATAAGCAGAGCGGGACAAGTCACGCACGTTTTTTCAGATTGGCGCATTTTTCAAAAAACGTCGCGTAATAACGTAGGTTCATAATCCTTGAAAAGTTGCTAAAACAGATTGCAGAGAAACCTCTGCAATTCTATATTTATATAGTGTTTTATATCTCCTGTCAAAAAATAGATATTTGTCTTGGAAATGAAATAGATTTATGTTCGAGATTTACACCGAAAACGGGAAAAAAAACAAAAGAGTTGAATGAAGGGGGAAATGGCTGTGAAAATTTCACAATTTGTAATTATTACGGGTACCCGTGCGCAACAACAACAACAGCAATGGCGGTCAAAACAAACAAAATAAAGAAACGCTGTGGTAAAATCGTTTTTAATCACATAAATGGACTGATTAATATGTTATCATCGCGGCACATAATCAAAATGGCCGACGAAACAAAGAAACTCTGCCTAAAAATTGTTTTTATCCCATAAATGGTTTGAATTAAATAAAAATAAGTGGTCATCCTCAGCGTAGATTAGACTAGGAGAAGTTTTCTGTACGAGGCCTAAAAATGGTTCCAGGGAGGACAACTTGTTACAAGCAAGAGACAATGCTTAAACGAGGTAGCAATGTCCCCTTAATCACTCAAGCCCTGTCTCTCTGTCCGCATCAATGGTGAAGTAGGTCTAAATAGGTCAAAGGTCAACTAGGTGCAAAAAATAAATGGTATATGGGGTATAGTTAAACAATCTGCTATAACTAATTTAGTTTTGGGTTTAGAATAACATATTTGGTATCAAAATCAAGCTTAGACATTGATCTTTACTTTGAAGTATAAATATGCAAATTAGCTGATTTGCATATGCATGCTTTTGAGGATTTAATTGGAAATTTTGATCATTTTTTTGTCATTTTTTCAGAGTGAAGTTCGAACGAAAGCTATAGCCCACTAGGTTGATGGTGTATATTCACAAATTTGGTACCAAAATAAAGCCTAGACATCTATCTTTAAGTTAAGTTATGCAAAAAAGCTTAATTCCATATGCACATTTTTTTTTATTATTTTTAATTAATTGATGAAAATATCACCCATTAGTGAAAATTTGATACATACAGAGCGTTGCAGCTTCCTGGAAGGATATAATCACATTGCATATGTAAAATGTCCTGTCCAAAACAGAAGTTAGAAATTTTAGGTATTTTTTTACAGAATCAGATTGAATTACAGTATAGTAGAGTGTTTGGTTTCCATGGAAACATATATTGTAAAAGTAGTTTTTGGGTGAAACGGACAAACCGCTATCAGTCACTAAGTCCTTGGTGTAGACAAACAATCAATGTTTTTAAATGAAGACAATACATCCATTTTTGTTTTTCAGAATAAGTATGCAATTAAGCCTGTGGAGGCTTATTTGCATATTCATAACTTTGAAGAATTTATTGGAACAACTGATGGAATTATAGTCAATTTTTGCGAGTACACCAGAAAAAAAATCAGACATATCTCGAATAGTTCTTGGTATAGATTAACATTTTTAGTATCAAATTGAAGCTTTTAAGCATTCGTCTTTATTTTTATGACAGTTATGCAAATGAAATAATTTGCATATGCATACTTTAGTAGATTTAATTGGAAATTCTTGTGAAATTTTCACAGTTTTTGTTAAAAATTTTGCAGGAAAAGGGATATTCTTTAATTAGTTGATGGTGTTCTCTTATAATGTTGGTGTCAAAATAAAACCTAGGACTCCTTTCTTAATTCCATTTTTGCAAAATAGCTTATTTACATTCCAACATTTTTTATTCTATTTTAAATCATGATGAAAATATCACAAATTTGTGAATATTTGGTACTTGCTTTTTAACATTCGTAAAAGAAACTAATACACATTGTATAATTATGCACTACTGCCTGTCCCAAACAGCAGTAAGCATTTTGACGTCTTTTTACGAAGGAAAATTGAAATACAGTATGCTAGAGGGTCTTGTTTCTAGAGAAACATATCTTTTAAAACGTGGTAGAGGTTTTATGGGAACAGCTATAACTAACAGTTTACAAGATCAACTGACTAACAACTACTGTATCAAAATGAAGCAAAGATTCCTATCTTAGTAATTTGGGGATATTTATTTCAAATTATCTAAATCATAGATTTTGACTAGGAAACTGGGGCCGTTTATTGGGTGTAATACGATTTCTAGTCTAATTCTGCTGAATGGGTTGAAGAGCAATTGCATGCAGTTTATGGGTGTCCTCTCCTTCTTACCAAATTTTGGATGAAGGAATTCCAAGACTGCAGATAGGGTTAAGAAGACGAAAGAGGTTAAAAGAATACTACTGCGGAGAGCTGGTTAGAGTTACCATGGCGTTGACTTCTATAGATTGGGTATTAATAATTTGCAAACTAGATGGAAATGTACATGTAACATTGTGGAGTTGGAAGAACTAAACAAACAGTGATAGCGTGATCTACTGATTTCCACCAAAGAGTAAAAAGGAAATCATAGCGATCACATTCATAATTGTTAAGTTATTGTGACGAGATGATTTGCACAAGCAAATTACATGTCTTTATAAGATTATATTTTGTATAATATATAAACATCAGTTTATCTTGCGACTATTGTACGTGTTATACATATAACTGAGAACTTGTGCAATTCATAGTATTCATTAAACAGAATTGGTTTGCTGGTAGCAGAATAAAAAAAGATCTGCAAATATATTTAAAACAATAAGGTCATATCATCTTAACCGCCCCCCCCTCCCCCCATCTACTACCATTTGCAATACACAAAATATATTTGGGTCGATATATTTTGACCTTATACTTTTCCAACATACTCCTTATTTCCCTTAAGTACTATACAGGCCATGGATATCTTACAGCTAGCCCCCAACTGCAACCTATAAAACCTTTGAAAAACTTAAATTTCAGAGCAAAACTTTAAAACCTTTACTTTTTTTTGCCAGAAAACCTTTTCAACCGCAAAATAGCCTGTAATTTTCACCCAAAACCTGTATATTTGCTCTGGCTGGTTGTCTTGCAAGCTTAAAGCAAGCGATGGCTTTCGTTCTGCATTATCCCTCTTTGTGCGTAGTTTAACAATGAAAATATCACCAGATGCCACCAAATTTTACCCAAATCTTTAAAACTTTGTCGGTAAGATCGGTAAGATCCCATAATACCCCCTTTCGAAACAAGTGCGTATAATGACTTTGACTGTATATTTTCTACAAAAATAGCCATTATTCACTCTTATGTTTTTTCATATTTTACACTAAAAGGTCGTTATTTACATAAATGTGAGCCTTTATGAAAACCTTTATTTCTATTTTGGTATGCTAGGAGGCCTGCTACAAACTTTTAGTTAAAGTCGCAAGGGAACAGACCAAAACACCAAGAATCTATTTTATGGCTATTTTCTTAACATTTTTTGCTATATTTCAATATAGGTACATACAAGTGACAGATACAGGATTGATCACAGCGATGATAATTACTAAATGAATATTTTAACATAGTAATAAGTTAAATATTGTCCATAGATTTGTCAGGTATATTGTTATGGGGTTAGCTAAAACAATCACAGGTCCAACAATTTCCGCTATTTATTTAACAACAGTTTATCTGTGTCTACTCCAAAACATATCAGCTGTGGATCAACGTGGTAATTTTAGACTTAGTTATTGAAAAAGACCAATTGATTGAACACATCTAGTAAATAATCATGATGGGATTGTGAAGAAGGCCGTAGGAACAGGGGGGGGGGGGGCTATGCATGGCTAAGCCCCCTACCCCATGTTGTCCAAAAATGCCGAATTTTCCTTATTTTTCACTGAAAATTTAGGGGAAAACAAATTTACCCCCCACAGTTTTCAGACACAGGGGCTTCAGCTACCCCAATATAAAATTTCTTCCTACTTGCATGTGAAGGATGGATGAAACACACATAATGTCACATGTACTGAGTGATTTGCATACTACGAGATACACGCAGAACCGAAGAGTTCCATTTCTTGAACAGGTGTTATTATCAGAATTGCAATGATGGCAGTTAACCTTCTGTTTACAGAAATATATTAAATGTATGCCATTTATGTACGAAACGTATTGAAACATGAATACATCTTTAAAGGCACCCATGCAGGGTTGTCAGACGTACAAACATGTAAATATATTAAAGAAATATCGCATGGAATGGTCAACCTAGATGCACATGTAGCTAGATAATTTCTGTTCAAGGAAATTTCAAATGAAGCTCGTTTAGTCCTTCTAAATCATGTCTGTATATAATTAATTTACCCGCTCCTTATATACTAAATCAAAAGAGAAACGCAACTTCCTTTTCAATTCCTTCTTACGCAAAGACATCAAATCAGATTTAAACAAAATTTAATACATTTAAAGCAATAACATTTCACCTTGTAAAGTTCACAAAATCTTGTTGGTAGTAAATTTCATTAGTAAAAAACACCCTGTTTACACCGGGCGTCAGCACAATTTGACAAAAAAAAATGTATGCAAGTCGAAAAACAATCCGGTTCGTTCAGTTTGGTCCGATATTTGAATGTTGTGAAGTCCATACGATTTATTAGCGGTCTCCGTTGCAGTCTTAAAACCTATCCCGTAGGTGGGGTTAACGCGATGATACGGTCCTGCCTTGACGTCATATCTCTTGCACGTCCGCTTCGTGCTCGATCGGTTGTGGTCCCATTGAGAACCAACAACGTATACAGTCGAAAATGTGTCGATCTGTTGCCCAATCATTTCCTTACGACAATATTTTGACTTTTTTCACCTAACAATGCCCGTACTGCAGCCAGGCGCTGGTTTTGCCATAGCCATGCTATGCGTAGGGTAGTGAAAAGTGTGTGAACGCTTCGGCTTCTTCTTTGTCTATGTTCTAGCTTGTGTTTGATAAAAAATTGTTTTGATATAAGTCAGTTAGAAAACACGACATGGGATAATCATTTTTTAACAGTTTACTATGTATCACGTGATGAATTTACGACATCTGAAGAAAATAACACTGTATTTATGAGTATGGATGCAGGTATATCAAAAAAGTACACAATAGCCATTAAAAACATATTTTGTCGAAAATATTATGAAAAATTGGGGTTGCGTATCTTTTTTTTTCGAGTATATTTATAGTAACATTTATTTGAACCTAAACCTTGACAGATAGTAAAAAACTTGGTTCCAACACTAAATTCCCTTCCTTTTGGATCTAGATAATACAATGCAACACACAGAAATGCAAACTGCCATTCCCCATGTTGATCTGATTCCTGAAAAGTCTAGCATGGACCCCGTTAATGTCTTATAATGACTGTAAGATATTGAGAGGAGTATTCTCAGCTGTCTTTTATGCTATCTTTTTTCATTTTGAGTTTTGCTTTATCAAATTGCACTTTAAATTTGTGCATACTAGATAAATATTTGTTGAAAGAGTCGTGGTTTTGACATTGTGGTGTTGATATTTGAACGATATCAGGCTCACATGCTGTTTTATTTAATTGTCATTTTCGCTCATAAAAATTTGATCAATGTTCAGGAATATGTACAACAAATCCATGCAAATATGATTTCAAAACAATAATTTCCTATAACATATCTTTAAATTTATCATAGAATAACATTTATGTGTGAGACGTATTGTTACATCAAAGTTTGCACTTTTTGTATTTTTTGGAAAAATTTACCCCACCCACTTTTAGCAATAGCTACAGGCGTAAGCTAAAGACTAATTCTGTGGACAAATACATATAAGTGAAGTACAGGTTTCTAGTCAATTTTTAAGCGTAATTTCACAAACACAAACATACATTTGGTATTTTCTAAACTTTTTTTTCATTTTTAGACAAAACTTATTTTTGTGATTTTTGGCCATTTTTCGCTATATTTATGTATATTAACAAAAAATACTGTAAAAAAGTTGCATGTTATTATTGTAAGTAGAAGTGCAAATCCTTAGCTTTATTTTGATACCAAAATGATTGTTTTAGCTTTATAAATCAGTAAGTTATGTGGCATTTTAGGAGGCATGTGTGACAAATGCACCAAATGACCTTTGACCTGAATAAAATCCCTTTGCGCCATTGATTCGGACAAAGAGACAGGGCTAGAATTGACCGTGATATATAATTGAATCATTCTATATATGTCTCTTGCTTGTAACAAATTGTCCTCCCTGATTTGATTTTTCAGATTTTCACTACCAGTCTAGATGTCTACTGCAGTAGCCACATCATGTACATGGTGGATTCTGCGGAGGGTTACGGTTGAAGTTAAATCGTCCAGCCTTTTTTTCTACAGCCCTGAGAATATTGAAATCAAGATAGAAGAGTTTTAAAGCAAAATTAAAAACGATTTTGTGGTGTAGGCTAAACAATTTGCTTCAACCAGTCCATTGTAATTATTTTCTATGAGTAGTATCATCTAAACTTTTAACAGCCAATGAATATCAATTAAAGAAATTGAACATATAAAGTTTGTCAAATGGACAACAGTTGTCTAAAAAGGCTGCTTAGACAAGAGCTAATACTTAAAGAGAGTAAAGATGATGTTCCTTCAGTTTCATATAATGGCTTTAGTTACAGGTAAATTTTAACTTATTTCTTTTGCGTTAAAAAGTTAAATTCACTGTGGCTCATGCCTGAATCTTGTTGGCCCACATTTTGAAGTATGGTGGGGGAGTTGGCCCACTTTTGTGAAAACCTAGATTCAGCTCTGAAAGCAGTTTTCTATGATTAAGAAGTGAACAATTATCTATCAATATATATAAAGCCCTTTTCAAAATGAAATGCCAGGGAAAGACCGGTCAAACATTATGATTATCATTGTTGAAGACCCTTGCATGTATTTTTGTCATCTTTTACTGGTACTGAACATTTTATTTCCTTTATGAACAGTAAAGTTGTTTTTAAATAATGCTATATTTACAAGTTTTACTTATGGGCAAGTGAATTCTTATTTCTGTAAACATAATACAGGGAAAAAAGTTTTTAACTTGAAAGAGTCATGACAGGTTTGTGACATACAAAATTAAGTGCAACTTTCTGTCTTAAAGTTATCACAATTACAGTCTGTAAGCTCAGAAGTTTGGACTTTAGAGGCCAAATTTAGGTAGAAATATTCTAATTATGCTCCCATGGCAGAATATAGTTTAACTTTTGTCTGTCTCTCCATCCGTCTGTCCAAAAGTTTAACATTGGCTGTTTTGGGGCATTCGTGTTTCACAAACACAAACACTTGATTTCATCTTGCTGACACGGCCATACAGTCTTGAATTTTTGTATGAAGGATCATCCAAAGGTCCACTACAGAAATACAGTCTTCAAATTATTGTGGTATCATGAAAATTGGCCCTTTGTTTTGTGGTATCATATTTTATATAGGGAGAGAAGGACAATCTTCTGAATTATTTAGCCTATGGCTTTGAAACTGATATGTAACATTGTCTTATGACCCTCTACTAAAATACATATTTTTACAAATTAAGTGGCACAATGGAAACTGGCCCTATATTTTTGGTTATTGGATTTCATATAAGGACAGAAAAGAAAATTTTGTGCTATCTTCTCCTAGACTGTTTTGCCTAGAGCTTTGAAACTTGGTGTGTAGAATTGTCTCATGGCCCTCGACTAATATTCAAATTATGGAGGTACATGTACAATGAAAATTGGCCCTGTGTGTTGGGGTATCAGACTTTATATAGAGACAAAGAAGTAAATCTTATACTATTTTCTACTCCTGGATCATCTCATGGCCCTTTACCCAATATCATTCGAATAATTGTGGTGCAATGAAATTTGGTCCTATGATGTGGGATAATAGATTTCAGAAGAGACAAAGAAAGCAATTTTGCACAATATCCTACTCCTTAATTGTTTGGCCTTGGTGTGTAGAACTGTCTGATAATGAAATGCCCCTCTACCAAAGCACTTCAAAGAGTTTTGGTTCCATGAAATTTGCCATTTATCTTCTACATCTGAATTATTGAATCAATGACTGAAAATTGGTGTGTAGAATTTTCTCATGGCCTTCCATCAAAAGATGTGGTAGTATGAAATTTGACCTAATGTTGTGGGATTCAGATTTCAAATTGAGAACTTATCAGGAAATCTGGGGCAAAATCATTTTGTGACATATCATTTTGTCAGATACCCTATATGTTAATATTTTGCATGTATCATGGCAGCATAAATCTCTGCCAAAATTCTTCATATTGCCTTCCTGTAATGAAAATTGGCAGGAAGGTATCCTAAAAGTTACAGTGTTCTTTAAGGTGAGCGATAAATGGTCTTCTTGGCTCTCCTTTCTTGGTATGGTATTCTCTGTTACTGAATATTGAGAACAGAAAGTAATAGCTAATGGTCACCTTGTCAGTTTCTCCTTTTATCTTATGAACAAGATAGAGCTGGAAGGTGGTGGTCGTGGTAGAGAAACGTTTAAAGTAGTGTTTTTCTTCATAGTAAAGGCAACCTATATTATCCTATATTTCTGGCTAATAAATACCTATAATTTTGGGACATACCTATATTTTTGACACTTAAAGTCGCTGGGCACCCTGCCCTTTTCAAAACTTGTTCATGAGTTTTTGATTCGTCAAAAATTGTGGGCGTGGCAGGGCGGGGCTTATCAGACTTAAAGAAATCATTAGGGAATTCTTCAAAAATCTTCTCCTCCTCAACCACTAGGCCAATTATTTCCAAACTTGGCAGAAATGTTCCTTGAGTGACCCTTTTCAAAACTTGTTCGTGAATTTTTGATTCGTCAAAAATTGTTGGCGTGGCAGGGCGGGGCTTATCAAACTTTGAGAAATCATGTGAAAAATCTTTAAAAATCAATTATCAGGCCAATTTGAATCAAGCTTGGCAGAAATGTCCTTGAGTGACTGTTTTCAACACATGCTCATGAATTTTTGATTCGGTGAAAATTGTGGGCGGGCCAGGGCGGGGCTTATCAGACTTCGAGAAATGGTATGATAGTTATTCAAAAATCTTCTTCTCCTTAACCATTGGGCTGATTCTTACCAAACTTAAAAGGAATGTTTATTTGGTGACCCTTTTCAAAACTTGTTCGTGAATTTTTGATTTGTCAAAAATTGTGGGCGTGGCAGGGCGGGGCTTATCAGACTAAAAGAAATCTTTAGGTAATTCTTCAAAAGTCTTCTCCTCCTCAACCACTTGGCCAATTCTTTCCAAACTTGGCAGATGTGTTTATTTGGTGACCCTTTTAAAAACATGTTCGTGAATTTTTGATTCGTCAAAAATTGTGGGCGTGGCAGGGCGGGGCTTATCGGACTTAGAGAAATCATGTGAAAAATCTTTAGAAATCAATTATCAGGCCAATTAGAATCAAGCTTGGCAAAAATGTCCCTTGAGTGACTGTTTTCAACACATGCTCATGAATTTTTGATTCGTCAAAAATTGTGGGCGTGGCAGGGCGGGGCTTATCAGACTTCGAGAAATCGTAAGATAATTATTCAAAAATCTTCTCCTCCTTAACCACTGGGCTAATTATTACCAAACTTGAAAGGAATGTCCCTTGGGTGACCCTTTCCAAAACTTGTTCGTGAATTTTTGATTTGTCAAAAATTGTGGGCGTGGCAGGGCGGGGCTTATCGGACTAGGAGAAATCATGTGAAAAATCAATGGGGGGTATGATCACTTTCAGTGATATTCTAGTTTACAATAATTTAATTTGACATAATGCTGACATATATATTTGTTTACAACAAAATTTATATTGTACACAATCAAATACACGAAGAATTCAGGTGAGCGATATCAGTGCCTTTCAGGCACTCTTGTTTCAATTTTTTGTCCACTCTATTTCTCATAAACTACTGCACCAATTTTATTCAAACTTCACATGTGAAGTCATTACCAAGTGCAGATGTGCATATTACATTTTGGTCATGATCCATTGATTTTTGACGGAGTTACGGCCCTTGAGTTCATGTTTTTGTCCGCTCAATTTCTCGGAAATCAATGGATGGATTTCAAAAAAACTTAATAGTTATGCTTGGTAGCTCTCAAATATGTGCATATTAAATTCTTGTGATGATGCAATGATTTTTAACTGAGTTATGTCCCTTTGCTTAAAATTGCCATTTTACGCAAAATCAACATGTGTTGATCGTTTTTTTCAACTTTTTGTCCACTCTATTTCTCATAAACTACTGCTCCAATTTTATTCAAACTTCACATGTGAAGTCATTACCAAGTGTAGATATGCATATTTCATTTTGATTATGGTTCATTGATTTTTAACGGAGATATGGCCCTTGAGTAAATATTTTTGTTGATTTTTGACTGAATTATGGTCCTTTGTTGAAAATAAGCAATGTTTGCAACATTACCATGTGTTGGTCAGTCTGTTTGCCCTTTTTCTCACGTGATCATTTCACAGTTCATAGGAAATGTACATCTCAATATATGCACAAACACAGCGCTTTTGGGGGGTATGATCACTTTCAGTGATATTCTAGTTTCATATTGAAAAGCCTTCACCCCCTCTTATCTGTAGCTCTGGAAAAGGCCCTGTGGGCATATACTAGTATGATGTACGCTGCTCCACGAATGTCTTCGTTATTTTTTTTGACCTGACAAATAGTGAAGAAGTGATTGCATCTAAATTTTCAACATTCAAGAGCAACAGACAATACATTATGTTGCGGGTATTCATCTGAATCGTGTTAGCTTATTCAGCTGTGTACTCACATGTAGGTAGCTACAACCCTGGCAGAGACATACATACTGGGCAATAAGATTGCTTGTGATTTTATTTGGAATTTAGAGAGGAATTTAAAATTATTGATGAATACTGGCTTAGTACAGTTATGTTTTAAACCATTACCTGACAGCAAAAATTTTGGCTGTTCCAAATTCAAAGATGTTTCAGAAGACAATTTTAAGTAAATGAAATTTTACATTAAATTTTACATTATCTTGGCTTTTTTCGGGTAGTTGACATTTTGTGGTAGATGAACAGATTGTTTGTCTCAAGCAATTTCTTCATTTAACACCATGTTTTTCTCAACCCTTGTCCTGCTAATTTAGATTTTGTTTCAAACAAAATACCAATTTAAGAGACATTTCAATAAGATTAGCTCATGTTTCTGCCACAATAAGGGAGCATAAAGCAGGCAGTGTAGGCAAAGATCAGATTGCACATCTGTGCAGGCTGATCTTAGTCTATACTGACTATCATAGCTTTGGTTATACCAGTATCAGTAAGATGATGTGAACAGCATGAGAAGGGTTAACCCTTTCCCAAACAAGACCTGGTTTTGACGTCCCTCAGAGAAAAGACTTGGGAAAACATTGAGACAAAAGAAGAAACTGCTGATAACCAGCAGTTTCTCCATTTGCCTCAATATTTTCTTGGCCATGATATACACAATTTCCAAATGAATTTGTAGCCAATTTGTCCACTGAAGCAGCTTTTGAATTGGAAAAGTCTTAATTTTTCGCCATTTGGGAAAAGGTTAAATCTGTTTCTTGGATGGCGTCAAAAAGAATCTTTGTGTAGGAATGATTTAACCCTTTCCCAAACGATGAAATTTTATGGTGATCTGCTTCGAAAATAGCTACAAATGACAAAATAGAAGTTATCAAAGATAGAGTTTGTGTAAAATATGGCATAGAAAATATTGAGACAAAAGGAGAAACTGCTGGTTATCAGCAGTTTCTTCTTTTGTCTCAATGTTTCCCAAGCCGGTTTGATTAGGGACGTCAAAACCAGGTCTTGTGTAGGAATGGTTTAAATTTGATGTTTTCACAAAAATATTTTCCTTCATTACAGCTGGTGTCCGTGGTGGTAGAGAAGAAGAAGGCTCAGTCTATACCACAAGGTTAGTATTAACTATTTCCCAAAAAATGGCTTTGGAAAGCCTTGAGGAAAATGAAGGAATTGATTCTTTCTTTTTCCACAATGTTTTCTACCCCAAAAAATCTATTTCAAAATTCTATCACATTGAAAATGTAGTCTACAACTTCTTTCAATTTGGACAAGCTTAAAAAATTGTTGTTTTATAATGTTTTACTATTTCCCAAACAGGGTAGTTTAAGACTGCTCCGAATTCAAAGATGTCACAGAGGACAAATTTCAGTAGAACTAAATTTTGCATTCTTTGCCATTTTTGTTAAAAAACATCATGGGAAATTAAGAAATTGCTTGTCACAAGAAAGTGTCAAAGCATGGGAATGGGGTAAAAGATCAGAAGGACTGCTGTCCCCTCTCATGCTCCCCCTCCTGCTCAAGACAAAGATACTTGACCAAGCACACTGGGCTTCAATATTACAAAATTCATGGGTATGCCCCTTATAATGTTTTACTTGTGTCTGTTAATCTGTCTGTCTGTCCGAAAACTTAACATTGGCCATTTTGGAGGCAAAGATTAAGTGTTTCACAAAAACATTTTGTTTATCACCATATCTCGGCTCACAATTTATTTTTTATTGTTTCTACAGACACGAGAGACCTATGTCTACAGACAGGCGAGAAAGAGGTGGTAGATTCGAGCATCGTGGACGAAGTCCCTGGCGTGGCGGTTGGAGCGGTACCAGATTTAAAGATGATAGGTAAACTTCACACTTTCCTAGCCAACAAATTTCTAGACTTCCATGTTTAACCCTTTCCCAAACAACAAAATTTTACGGTGGTCCAATTGGAAATCTGCTGCTGTCGATAAAATAGATGATGATCAAGGTCGAATTTTTGTGAATTATGGCAAAAGGATATATTGATGCAAAAGTAGAAACTGCTGGTTATCAGCAGTTTCCTCTTTTGCCTCAATGTTTTCCTAGTCCTTTTCTATTAGGGACGTCAAAACTTGGTCTTGATCGGAAAAGGATTAAATAAAAGATAGATATTTCCAAAAGAGAAATGTGTTTGCTAGAGTTTGGTCAACATGTTCAATAAAAAGAAAAGAAAAGATGGAAAACTTATAGGCAAAAAAAGAAAATGGTGATGATAATCAGCATTTGTTTTTGTCTCAAATTTTTTTTCTTTTTTTTTTTTTGCTATATTGTTCACAAATTCTTTCAATAATTTAATCTGTTTCATCCTCTGCCTCAGCTTTTAGTCTGAAATTATGTTTTTATGCCCCTGCAAACAAATGTTTTTGGGGTTATAGTGGAATCGGCATGTATGTCCTTCCATGTATATGTCTGTCCATATACAAAATACAAGCAATTTTGTGTTGCAAACCCCTCTTCGTTTCCTTTCAATAGTGATAAGTCATTGTGATGTCTCAACTCCACCTGCCCTAGGAATTGGGCCGCGGCCATGGCGCAGTTGGTAGCGCATCTGCCTCTTTCAAGAGGTCCCGGGTTCGATACCGGTCGCAGCAAATACTCTTTCTGACAAAAATGTCACCCATCAATGGTTTGATATCGTGAACCTATGTTGGGGAGCAGCTAGATGCTCGGTTAGGGTGTTGTGGTAGTACTGCCAGTCTGGTGAGAGAAATACCAGGCATCCATGGTTAGGTGCTCCAGCAGCTGGGATATGACCATAGTAGTTGAAAACGGCGTAAAACCCCAATAAACCAAACCTGCCTTAGGAATTATTTCCCTTTGAACTTTGACACAATATCCTCTAAGCTTTTGGAAAGGGTAAGAAGGCGCAAATATTTTAATCCATTAACCCCTTCGCTGCCAGACAAATATTGGCAAATTGGTTCCTATTTGCCAGACTATTTTCCAAGAAATTGACGGTAGTGTAAGAAATCAACTTATAACTAAAAAACTATTCAATAAAACTATATAAAACCATATATTTTCTGAAAGATAATTGAAAATTCTATTCAATGAATATATTTTCATTCATTTTGCATTTTACATGTTTTGTTCTTAAACTTTGAAAAAAAACCATGGGTTTCCCCTCATGACGGCTCAGGCCGTCATGGGGCAGTATAGCGACATTTTCGCATGACGGCTCAGGCCGTCATGGGGCAGCGAAGGGGTTAACAAACAGCAAAACTTACCCTAATTCAAAGATGATACAGACAACAATTTCAAGTGAAGGCTTCAAGCAAATGCATAGAAAACATGTGGGAAATGAAGAAATTGCTTGTCACAAGCAATTTCTTCATTTTCCACAGTGTTTTCCTAAGTGTTCACCTGGCAGTGGCAAATATCCTCTCTGACAAAAATGTCACTCATCCATGGTTTGATATTGTTACCTTTGTGGGCGAGCAGCTGGAGGCTTGCCTGGCTCGGTAAGGGTTTTGTGGTAGCACTGGTTTCAGAAACAACAGAAATCCATGGTTAGGTGCTCCAGACTCGGCGATATGACCATAGCAGTTGAAAACGGTGTAAAACCACAATGAACCAAATCTTAGCCTTGATCTTATTAGTTGTGAAAAGGCTTCTCAGTTTGGGAATGGGTTAAGAACACATCTTCTATTTCTTTCCAGATTTCAAGGCAGTGGACCAGGATTTCGAGGAGGGAGAAGTGATCCGGCACGCCATCAAAGATCTTTTACGAAGTAGAACATTAAATTTTGTGATCAAAATATTTTATAGAGTGATCCTTTGTTGGAAACATCAAAATAAAGGTTGATATAGAAAGGATCTTTGTACAATATAACACAGAAAATATTGAGAGCAAAGGAGAAAATGCCATTTTCTTCTTTCACCTCAATGTTTTCCCAAGCTACTGTCTATGAGGGACCTCAAAATCTGGTTTTAAATTTTGGAAAGGCTTAACATATACCTTTGATTTTGTTGAGGGAGGAATAATTCTGTATAGCATCAAAGATCTTTTTACAATGTAGAAGATTGTCTTTATTTTGTGATGATTTTCTTTTTTGTGATGATAAACTTTGCCCATATTGATTGACCCTTTCCCAAACAATGTGATTAGGGTTTGTCCAAAATACAAAGCTGTTGCACATGACAAAATTGTTTGAAATGAAACTTTTTGTGAATAGGTGGAAAAAGTTGAAAAAAGGTGAGAAAATGCTTGTTTGCAGCAATTTCTTTCTTCAATATTTTCCAAAGCTTTAATACTACTGTGCGCCAAAAGCCATCACTGTTTAGGAAAGGGTAAAAAAAAATCCAACATGGCCACTGTTGTTAGTAACAATACAAACAAAATATTTGGCAATACTTCACAATGCTTGTTCTTTTTGCCTCAATTTTCCACAAACCCTTTCTGTAAGTAATGTCAAATTCAGGCCTTGTCACGGTGTATAATCACGTGAATTAGAATTTCCGATAAAATTCAATAATTTGTCAATACTTGACCAATTTGAATTCGGTTTGAAACAGAGAAGGCGGAAAAACGTCAGGAATATCCTGGACGTGGTAGATTTTTAAAAAATCAACTGATAAAAAAGTCATTGAAGATCAACCAAAATATTGGTTGATCTTCAATAACTTTTTTATCAGTTGATTTTTCAAAAATCCTTTACTTCTATCTAAAGGGTAGCGTCTGCCCACATTCTCTGCTTCAAACCGAATTCAAATCGGTCCAGTATTTACAAAATTATTGAAGATGTTCTGAAAATATTTTATCACGTGATTATACACTGTGCTTGTTGTAGAAAGGAATCAGAAAACCAATTGGATACAGCTTGGATGATTAGCAATTTATAGAAAGTGACCATACCCCAGTTAGTAGTACATAGGTCTGTGATTTCTGTGAGGGGTTTTTGAGCATACAAATAGAGTGGAATGTTTTCCCATCAGTACACAATATGGAAATGAGATAGTCAGGCAACAGAGGGGTTTCGTTTGAACCACCCGAACCCCCTCTGGATCGGCCACTGTCGGTCTTATGCCTATATACTAATCAATCATGATATTCCGGGTTCTCTTCCCTGTCATAGTCAATATCCTTCAGAGCAAAAGAAAAGAGGGGTAAAGACATTCTAAATTTTATATTACAAGGTAAAGACATTCTGATTTTTTTACAAGTCCAAAACCCTATGTTGTGGGTACTCATTTTGGCGAGAGGATCCCAATGGGTACCTACGAAATAGGGTTTAATCAACAATAAATCATATTTTGCTTTATGATTAAGCCTTTGCCCCCCTCTGTAGCTCTGATCCTATCTGACAATTGTCTCCACTCCAATGAGTGAATAACCCATTACCAAACGACAAAATTTTGGACTTGTCCAAATTCAAACATGCTGAAGACGACAAGTTCAAGTGAATAAAATTTTGTTGTCTTTTTGGGTAGAAAACCTTGTGGGAAATGAAGAAATTGCTTGTCACAAGCAATTTCTTCATTTTCCACAATGTTTTCCTAAGCCGCTATCTCGTAGGGAGTCAAAAAGAGTCACTGAGTGGGAACGGGGTAATAGTAAACCTATGTGGGATGAGCAGATAGAGGCTTGGAAAAGGTGTTGATGGTGTAGACTCACTGGTGGTGAACGCGGCCAAAGTGTTGGACATTTTTAGCTCCACTGGCCTTTCAGGCCAGCGGGCTATTGTCATGGCGGTGTGTCCGTCGTGCGTGCGTCCGTCCGTGCGTGCGTCCGTCCGTCCGGTCGTCAACTTTTTCTTAAAAAATCTTCTTCTCAGAAACTACTGGATGGATTTCAATCAAACTTCACATGAATGATCCTTGGGTGACCCTCTCTCAGATTCCTTCAAATGATTTTAATTGGATCATTAAGTCTGGAGTTATCTGCCCTTGAATGTTAAAGATGGCCGTTTTGGCTTTGTTTTCACTCCAGCAACTACAAATATTGACTAATCAAGACAAAACTTGGACAGAATGTTGGTGACTATAAGATCCTGCCAGAGTGCAATTTTCAGCTTGATCTGACATTTTCATCTAGAGTTATGTGCCCTTGAAATTTACAAAATTGCTGTTTTCAACCTTTTTTTTTTCTCTGAAAACCATATACATTACCCAATCAACACAAAACTTTTAAGTAATCTTTCTGATAGTAAGACCTTGCATATGTGTAATTATCAGCTGGATTGGACCAGAAAAGTCTGAGTTATCTGCCCCTAAATTTGACAAAATTACCATTTTCGATGTTTTCTCACTCCAACAACATTATATATTGACCCTGAAAGATCAAACTTGAACCCAATGTTGCTGACCATAACATCTCGGATTTCTGATTGGACTAGAAAGTTAAGCATTATCTGCACTTGAATTTTACCAAATGACAGTGTTCGTTTGACTGAAGAAGATCTCTCATAATTTAATTTGAATCAAGGGAGGTAACTAATATGAATTAAAGATATTTGCTCCTTGAGTTACCTCCCTTGTTTTAAGTCTAATGCTCAAAGAGTAAAGCTCATTTATGTCAGAAATTTAAGCCAACTTCATTACATTCTAACAGTCTAACAACCACAGATATTGACCATATTGAGATTTAAAAGTCTTGATTTTAGTTTATCGAAGATAATATGTGAATCAATTAGAAAAGTGAAAACTTGTGTTGTATATTTCCAAGAAATTCTAGCCTGTGGAGCGATTCAAGACCTTCAGGTCTTCTAGTTTTTCGGGATCATAGTATTTCGTCGGTGTCGTTATAAAATATCGTAACTCGGCTTCGATAAAGCCGTAGTTACGAGATTTTATAACAACACAGACCATTTGTCAATACATATCGGTAAACCCGGCGTATTTTTAGAACAAATTCATTGTTATTAGAAAAACTATCCAATTAGATCTTTAAACTCACATTTAAACACAAAATATCTGTACCTTGTTGTAGCGAAAAACTTCCCTCGCTTTGGCCGAGTTCACCACCAGTGAGGCTACTAATGACAGAAAAAATCAACAAATAAACTGTAAAATGGATGTAAAAATATAAGCAGGATAATAAACATATTCATAGTTTAACAACTTTTAATAAAATTGGTTGCATGAAATTAGAATGTGGGATTTAACTCTTTTCCAAACAGCAAAGTTTTTCGATGGCCAAATTTGAAAAATGTTGCACACAACAAAATGGATGTTGATAAAAATGTTTGTGTCTGATATAGCACAGAAAATGTTGAGGCAAAAGGAGAAAATACTAATTATAAGTCTTATATTATTAGGGATGTTAAACGGGGTCTTGTTGTGGAAAGATTTAACATTTTAAACAGTAAACATTTGAGCTAGTCTAAATAAACAGATGCTGCAGAGGACAAAATTATTATTAAGATAGGATTTATCTGCGATATTTTAGATAGTTTCAAATTAAAGGGACATTTCATTCCAATTTCAATTTTTTAAAGTATGTCTTGATGCCAAGATTGGTTATTCTAATGAGTATAAATACTATTCGTTTTTAGCTCGCCCGGGACGATAGTCTCGGAAGAGCTATTGTCATACCCCCGGATGTCGGCGTCAGCGTCAGCGTCGGCGTCAGCGTCCGCAAAAACTTTAACCTGGCCCATATCTCATGCCCTGTTAGAGATACAGCCTTCATATTTCACCTGTGGGTACCTCTAACTAAGACCTTTGATTTGAGGCCATGACCTGTGACCTTGACCTTGGAGTTTGACCCACTTTTTGACCGTTTTAAAAAAACTTTAACCTGGCCTATATCTAATGCCCTATTACACCTACAGCCTTCATATTTCACACGTGGATACCTCTCACCAAGCCCTTTCATTTGAGACCATGACCTTTGACCTTGTGACCTTGACCTTGGAGTTTGACCTACTTTTAAAAAACTTTAACCTGGTCTAAAAATACTTTAACCTGGTCTATATTTTATGCCCTATTGCATATACAGCCTTGATATTTCACATATGGACACCTCCTACCAACACCTTTCACATTTGACCATGACCTTGAACCTCGTGACCTTGACCTTGGAGTTTGACCTACTTTTAAAAAACTTTAACCTGGCCTATATCTAATGCCCTATTACACCTACAGCCTTCATATTTCACATTTGGATACCTCTCACCAAGCCCTTTCATTTGAGACCATGACCTTTGACCTTGTGACCTTGACCTTGGAGTTTGACCTACTTTTAAAAAACTTTAACCTGGTCTAAAAAAAACTTTAACCTGGTCTATATTTTATACCCTATTGCACATACAGCCTTGATATTTCACATATGGACACCTCCTACCAACACCTTTCACATTTGACCATGACCTTGAACCTTGTGACCTTGACCTTGGAGTTTGACCTACTTTTAAAAAACTTTAACCTGGCCTATATCTCATGTCTTTTTACACCTACAGTCTTGATATTTCAAATACGGACACCTCCTTCCAACACTATTCACATTTGACCATGACCTTGGACCTTGTGACCTTGACCTTGGAGTTTGACCTACTTTTAAAAAAACTTTAACCTGGCCTATATCTCATGTCTTTTTACTCCTACAGTCTTGATATTTCACATATGGACACCTCCTTCCAACACCATTCACATTTGACCATGACCTTGGACCTTGTGGCCTTGACCTTGGAGTTTGACCTACTTTTAAAAAACTTTAACCTGGCCTATATCTCATGTCCTTTTACACCTACAGCCTTGATATTTCACATATGGACACCTACCAACACCATTCACATTTGATAATGACCTTGGACCTTGTGACCTCGACCTTGGAGTTTGACCTACTTTTAAAAAAACTTTAACCAGGCCTATATCTCATGTCTTTTTATACCAACAGTCTTGATATTTCACATATGGACACCTCCTTCCAACACTATTCACATTTGACCATTACCTTGGACCTTGTGACCTTGACCTTGAAGTTTGACCTACTTTTAAAAAACTTTAACCTGGCCTATATCTCATGTCTTTTTACACCTACAGTCTTGGTATTTCACATATGGACACCTCCTGCCAACACCATTCACATTTGACCATGACCATGGACCTTGTGACCTTGGAGTTTGACCTACTTTCAAAAAACTTTAACCTGGCCTATATCTCATGTCCTTTTATACCTACAGTCTTGATATTTCACATATGGACACCTCCTTCCAACACCGTTCACAAATTTGACCATGACCTTGGACCTTGTGACTTTGACCTTGGAGTTTGACCTACTTTTAATTTTTTTTAACCTGGCCTATATCTCATGTCCTTTTACACCTACAGCCTTGATATTTCACACATGGACACCTCCTTCCAACACAGTTCACATTTGACCATGACCTTGGACCTTGTGGCCTTGACCTTGGAGTTTGACTTACTTTTAAAAAAATTCATTTTTGGCCATGACCTTTTTACCTTGACTTAGGAAATGACTTTTCTTTGTGACAAGCTCTCGTTAGGGCGAGCTTTATTGTCCGTGGACAATTCTTGTTTTAAGTTGTTGCCAATAAGCGAGAAACACGCATTTAAAGTTGAGACATAATCAATAAATTGCATATAAATCCGAACTGTTGTCCACAACAATTTATTCAATTTTAACACAAAAATATAAATTTCTTGTAAACGGTGCAATATTTTGGCTCGAAATTTTCAGAATTTTCATAAGGAAATATGCTCTTTCAGATAAAAATAAAAGTAAAATTTATGACAAAAAATTCTGAAATGTCACTTTAAATGGTGATGCTGACAACATGATCAATGTATATTCAACTGCAAAACCTTAAAGTTAAGACAGCTGAAAACAATACAATTTTCCTGTTTAGGACAAGTTTGTTTGGAAAAGGGTTAAAACGTTGCTTTGAACATGTCGTTATTTTATACAAGCTTCATAATAAATAAAACTGGCAAAATGCTTTACAAAATAAAAAAAAAATGTGTAGTTGAATGTAGGTAAAACGCCCTAGTGAAATGGCATAAAAGGACCTAGGAGAAAAGTCAAATGAATACCCATTTCATTAACTAAAGACAAATGCGCTCGCTATTCTTCAATAATCCATTAACTGCAGCTTAAAAAAGCTGCAGTTAGGAGATTTTTGAAGAAATACAATGGTTTATTCCCCCATCTTATCTGTATCATTAGCCCTTTCCCAAAACGACAAAATTTTAGGGCGGTCCAAATTGAAAGATGTTGCAGAAATTTCAAATGAATGAAATTTAATATTTTGTTGTCTTTTGGGGTAGAAAATATTGTGGAAAATAAAGAAATTGCTTGTGACAAGCAATTTCTTCATTTTTCACAATGTTTTCTCAAGCCTTTACCTTGTGAGGAGTCAAAAAGAGTCATTGTGTGGTAATGGGTTAAGAGACATCAGGAAGGTATAGTCGTTAAGGGCAATTCCCAAAATCCAAGATAATCTGCGTTGTAAATGGGTTCCTTGTAAGAACATATAGGTGGCGCCAAATTAAATGGAGGCTTCTCCAAATTCATTGGACGAAACCTTATGCTAGCAGTCGAACCAAGCTCTTTGTTTTGTGACAACCCTGTATATGTTGTCGCAATCATATATTTCGTACCACTTTCAGAAAAATGCGCCAAAACCCGTGTGATGTCACTATTTTTAAAATGTTGCATCATCTGGCGGCTAAATATGAAGTCAAACGATTGATTTAACGGACTCTGGACAACGTCCGCATTTAGAAAGTTGACATTTGGATTGTCCTTGTATGTGTTCGTGTGCCTGCTGATCAGCGTGGGTACAATATCTATGCCTGTGTAACGAACGTCTGATCTTGTACTGAGAAAATGTGACATCCATTGAAGATCGCCACAAGGAATGTCCGCCATGCTGATTACCTCTTTGTTTAAACGAATCTTCAGCTTTTCTATGATTGTATGTAGTAGTGCCATGCAGCCCTGAAAAATAATGTCGTTTGTCAACGAAAACCTCGTAACTGCAGCTTTAAACAATCTTCAGTTAAGAGGTTTTCGTTGAAAAGCAGCGATAAGCAAACATTTTAAGCCTTTCACAAACTTAAGAATTAGAGACTGGTCCTAATTCATTAAACTTTTATGTCGCTGCTTTAAACAAAAACCTGGTAACTGCAGCTTAAAACAAGCTGATGTTACGAGGTTTTCGTTGAAAAGCGACGATATGATTGTGCGTAGTTAATGCCGTGTAGCCTCTACTAAGCGCTTTATTACTATAGCTTGCATGAGAAACCTTCAATCTATTCCCAAACCTAGAGTCCTTTTGACGGCCAAGCTATATATGGGTTTATATACTAAGCCCTTTCTCTCCTGTCCTTTCAAGTGGCTCCTTGTGACTCCCCACAAGGTGATTTCTTTGAAAAACATCGTGGTAAATGAAGAAATTGCTTGTGACAAGCAATTTCTTCATTTCGCATAATGTTTTCTACCTAAAAATTCATAAAGGGTTTCATCTGAAATTGTCGTCTGCAACATCTTTGAACTTGGACCATTTCAAAATTTTGTCGTCTAATAATGGGTTGATGGCGAACACCCTTACCATAGTTCTTTTCAAATCTGATCCCGGTCCGGAGGCCTTAAAATCTTCACTCATTTTGTCAACTACCCCGGACTCCTTTCCTCCCCATATTTGCCTGTTGAATATGTCCACAAAGGATGACTTTCTAGAGGAAGGGTCTTCGGCCTGGTCCATTATTCTGATAGGGGTGGATCTTTTCTTCACGTGCTCTACATCGTATGTTCGCATCGTTTGTCGTGATAAACAGTCGTAGACCACCCCGGGGACTTTAAACTGAAATTGTAACGACGAGGAAAGAGTGAAACAACAACAACAACACATGCAGAAAATCTTAATACGTGGCCGATTTGAAAAAATAAGTTTGAAGCAGAAAAGAGGGCAAAACCAGGGATTTACTGAATTTGAAGGATGTTTTAAACAACGCCTGATACAAAAAGGTCATTGACGACCAAAACATCTTTCAAAATCTGCTTGTGAATTTGAACCGACTAAAATTTCTTTGTTTTGAAAAAAATGCTACAAATCCTTTCTCAAATGACTGGATTTCAGAGTTTCAATTTGATTGTGCATAGCCGCTAATAAAATAAAATGGCTATTTGGGTTGCCAAACCTAGCCTGTGTTTGGGAATAGGTTTAGAAATATTGTGATTACCTGAGAGTCCATATGTGTACTGTTGCGTATAACATAGCCTACAAAGTAGCTCGTCTTGTCTGATCAGCATTTTCTTCTTTTACCTCTATGTTTTGCCAATTCAAGCCATTTCTAATGACCATTTCCCCAAACGGCCAAATTTTTGACTTGCCCTATTTGAAAGAAGTTAGAGACGAAAAATTGTGTTGATAAGGATAGGATTTGTGTGAAATGAAACCAAAGAAAATATTGAGGCAAAACAAGAAAATGCTTATAATCATCATTTTCTTCTTTTGCCTCAATGTTTTCCCATGCCATTTCTTACAGGAACCTCAAAACCAGGTCTTGTTTGGGAAAGGGTTAAATGCGTAAAAAATGTCATTATTTTTTAAATGTACTAAGAAATCAATATTATGATTACCTGAGAATCCACCGGTGTGCTGTTGTAACTTACAAATGTAGCTCGTCTTGTCTGATCTGGTGCCATGACGTCATGATCTGTGTCTGAAACGATATTGTAACAGCTCAATTAAGGAGAAATACTAAAGTATTGGTTGTCAACACTCGCACGCGGAACCCGATCAGCATGCGTTATACACACAGTCTCATCAATATCTATGCTGTTACGTGTTCTGTAATAAAGAAAAATTGCAGGATGGAACTGGTCACAAGTGCACTGTTGCACAAGCTGATATACACTAAAAGACACTTCCAAGGCAACACTTACATTTTCCATCATAATTAAATAAGAAATGTAGTATATTTTATGAAATTTTCAGCAAATATAAATCAGCTATGTTTCCATGTTTTCTGTAAATTTCACCAAATCGTTTGATCCAAACATAAAAAAATTATTTAGGTTTTCACTAAGACTCATAAATGAAAAGTCACAAAACCCCTGGCAATTGCAGAATTCAATAGCATCAAAGCAGCGTCACTAAATCATGCTCATATCTCATACCACTGCTTCATAAGATTTGATAATATGCTTTCACGGGCGAAGCAATACTAGAATTCAGTTGCACCTATTTTGTTTAAGAAATAATGTTTTGTGCGTGTCAGCATTGCACACAATTATCGAATTTGTTACCAGACATTAGTTTTTCGCCATTATGCTCCAAGAAATTTTCAACAACTGGAACAGGAACTTAAAAGGGACGAGTTAAGAATGATCCCGCAAAGATTCACCATTAATTATGCTATATAAATGAGAAGAGGGTGTCCGTGTCATTTAGGTCCACACAGAATGTTAGCAGAATGTCATAAACTGTACTTTTGTTACATGAATACCATGAATTTACGTTATCAGCTCGCACAGCTTTTTTGCGACTTTTTGTTTTCTAGTCATATTATATGAACTGCAAATTTAATCATTTTTCTTCGATGGTTCTTTATGAAAATTACAGATATTATGCAAGTGTGAATGAATTAAATTTGTTGAAAATTTGATGAAAAGGGGTTCATTAAATTTCAACCAAAAAGGTAAGTGTTGCGTTGGAAGTGACTTTAAGTGTAGATTTATGCTGGTCTAAACTCATAACTTAACGACAAACAAAATAGACTGATCAAAATTTTAAGATGTCTCAGAACACCATTTCAACTGAATGCAATTTAAGGTTTGCAGCCATTCATTAGCACTAAAGAGCCAGAGGCGAAAATTGAAAAGTGACAGGAATTCCTAAACTATGTTACATTTCCATTCCAAATACAAACATACACATTTTGAACGGTTTAGAATTTTGAATTAATGCATACTTATGGAAATATTTGACAAAAATGTTCAAAATTACCTCCCTTGCATATGAATATAGAGTAAAATATTTGTAGATAATTTCCTTCTTGAAGCATAATCTTGAAATCCGTCACGGTGAATCAACTTATGTAAAGTGTATTTACAAACTTGTGTGTGTAATTTGATGCATTTCATATGGCTAGAAAGTGGTGTTTTTAATGATGGTTGTATACCTTAAATATCGTTGGGGTAGAAAACATTGTGGGAAATGAAGAAATTGCTTGTCACAAGAAAACTACCACGGAGTGAAAAAGCCCGACCGATCCTAATCTGTTTGGGTAATTTCAGCACATTCCTGATTAGCATGAAAACATTATTTTGTCGTTTGTTACGCTGGAAAATTCATTAACTACAACATGAATTTCCTGCAGGCTATTGGACCGATTTATTCAGAATAATCCGCATAATTCAGAGCACCAGATAAGAGGGGTGAAGACATTCTAAATGTGTTATTTGAACTCCAAATCCTATGTTGTGAGTACTCATTGGAATCGTCTCGATGAGACGATTCCACTGAGTGCCCACAACACAGGATTTGATGACAACAATTGAAATATTGCATTTTAAAATCTTCCACTACCTGTTATCTTTAGCTCCGAATAATTTTACCTTCGAATGTAAACGTTTTTGAGACATGTTTGATAGTAGGCCTACATGTCCATGTGGGTGGATTGAATTTGATATCGTGTTCGACAACTGCTTCATTATATTATAGCGCATTGTGCTTTTTAACCACACAATTAAGGGTACAAACACGAAATCCAAGCCGAGCCATCCGTCTTCGTATAGATCTACTGATAATGGACAATGGATGCGTTCAGGGTTCTCCCATCGGTAACCGATTGTTTTCACCATCGGCTACGGATGGTACCATCGGTAGCCGATGACGCCGTCGGCATCCAACAAACTCTGAACGAATATTGTGCCGATAGGTTAAAAAATATAGCGGGTAATCAAACACCAAGGGCCAGGCGTGTGATTATTGCTATCATTATGCTTCAAAAGCAAAACGTCGTTGTGAATGCAAAATCTCGTTTCTCGTTTACGAATTTTTTTAAAGGGAAATGAAAAAAAGTGCAATAACTTTTCCCAAACTGAAAGGTTTGACTTGAAATTAGGACATATTGTTCACAAAAATGTATCACTAATACTGACCAGTAAAAATATCTCAAACCCTGAAAGAATCGTCTTAACTGGGCACACAAGTTTTTACTTTGAAAAATTTGAAAATCGACATACGAGGTTTTGCATTTACACCGACGAAAAGCTGAGCTTGTTTGCTTCAACTATTACAATAAAATCTATCAAAAATGGTTAGAGGTCGATACGCTTGCTAATGAAAAAAAAACTATGATTTTGAATTGTGATCGCCGTAGTTGGGTTGTTATCCGCCATCTTTTGTAATCAAAATGAGGCTGCCGACGCTACCCGACTTGTCTACTTGCGGGACATTTGGTTGCCAACAAAATATCCAGTGTTCTCCCCAGCCCAATAAGCTGTATCGGCCCCACTGCAGCTTCATGGAAATCAGTGTAATGCCACCACATCTTCAAAAGTACCCCGGCCTACATCTAAATTTCTTGAGAAAGGTCACCAAATGGAGGGATTTGTAGACATTGCATGTCAAAAAGTGATAAATAATGCATTCTTGTGAAAATAAATGTAATAGTTCTGTATAAAAACATTATGGGAAAAGAAGAAATTGCTCAAGTGAGCAATTTCTTCTTTTCCCATTATGTTTTTATTACAATTATTTGCATGAACACAATGCATTTCCAAGTTTAACAATACTTATGATTTGCCACTACGGCTTCAAATTATTCTGCGGAGAACCCTGAATTATCCATCGGTATACCGATGGGAGAACCCTGAACGCACCCAATGATAAGTAAGCTACATGTTTGCAACGCGAATTTCGATTAGTTGTTTTATTTAGGAAATGTCCAACGGGACAACTTTGAGTAAGCGGGCAAACCGACTGAGTGGGATCACGGTGGAGATTGTACATGATGGGATGGATAACGAATACGGACAAATTTGCCTCGCTTCAGGTAAGACATTTTGCAATAATTTTCTTATTTCTGTGTCAATTTTCAAGCGGTTTATTGCATGTACCCCGCATAACTGAGCTCTTTCTCCAGATATATGACTTGTTTGTAGAATCTTTGTACTTTGTCCAAAAATTGATCCCAACCGACCAGAAAAAAAAAACCGACAAAAAAACTCAGGTCGTTTTTCTAGTCGGTTGCATGGGCGGATCTAGAGGGGGTCGGAGGGGTCCGGACCCCCCTGGAATTGGCCTAAAATTAAATTTTGACTATATAAATTTAGTGTAACGTTACAGATTTATTACATTTTAAGCCATAATTTGAGCTTGGACCTCCCCTGGAAAAAAAAATCTTGGAATTGGACCCCCCCCCCCCCTGGAAAAAATTTCTGGGTCCGCCCGTGGGTTGGGACCGGTTTTTGAGAAAAGTACAAGGAGTTTGAGAAAAGGGCTCAGTAAGGCGGAGTAAATGCAGCAAACCGCATGAAAATTGACGCAGAAATAATGCACAATGCACAATTACTTACCTGAAGCGTGGTCAATTTGGCCGTAGTCGTTACCATTTCGCTTCCTTGTCGGTTGGGACAATATTTTGGAAAAAGTACCACGAATTATCTAATATGTCATACATCCGATGAAAGAGATCGTAAAGGCGGGGTACATGCAACAAACCTTTTGAAAATTGACTCACAAATAAGGAAGGTATTGCAAAATATCTACCCAGAATCGAGATTATTTTGTCCGTATTCATTTTTCCATCCTATGATGCACAATCTCCACCGTGGGGATAGTAGACGTGTCAAAATATAAGAGTTAGGGCCTAACCTCTAAAAATTTATACAAAAGATTTGAAACTGATTTTGTTTGTATATAGTGTACTTTACTACGTACTTAAAATCTACCGAAATCTGGGTCACGGAAAAGGCTTAATTTCAAGATGGCGTCCAGGTTGGCCGCCAAAACACTAAAATCAATTTAACTATGTTACTATTTTTGCTAGGATGGCAAATTTGGTGCCTATCCATAGGTTTTAGAGGCTTAGAAATGCATTCAGATCATCAAAATTGATACAGAAGGACAATTTAATGAGAAACCTTTATGTGGTACCAATAGGAAACGATTTACTCAGTTAACAGTGACATAATTTCGGAAAAACAATAGACTTATGTGTTGTCATAAAATTCCGTAACTACGGCTTGATTCAAGCCGTAGTAACGAGATTTTATAACAACACAGGTGGTTTATTAAAACATAAAGGCTTTGCCTGTTTATAATTATTCATCTAAGATTCCTTAGAGCTTCGATTTTTGAATGTTGTATGTCTCAAAGCCCTCCCAGATGAGCGATGCAGGGCCATCATAACTCTCTTTTTTCTCGATTACAGATGTAAAAGCTTGGGTCTTCTATGGGGAACGGTTAGAATCAAACGTTATCAGATGACCATTGAAGCGGCGACCAAGTTATTTATAATTCATTAGCTAGATTATTATGATTTTCGCATGGTAAAATTAAAAAAAAAACCAAAACAAAAAACACACACACACAAATAACAAATTCCAGAAATACGTATTATCGTATCTAAGGCCAACTTAAACAAAGCCTGTTTTTTATGTCCCTTGTACATAAGCTTTGTATTTTTTCCTTTTGTCTCAACATATATATTTGTGCGATAACACACGTAATTTCCAAAACTACAGATGAACTTTATATTGTGGGTAATCATTGGGGTCGTTTCATTGACACGTTTCAAATGAGTAGATCTCTATTGGAAATAACAAATACTAGTAAATTTAGCATGATTTCACTCCTTTTTAACTGCTGCTCTACATTTCCCACTAGATCTGTGGATGTGTTGTAACCAGTCATGCGACTTGTTCCAAATGGGACTAGTCTCACTGGTGGTGAACTCGGCCAAAGCGAGGGACGTTTTTTCGCGATCAATGTATTCCGTCGGTGTTGTTATAAAATATCGTAACTACGGCTTTATCGAAGCCGTAGTTACGAGATTTTATAACAACACCGACAGTTTGTCAATAGTGTGGTCACAGTTTCGTTTTAAAAATACTGCCTCTATCTGATTCTATGTAAAAACGAGTAATTTACAAACGGCATTTTCAGCCTAAATAACACATTAAATTGCCAAAAAGTGTGGAAAAACTTAAAGCTAAATAGTTATATTTTATTATGATAAAATACTTTTACCTTATACACGTTCTTTTCGTGTTAAATCTCTATTTGAAAAAGTGGGTCAACTCTGCGTTTCTTTGTTTGAACTCGGTCGTTACCTTAGAAGGACGCGTGGGTATGTGTGATAAAATTGCTTTGGCACTGCCATTTCTTAACGGATTTTCATAAATCTTATATCAAATTAAAGAGGGAAAATAGATCTATTCATCCGTGTATGTTAATACGATGAACCGATGAATTATGAGTCGATGATTACGTATTCAAAATAGGTCATTTTACTCGGCTCCAAATGGCAAGACCTATGCGACAGAAAAGCCTAGAAAAGCCTTCAACATCCTATCTATTCAAATAATAAAACATCTTGTGCTTTTAGCTTAGCGCATTCAAGCGCAAAGGCTTTAACAATGGGAAGTGTTTTTCAATTCCCCGCGATTTATCGATAATTTCTGTCTAAACTCCATTCATCCTAAATTTACTCATAAATGTTGACGACAGTGACTCAAAGAACATTCTTGCAAAGTTTGGTTGAAATTGTCCGAATGGTTAATTTGTTAAGAATGATATCATGATTTCTCAAAGTTCGATAAGCCTTGCCCTGCCACGCCCATATTTTTTGACGAATCAAAAAATCGCGAACATTCTTTGAATATGGTCATCCAAGGAAGATTCCTGTAAAGGTTTGTCAAAATCGGCCCAATGGTTAAGGAGTAGGAGGTGTTTCAAGGAATTATTGGTGAACAGACGGACGGACGGACGGTGAGTGACCACAATAACCCATCTTGAGCACTTCGTGCTCAGTCCAAAGGGATTTACAAAATCGGCGTTTCTCATGGGCTTCCTAAACATCCATTTAACCCTATCCCAAACAGTAAAACTTTATGGTCATCCAACTCGAAAGCTGTGACAGGCGACAGAATGAATGTAAAAGAGAATAAGATTCTTTCGCCTCAATCTTTTCACCTTCAATAAAATCTGTTCAGGACGTCAAAACCAGGTCTAACCAGGTCTTGTTCGGGAAAGGGTGAGGCAGCCAAAAATCAGATTGAATTTAGAGGTTGCAAAATGGACATGTTCAAATGTATGGTGCTCTTTTGGGTCAATGTTATGAAAGCCTATTTCTTCACAAACCAGAGATATAATCTTAATAATCGATCACTTGAAAGTTTGAAAATTTTTTTGTTTGAAATTCCTATTTTATATGTCGTAAAATCTTGATTTTATCGGAGGCAATGACACGGAAATGATATGCACACAACGAAGCGCAGAAAACATCTACGCAAAGGGAGAAAATGATGGTTATCGGCATGTTCTTCTTTTGTCGCAATATTTTCCAAAACCTTTTCATATATGATCGTGAAAATCATGCCTTGTTCGGGAAAGGGTTGAAATAATGTAAGAAATATTTTATATAATTGTTGTTGGGTAGAAATTGAAGAACTAAATTGTTTGGTAGAATAATTTCATCCTTTGTAAAACTTCAAAGGGGTGTAACAATTTTAAATGTCCGATTTTAAAAACGTAAGCAGTTTTGAGTTCCTCTCATTCAGACCTTGAAAATGATATATAATTTGTTGAAGTTCTTTGAAAATTAAACAATACCGTACTTCGGCAGAATTATCTCCCCTTTGTAAAAATCTGAATAAGCATTATTCCATAACGCAATGTCCGATTTTCACAATTCAACCAGTTTTATGTTTCTCTCAATATTCTCTGTAAGCTGGTATATATTTTGTAGGGGCTGGAATACTTTTGGAAAAAAGTGTGACCACCCTATTGTCAATACAAAACGGTAAACCCGGTCTGTTTTTAGAACGAGTTCATTGTCATTAATAAGATAAAAAAACCTATAAACTCACATTTAAACGCAAAATATATATACCTTGATGTAGCGAAAATTGTTTTAGTTCAACACAAGTGAGTCTAAAACAGTCGTTTGTTACAGTATTGTCCTATACTGGACCTCAGAAATAACGGACCACTGACATTTTTCACTATATATTTTATATTTTGTTACTTTTTCATATTGTACAAGCAAAACCCGAACTGATATCAGTTTATTCGTTTCTGGTCAAAAAATTGTTTCGCTACCTTGAAGCAATCAAGCGTGACGAGCGCGCAAACGTGACTACCCTCTAAAGTGAAAGTTACTTTGCACGTTAACATGCTTGCCTGTTTTGAGCTGCAGTTGGGACCTTTGGTGCACCCTTTTCTGGGCAATCCAGCACTGACCCCATTTGTTCGAAACGTTCTCTAAGCCTGCCAATAGTCTTGCGATGGAATACCATCCTGTGTCCAATAGCCCGTCACGTCATCACTGCCTGCAGCACCCTAATAGCACGACTAGTGGAAAGTCTTGACATAGTGTAAAGCATCGAAAACTTCCGACGGATGAAATGTTTGGGTGTTTTCTTTCTGTCACCTACTACGTGTACCATCTGAACCGAAAACCTGTTTACTAGGGATGCATTCCATTGGCTGTTCCGAGTGTGCCGAACAGTCCGGTACTCAATGGGATGACACAGAAAAGTGTTCGGAACATGTCCTGCTTGTTCCCGGAGAAAAGGTGGTGCAAGCAGAACAGTGATGTCACTAGCACGGCAACCTTCGATTACAACTGTGGAGTGTTGAAATAAATTAATTTTTTTTAATTAAACTGTACAATTAAAATCAAATTATTTCAGGAAATATGATTAATTATGCATTTTAAGACCACAAATGCCCAATAAACAACACCCATCAGGCGGTCAAAGTTTATTTTTAGACTGGTCTGCGTGTTCCGAGAGCAAATAGAATTCCATTCGGCATGACTTGAACAGAACATTAGGAACAGTAATAGGCAGCCCAATGGAACGTGCCCTAGGTTTGGACAGCTAACGGATGAGTGGCTTCTGTGCTTAAGAGTGTGTTGTGTGCATATCTAGTGTCCGGCGGATACCGAATACTGTAATACTGTGTCAACAAAACGAATGACTTTGTTGAAAAAATATAGGACAAGAAAAAGTGGTGCGTTATTTCTGAGGTTCAGTATACATGTATTTGTGTTCCTCTGTCTTAAAGGTCATCTACGACCTATATTTTATTTCTTATATGGTGAAAAGTAGTTAAAAACAACATTTTTCACGATTCCTGTATAAAATTTACCTCTCAGGATAATTAGAAAGAACATGTAGACAACTGACCTATTTAAAAAACCGACTATAATAGATTCACTATTAAACGAGAATAATTTCAGTTGTTTTGATAAAGCAGTTCTACTGAAATTATTCTCGTTTAATAGTGAATCGATATAATCCATTTTTATTCACCTCACAGGGTGTGGCTAAGCGAAGAGGTTATTCGACGAGTTTACTTCTCGATATCTTGGTTGATATAAGAGAAAAACGTGCGGCACGTGCATGAACACATTTCGAAATTGGAAGAACGTTCTATTGTAAAATGAGTTGTTATAAAACCTCGTAACTACAGTCTGATTCACGCTGCAGTTATAATGTTTTGTAATAATACCGACGATGTACCGCTAAGCGAGAAGGTTGTTTCTCCTCAAGCTTAAATGTAATGAACCGTTTACTAGGCTCCGCCCTGTCTCCCGAAAAAAATGAGAATATTATAATAGAGTGATTGTTCTTGATAGATGTCAACATGAGACGTCATTGGCGTTCAAAAAAAATAACAGCATTTGTTGATCACCGTCGTCATTTATGCCTGTTGCACATATATTACCCCTTTAAACTTGAAAAATAGTGAATATACTGATCAAGATCTGTTCAAAATGATAGAATTCAATATAGAAGTTATTGAGAAAGGAAAAAAAGGTATTTCATTTGAATACAAGCAATAACAAAAGGGTAAACAAAGACCGCATGGAAAGTACACGTGCCTTATTGTCCAGCAAGATTAACCCGGGACATCTGCATATGTAATGACCCAACTTCGGCTTTGTTTTGTTAAGACGCTCCACTAACGGACTTTGCGCACGAAAATTAAGTTGTCCCGGGTTAACCTTGTTGGACAATACCTTTGTTGATATACGAATTTGATCATATGCAACGGTATACTGCACAGACAGGCATGTGACGCTCAACGCCCGCCCACTAAAACATGTATCTCTTGAGGCATTAGGCATCCACGAGGATCTATGAAAAGACGTTTCCTTATAAGGAAAACTCGTATTTACGTCACCACATAAATAAACAAATCGCACGTGCGATCGTGACATTTTATCGCGGTCAAAAAAATCCGATATCTTGACTGCTGTGATCAACGCGTAAAGCCCCGTTCCCACTGTCACGGTTTGGACCCCCGGTTAGTCCCGGGTGAGTGGTCCGGGGGAAACCTTGACAAACCGGGAGTACAACCGTGGCGGCACCGTGAACATCCTGGACCATCCGGGATGAACCTTGTTGATCCGGCAACCGACCCCGGATGTTTTAAAATGTTTAATACAACCGGCAGTCACCGGGGCTGACTTCGATTGGCACTATAGCTCGCGAGGACGGGAACCATCATTGGGAACCAGCGCTGTTCTGTCTATTGAATTCCTCCCCGTTCTGAGTCAGCCAATCAAAATCTTTGTTTACCTCGACACTGATTGGTTCGCTGTTATCCGAGGTGTTCCGAATGACGTAATTGCCCGGATGGCCGGACCACACTTTTTCCGGTGGTCGGACTAAAGCTCGGACCATTGCCGTTCGATTGGAGCTATAGCTGCGGAAATGACGTCAATAGCTCGCACTATCGGTGTTCGGTTGGAGCTATCTTCGAGCCATCGTCGAGCTATCGCGTGACTCGAAGTCGGCCCGGGACTCACCGGGAGGATGTCAAGAATCGGCTTTATCCGGGGAAACACCGGCATATTCCGGGGCAAGTCCGGTTCTCTACCCTGGCTCAACCGTGATAGTCCCTGATGATCCGTGGACATTTTCAGCTTAATCAATGTAGTTTCATTTTCTGATGCAAGCACAAGCAAACAAGATGAACTATCTCATACACCAGAACTTCAAGAGACGAAAGAGAACTGATGCTGATCCACGAGTGACCAGCCGGAAACATCGGCTTGTCACCGGCGCACAACCGTGATATGAAAGGGTGATACCGGCGGCTACCGGTGCGCTACCGGCGACGATCTGGGTTACACCGGGTCGTACCGGGATCACGCCGGCCCCTGCACCGTAAATACACCGTGGCAAACCGGGAACAAATCGGGATAGTCTGGGGTAGAACGGGAAGATCCTGCTAGTAATAAACCGGGGTACGCCGGGGCAATGTCGGGAATATGGGAATATGAATCATTTTTCAGAGAAAAGATCCCGGATCATCCCGGAATACCGGCTCTTTCCCCACCGGGAGTTACCGTGGGTGTCCGGGACCAACACCGTGACAGTGGGAACGGGACTTAAAGGCTTTCGATTGTGAAATGACCGTCTATACATTATACTGAAACCCATTTTCAAACGATTTATGAGAAAACTAGAGAATCCTTTCATTTGGTCGAAATTGACCGTTAATTTCCAAGAAAAATACTCTAGCTTAAGTGTTTGAGGAAACCATCGGATTTGGTGCATAGTGAGTTAGAATCGGGAATAGCCACCTCAAATGTGCGTACGATACACTTTACCTCGTAAAAATCCATTAAAGTGTAAACTGAAAAAATGAACAAAATTGCATTGAAGCGAACGATTTTTCATTATGAAGTGCTGACAAACATTTTTTATACTTTTGCTTCAATATTTTAGCTACACTGTACACAAATGTCATCTTTATCAACATATATTTATCGCCTGCAACGGCTTTTAAATTGGAACAACCCAAATTGTCATCATATTTTGAGAAGACTAATAAAAGGCAGGAATAAACTCACCAAACGATTTGACTTTCAACTCTTTATTCCTGGCATTTAAATCCAAATATGCAACAGTCATGAAACAAAGAACAGAGATGCAAAGTACCAACAAGAGTTTCCGCTGTTTCCGCATGCTTGCGACTATAATTTTTTATACGTCCTAAATACAAATATAACAATGGCCCGTCTGACTGAAGATTGTAAACCAATAGTAAATGATACTAACGGTGGATATATTGTGTATGATGGAATGGATAACGAATACGGTAAAATTTTCATCGCTTCATGTAAGAAATTGTGCGATAATTTTCTTATTTCTGCGTCAATTTTCAGGCGGTTTGTTGCATGTACCCCACCTTACTAAGCTCTTTCCTCAGATATATGACTTATTTGTAGAATCTTTGTACTTTGACCAAAAGTGGATCCCAACCGACAAGAAAAACGACCAAAAACTTTAGGTCCTTTTTCTAGTCGGCTGGGATCGATTTTTGAGAAAAGTAGAAGGAGTGTCCTGATAAGTAATACATCTGAGAAAAGTTCTCAATAAGGCGGAGTACATGCAACAAACCGCTTGAAAATTGACGCAGAAATATGAAAGTTATTGCATATATTCTTACATAAAGCGTGGTTAATTTGGCCGTAGTAAGTTGTTACCATTTCCCTGTCTGGTCGGTTGGGACAATATTTTGTAAAAAGTAAAATGAGTTTTCTGATATGTCATACATCCATTGAAAGAGGTCAGAACAACGGGGTACATGCAACAAACCCTTTGAAAATTGACGCACAAATAAGTGAGTTATTGCATAAAATATAACCAGAATCGAGATTATTTTGTCCGTATTCGTTATCCATCCCATCATGCACAATCCCCACCGTGATAGTGTCGACGCGTTTTGTTTATAATAGTTCGCTAAAGCGGACCTTTTTGGAAATACATAAAACCAAATTTCGAGGAACAGATCAGAATAAGCAGTCGCCAAGCAGATTTCGCATTTTGAAAATGAACATTTATAGTAAAATAGAACAACAAAGATCCAGAAAACAATCACGGAGTGAAAAAGACTGACCTTCGTCTGTCTGAGCAATCCGCGTAGATTGACTAGGATTGATTCTTTTCACACTCCCAGAAGGTCCTTTTTGAAACCCATTACTGTACAGTGATGCCTTTTGACTCCCTCACAACAAAGGGCCTTGGAAAACATTGTGGAAAATGAAGAAATTGCTTGTGACAAGCAATTTCTTCATTTTCCACGCTGTTTTCTAATCCAAAATGAAAAGATTTTTAAAATTTCATCAACTTGAAACTGTTGTCTTCAGCATCTTTGAATTTGGACACGTCTAAAATTTTGCCGTCTGGTAATGGGTTAACGTGACGACTCGTACTTTATTTGTCGTTGGTTGCATACGAGAATTCAGTAATAACTACAACTTGAACTTTCTGCAGGCTATTGAATCGATTTATTCAGAATAATCAACATCATTTTCAATAGCAATAAATTTTGTGCTAAAGATAGACTGGGTTTACCGTTATATTTTGATAAACCGTCGGTGTTGTTATAAAATCTCGTGACTACCACTTGAATCAAGTTAAAGGGACATTTCATTCTCATTTTGATTTTTTAAAGTATGTCTTGATGCCAAGATTGATTATTCTAATGGGTATAAATGGTATCAGTTTTTTGAGGTTGTTGATAATAGGCGATAAACACGCCTTCAAAGTTCAGACTGAAACGGCAAATTCTATATACATCTGACCTGTTGTGGACAACAATTTGTTTAATTTCAACACAAAAATATATATTTCTCGTAAACGGCGCAATATTTTGGCTTGAAATTTTCAGAATTTTCATAAGAAAACATGCTCTTTATGATAAAAATGAAAGTGAAATTTATGAGAAAAAAATCTGAAATGTCACTTTAAAAGATTTTGTAACAACACTTACGAAAATAGTATTGTTTGTCCCAAGTTACGTCACGATTAACTGGATAAAATTGTTCCCTGTTTGAATTATTTTGTTATTGAGACTTTCTTAATAGTATAGCTCACGACAAATGACCTGGTAGAGCATCTCAAAAGCATCAGCTAGACATGCCAGGTTATTTATCGTGAGCTATATTAGGCATACATGTTCATATACACAGATTGAAAAGGAAACGATTTTATTGTCCACCCAAATTAACCCGGGACAACTTAATTTTCGTGTGCAAAGTCCGTTAGTTGAGTGTCTTAACAAAACATTGCCGAAGTAGGGTCATTACATATGCAGATGTCCCGGGTTAATCTTGCTGTACAATACCCATTCAACCATGGCGTAATTTCGGACAAACAATAGTTTTTCCGTAGGTGTTGTTAAACAATCTCGTAACTATGGCTTGATTGTCTACAAAAATGTTCTTCTATAATGTAAATTCCCTTTGTCTGCTGAATCATTGTCAAAATTGACTGGCATGTTTATATTTATTCGTGTGAGAATACTTAGAACTACTACGAACTTTGAATGTCTCAAAGCCCTCTCACATGAGCGATACATGGCCATCGTAGCCCTTTTCTTTTTCGATTACATACGTAAAAACTCGGGTCTTGTTCGGAGAAAGATTAACCCATTACCACACAATGACCTTTTTCACTCCTTACAAGATATTGGCTATGGAAAACAATGTGGAAAATGAAGAAATAGCTTGTAACAAGCAATTTCTTCATTTCCCACAATGTTTTCTACCCTAAAAGACAAAAAAATACAATATTATTTTCACTTGAAATTGTCGTCTGCATCATCTTTGAATTTCAAACAGTTTTAAGTTTTGCCGTCTGATAATGGGTTAAGAATAAACTATATTACATGACCATTGAAGCGGCGTCCAACTTATCTATAATTCATTAGCTAAATAATTATGACTTTTCGCATGGTAAAGTAAACAAGAGGACCATGATGGTCCTTAATCGCTCACCTGCACCTAGATAGAATAAAAGTCGCTATGTTGTCAAGTTCGAGAGCACATAATTTAAGATGCGAGATTATGATCCAGCTGGAAACTGCTTTCATAATCTTGAATGATCAATATTTGTAGCTGTTACAGTAAAAACAAAGTGGAAGAAAACAACAATTTTGTCACAGTAAAGGGCACATAACTCTGTTCTGGTAAATAAATTCTCATCAATATTATGTCCAAGTTTTTTTATTGGTTAATATCTATTGCTGTTTGAGAGAAAACAGTCATAAACTGCAATTTTGTAACCGTCAAGGGCACACAACTCTGTTTTTTAGTCCAATCAATCTGACAAATTAAAACATTTAAGATATCATGGACACCAACATTGCGACCAAGTTGTGTCTTGATTGGTCAATATTTGTTTGTTAGAGAGAAAATAAAGTCGAAAACGGTAATTTTATGAAATTAAAGGGCCAATAACTCTTGTTTTTCTGGCCAAATCAAGCTAAAAATTTAACTCATCAAGGATCTTATGGTCACCAACATTGTGGCCAAGTTTTGTCTTGATTAGTCAATAGATGTAGATGCTACAGTGTAAACAAAGTCGAAAACAGCAATTTTGTCAAATTCAAGGGCACATAACTCCAGACATCCTGCTCCTATCACACTGAAAATCAAAGTCATCCAAGATCTTATAGTTAACAACATTGTGGCAAAGTTTTGTCTTAATTGGTCTATATTTGTAGATGCTGAGTGGTAACAAAGTCAAAACTAGCCATTTTTGACGTTCAAGGGCACATAACTCCGGACTTCCTGGTCCGATCTGACTCAAAATCGAACTAATTTGAGAACTTATGGTCATACATATTTTGACCAAGTTTGGTTAAGATTGGTCAATATTTGTAGATAGTAAAGTGGTAACAAAGTCAAAACTAGCCATTTTTGACGTTCAAGGGCACATAACTCCGGACTTCCTGCTCCGATGACACTGAAAATCAAACTCATCCAAGATCTTAAGGTGACTAAGATTGTGGCTAAGTTTTGTCTTCATTGGTCAATATTTGTAGATGCTAGAGTGGTAACAATGTCAAAACTAGCTATTTTTGAAATTCAAGGGCACATAACTGCTGACTTCCTGATCCGATCTAACCCAAAATCGAACTTGTCCAAGAACTTATTGTCATACATGTTTTGACCAAGTTTGGTCAAGATTGGTCAATATTTGTAGATGCTAGAGTGGTTACAACGTCTAAACTAGCTATTTTTGATATTCAAGGGCACATAACTCCGGACTTCCTGGTCCGATCTGACTCAAAATCGAACTAATTTTATAACTTATGGTCATACATATTTTGATTAAGTTTGGTTAAGATTGGTCAATATTTGTAGATAGTAAAGTGGTAACAAAGTCAAAACTAGCCATTTTTGACGTTCAAGGGCACATAACTCCGGACTTCCTGCTCCGATGACACTGAAAATCAAACTCATCCAAGATCTTAAGGTGATCTAAGATTGTGACTAAGATTGTGGCTAAGTTTTGTCTTCATTGGTCAATATTTGTAGATGCTAGAGTGGTAACAATGTCAAAACTAGCTATTTTTGATATTCAAGGGCACATAACTGCTGACTTCCTGATCCGATCTAACCCAAAATCGAACTTGTCCAAGAACTTATTGTCATACATGTTTTGACCAAGTTTGGTCAAGATTGGTCGATATTTGTAGATGCTAGAGTGGTAACAACGTCTAAACTAGCTATTTTTGATATTCAAGGGCACATAACTCCGGACTTCCTGGTCCGATCTGACCCAAAATCGAACTCGTCCGAGAACTTATGGTAATACAAGTTTTGACCAAGTTTGGTCAAGATTGGTCAATATTTGTGGATGCTAGAGTGGTAACAACAAATAGTGAACAGACGGACAGACGGACGAATGACGGACAAAAAGCGACCACAATAGCTCACCTTGAGCACTTCGTGCTCGGGTGAGCTAAAAATAAATATACCAGAAACATTATTGTCAAGAGGTTAGTTATTATTATTATTATTTAAGGTCAACTTAAACTAAATCTGGTTTTGACGTCCCTTGTTCATAAGCTTGCAACAACAATAAGACAAAAGAAGAACATTTTGAAAGCCTGTATTTTCTGAATTTGGCAAGGTATTTTCTGCGCTCTATTGGGCATATTTCGTCATGAACGACCATTAAGCAAAGGGCTTGGGAAAAACATTGTGAAAAATGAAAAAAAATGCTTGTGACAAGCGATTTCCTCATTTCCCACAATATTTTCTAACAAAAAAAAAAATGAATGTCCTTAATTTGAAATTGAAGTGGTTCATTTAACCCGTGGCTCAATTAACCCCTGTCTCCCCTAGGCCTATTTATTAAGGAAATAAGGCACAAACGCTTATCATTACCACATACATAAATAATACAAACATATAAAAAACGGTCGAATGGTAAATGAATATGAAAAGTATAGCATCTGTACATAGGGTGGAAAGCTTTGAATACATTTTTGTCTAACAGTATTACAGATTTCATTTCACATGTCGCAGCTTTAGCCTTTATTATCACAAATTACACGGCAAGACTTTTTTTTTAAATAACAATTTCAGTAATATTGTCTTATAAACCTGTTATATCTGCGTGCTATGATACAAGTCTTTCTGAAGATGTTACGCTATATGCGATATATGAACACATTTTGAACAAAGGTCAGTGTCAGGTCAAATGAAATCCGTAGTACAAACAAATTCAATATTTTGTCATAATTATCGTGTCCGTTGGAAAGTTTTGATCTCAAGGGAGACAAATATGTAAAACCGTAAGACATTTTTAGAGATTTGTCTCCCCTAATACATTTACAACAAAATTTAATGTCGTTACTCGCACAAAAACAAAAACTTCGCAACCGCAGCTTGTTTCGGGTAGTCTACCCCTAATGAGTCACTAGTTTCAAATATTGCCGTTTGCTAAAGGGCTGTCCTATCTATATTTCCCATTGATGTACATTGTATATCAATATCATGAGTGTTTGATTTTTACCATAAAAAGGCAACAAAATTGGCTTTTAGCCGTTTCTTTAAAACGATAATGTTTTAGAAAACTTTGAAGCTAAAAAAGAAAATGCTGAGAACCAGCATTTTCTCATTTTGTCTCAATATTTTCTAACCTATACAAAGTCTATCTTTTTATCAACTCCAACTTCCTCGTCTGCAGCAGCATTTAAATTGCAAAAATCTACTTGGTATCTGTAAATGTGAAGGATAAGGCTACTTTCACGTAAAACATTGGCCATTGCCGACCAAATCAACTCGATCAAGCTCGTTCAAGCGATCGAGTACTGCTCGAGCTTGGTCGGCAAGAGTGATCGGAACGATCAAGCGTGGTCGGCAAAAATGGTCGGGAATTAATCGACAAGAAATAAAAAAGAAGTCGTGTAAATACATTTGATCGAGTTTAATCGGGTTTGACCGGGGAATTTGACGATCGAGTTGATCGACTTGATTTGGTCGGCAATGGGAACGCGGCTATATAGACATGACTCTAGACCTAAAGCTATCAAAAAAGCTAATTGAAACGCTTTCCAATCAGTGAAACGTTTTCACCACCAAAAGCAAAAACTTTTTTTTAACTTTATTAGAAAAGAAGAATTTGGTATAGGCCTACTCTTTGCATTTTTATCTCTTTCCAAAATGTTTTCAAATATCTATATTAAAACAATAGGTTTAATGAGGTGCTCTATCCTTAACTTGTAATAGCAATATGTTTCGTGCTAGAAATAAACTGGGTTATGCTAGGTTCCCACTGCCGATCTGATCAACTCGATCAACACGACCACCTAATTTCCCCGATCAAGCCTGACCAAATGTATGTACACGACTTCTTCTCGATCTCTAGTCGATCAAACTAGACCCCCGCTAGAACACTCCCAATCATTTCCCGATTGAAGCCCGACCACCTTTCCGATATCTACCCGATCATCCCGTCCTTAATCCGAGCCCTTCACGATCAAGACCCGACCATCTCGATCTATACACGACCATATCGAGCTTATTTTATTCTATGTGTTCTGAATGAAAATCTTTCTGCAGTGTCTGTGATTATCACATATTCATAATAATTTCATAATATTGTCGGGTTAAACATATACATAATTCAGATGTGGCGTAAATGTAATTTAGCTATTGACTCACCCTCAATCTGATTAAATATAACGATTAATGCATTCTTTAAGGCATTCAATATCATTATTTCAATCGTACGCGTTTAGGCTCAGAGCGTGGAATCACATGAAATACCATTTCCGATAATTTTCAATAATTCTGTTAATATAATCTGCGCGGGATCTAGTGCTGTTTGTACACATTTATTAGCACACAACCTAGTGTTCCCACTGCCGATCAGATCAACTCGACCAAGCGATCGAATGCAGATCGAGCTCAATCTGCAAAGGCGAATCGGGAACGGTCGAGGTGATCGAAATTTATCTGCATCGCTCGGGCTTCCTACTCGAGTTTTTTTGACATGCAAAAATAGTCGAGTGCGATGGAGTACAAAAATGATCGAGAAGCGATTGCGTATTGATCGGGTAGAAGATTGACCTTATCGAGAATCAATCGGGTTTGGAGATCGAGTGTTATCGGTTTGATAATCTGTATCCCGACCTGCACCGAACGTGCACTCGATTACCTTGACTTGTACTCGAGTTATTTCCGACCACACCCGATCGACTCGACCTCTGGTTCATCTGTTCACCCGAGCAAATCGGATGAAGAGGTCGGGTTAGATCGACTAGAGATCGAGAAGAAGTCATATGGTCGGGTTTGATCGAGGACATTTAAGCAATTGAGTAGATCGAGTTGATCCGATGCCATAGAGCAGTTGGAAGCACTCGATCACCTCGACTTGTACGAGTTATTCCCGAACGCATACCCGATCGACTCGATCACACACAATCTCTACACGAGTGATAGTCGACAAGCTCGATCTTCTATACGATCGATACTCGAGCAACTTCCCGATGTGTTTTCTACTCGATCGCTACACGGATATTTTTGACGTGTCAAAACAAATTGGTGGGATTACCGATCGATGCAGACCAAACTCGATCATCTCGACAAATCCCGATAACCCATGCCGAGCGAGCTCGACCGGTACTCGATCGCTTGATCGGGTTTGATCGAGTTAATTTGGTCGGCAGTGGGAACCTAGCATTATACGTTATGTTTTTGATAAACCGTAGGTGTTGTTATAAAATCTCGTAACTACGGCTTGATTCAAGCCGTAGTTACGAGATTTGATGACAACAACTACAATATACAATTGTTTGTCCGAAATTACGTCACGGTTAACTGGATAAAATCGTTCCATTTTTGTATAAATCTATTTTCCTCGTTTTGGTAAATAGATTCAGAATTCTAGAGATGGATAGATTGAGACTTACGGCAAAACAAACGTAAATTGGCGAAATATAACGTAAAATTTTACGAGTGGCACAGAATTCCTGGCGATAAAAGAGTAATACTGGTTTACAGCATTTCTTCTTTTCCTTCAAAGGTTTTACCGCACCTCATGTAGGTATATACGAGGGTTGTTCGGAAATTATTGAGACAACGCTTATAGGACTTAAATTATAACAAGCAAGGGATTGAAAAATATACCAAAACAAAGACAATTTATATTTCTCTTCATATGTAACTTTTTTCGAAATTTGCTATTACAATAAACAAACTAGAGTCAATAAACCATTCCTATCTGGAAGGTACCGGAGCACCGCGACGTCATTCACATGACGTCAAAATAACTAGGGGTGTAACGATGGATCGATATATCGATGCATCACGATAGAGACTGCTCCGATGTTGATGTATCGATTGTGAAATGAACTATCGATAACTATCGCCGATAGTTCGTCCAACTATCGATAGTTTCGATAGTTTACTTTCATATTGACAGTTGAATCTTTCTCTCATTGTTTCAAAGTCCTATTTATAAACCCGACATATTCTATTCTTCGTCGTAATGTCGTAATTGTTTCCGAGCCTGTGTAACCGAGTTCGATATTTTTGGCTTTCAGAGAATGAAAGTCGTCTGCTCAACAATTCCGTTTACCAAAACCAAACTGCTCCTGTCATTTGCACATGGTTTATTCTATGAAGAAGGCTACAACAATATTTGCCCTGTGGACGGATTATTTGTTTGTCAGACAGATTGAAAACATCTAGATCTAGCTGCGATTTCGTATAGCGAATTAACCATGCAAACCGCATAGTATTCGGTCTAAGTTTGCTTAGAACTTTGTAGCAAAACAAAAAATATGCATTTCCTTGTTTAAAATTGTTAATACCAACATACCTAAATAAAAGTAAATCCTATTTTAAAAGACTTAGTCTGTGTCATGAAATCGGTAAAACAGTTTTTAAAATGCATTAAAAAAGTGTTTGTTTCTTATTCTCCATGGGGGATGATCTAATAAACATTTGTTTACAAAAAAGCCCGCGTGCGGACAAGTGCGTCATAAAGCATCTAGCATCTCTACGTTGATTGGTTGAAAACCAGACAGAATTTTTCTATTCTCCCAAAGGCGCGTGCGAAAACCAGACATCGATTTTCTATTCTCCCAAAGGCGCGTGCAGAGGCGTGTCCCTTCTAACGATAGCGTCGGTCACACTTAAAAATGTAAAAACTCCAGCTCATGTAAGCTACACTTACGACATTAATCATGCCCGCGGGAGAACAGATCAATGGAAAAAAATCACGAGACATGACGTAGTTATATTCAAAATCGTTTACACATATTCCCTTGTAAAGTAAAACACCGCATTTTTGTAGTCGGCGACATTTTTTTGATCTCGGAGAAGTGACGTCATATAAATTGTGAGTGACTAAAACACCGTATCGGTCACGGTGGTATCCAATTACGATGTTCTTAACCCCAAAACAGTGTGTCTTTCTTGTTGACTCACTATGAGTGGAATTTGCTTTCTGTTGCATTTGAAAATATTTTCTTTAAATCGCATGATGGATATTAAAGCACAAGGTAAATATAAAACACGAGTGGAAACTTATGTCAGAATCTGCATTGGACTACGAGTCTGAAGACCTTGTTGAAGCCCAAAATGTTTTGTGAAAAAAATGATTCACTTTCATTTCTCCTTTTCACTTTTAACGTTCGAGTCAGATTTCTTAAACGGAACTAATCTGCACGTAGATCTATGTTATCAATTTTAGCCTGTGAGTGGGGGAATTCATCGTTTCTGTAATGGGTTCCGAAGTTTTAAGAAATATTATGCATTTCCATCGTATTTTCGGTTCCATACTCCATAGGCCTTTGTTTTTTATGGACTATGCATGCGATAAGATAATTGACCAGTTGAAAGCAAATCCATCTTTTTTTTCTTAAGCAAAGAACAACTGACGAATTATTATCTAGACATACGAGTATTTTATTTGTGATATTCTTTATTAATATGATGAAATTACGTAGATGATTGCTGCTGTTTGTTTTTTTGTGTTAATAAATCGATTAAATGACTTGATCGTCGTCCCGGTAATGACCAAATCAAACAAATCTTTCTACTTTCACTTTACTGATCAAGCAGTGTTACACATTCTAGATAGATTCTCATAAAAAGTCAATAATTTAAGTAAATAACACACCTTTTAAAGACCCTCTTGTGAAAAACGATAGTATCGTGATAGTATCGTGATAGTATGTAACGATAGTGATAGTATCGTGATAGTGATTGCTCCGATAGCGATACTATCGCGATAGTTAAAATTGGCATCGATAGTCAGCCCTAAAAATAACTGACGTTCATAATAGCGCGTCCAGTCGACCTGCTGACCCTGGCTTTTTCGGAGGAGCCGATCCATTCACTGCCTAGACACTTGATTGTTGTTTAGTTTCTGGGTCGTAGAAATACAACCATGTTTCATCGCATGTGATTATACGGTCGAGAAAACTTTCACCATCTGCTCGCCACCGCTTTAAGAAGATTTTCGTTGCCGCAACTCGCCGTTGTTGGTCACTTCCTGATAGAAGGCTGGGTACCCAACGGGCACACACACGTTCCATGTTGAGATGTTCAGTCAGTATACGCTGTGGCTACACCAATGTCAAAGGTGCGAGCAATGACCCGCACTGCCAAACGAGCGTCTTCGCCAAGTGTGTAAGCAACGTCAGACGTCAATTTTTCCGTGATGATCGTCGGCCGACCCGCATCTTTTTTATTTGTTTGGAATTGATGTCATTTCCAAATATCGTCTGTGCCATCTATATACCAGCGCTCGAGACACACCGCTACCACTCTGTGCCATTTCCACCAATTTCTTTGTTACCACGAGAGTCTTTTCTAATTCCACGCAAAATTTTATGTAAGATCGCTGCTCCGCCTTTACGTCACAGTTCATTTTGACGTCGATATTGCGATGGTAGCGACTTCCGCAAAAATACGATAACCTGTGTATTAACGACTCCAATGTTTTGGAATTTTAACTGAATCACGTCACAGATGGACGTTACGCTTGACGTAAATTTAGTACGTTTATTCCTGCGTTTTCATTGTGAATTTAGTAGTTTAAGTTGTACGATGTAAATAGAATGAGAAATGATTACGAGGTGCTCCGGGTCGGGATACCATGCATAAAAAATATGCGAATTTAACCAAAAGAATGCAATGAAATTATGTTTTTTATCTACCTACTACATGTATTTAAATAGATGTTGTTCCAAACATATCTGTAATATCAACTTGATCCAATATCTTTTAATGAAAATAAATGGAGTGTCTCAATAATTTCCGAACAACCCTCGTACTTTTGTCAAAATTAGAGCTTGCTAATTAACCCTTTCCAAAACAAGACATGGTTATGGCGTATCTTGCAGAAAAAGGCATAGGAAAACATTTAGGCAAAAGAAGGAAATGTTTCATTGTATACTAACCCAAAGAGCTAACGCAACACGAACTTTGAATTACGATATTTTGATTATTGCGAATGTGAATTCGTTGATATTGACTTCATTGTGACCGCTGACCATTATGAGATCACCAGGAAAAAACAAAATGGGTCTAAATCGATTCCGTAACGCAAATAACGTTACAAACGTAATGCAGGGGTGTGTTTCAAAGATGAAACCAAGATCAGTATCTCGTGTGTCCTCCTGTAGCATTGATAACAGCAAAACATCTCTGTGACATCGAACGTAACTAACGTCGACAAACGTTTATAGGAATATTCTGTCGCTCTTGAATTAATGTTTGCCCCATTTGACGCCACGTCAGTGGTTGGACTGGGCGTTGACGTAAACGCATGTCAAGCAGGCTCCATATTTGTTCAGATGGTCAGATTACCACTTTTGGGCGTTGTACCAATGGAGACAGACTCACGTGTGCATAGGTAGTAAATTGGGACCCACATAAGGAAGTCGAGTTCGGAACCCATGTTGACGTAACCTGTTACGTGTTTGTGCACTTATACGACGGCCATTGTTCCCAGCAGTAACTGTTGCAGCAACCTTTTTGTTGCTAGCCGAAACCGGTCTCTGGGATTTTGGGTTCTCAACCTATTGCCCTGTACATTGGTAGTTACACGACTTCTGAAGGCTCTTGGCATGTCATAAACATTACCGGAAACGTCAAAACAAACATAAGCAAGAAAGGTAAATGACATTGAAAATAACAAAAAAATGGAATTATTAACCCAATTGGAACTTCTAACACATGATCAACTGATGAGTAAGATTAATTGAACATAATGGCTTGCTGAAACTTCCGCTATAGTCATGCTATCGTAGACGACGCTAAGTCCAATATGCGCGTTAACAACAGTCAGCCAGGATCAATCCAATCACCTGCGCGTTTCGGGACAATGCTAAATTCTGGCCTTTTTGTCTATCGCTAGACAATTTTGTTTACATAATCTTACCGGGTTATCTTGTGACTTTCAAAAAATGCACGTGCGCTGGTTTATTACACGCACTGTTGCACATGCAGCGTGGATATAGGGTTTTGAACCAAGGACTCTGTGTTCAACGAAGCATAACAATTCTTACGTTCTTTTTATGCAGACAATAAAATCACTACATATAGAATAATTAAGGACAGATCCTCCAGTTGTTACTGCGCAACTTACTGCGCATATCATAAATAACGAAATAAAGCTGTTTCAGTAATTGGCCTTTTTCAGCAAATGTATTTCTTACATTTAAATAATGTTTGGTTGATAAATGACAAGACCCTTTTCGGTTATTTCAATTTTCTCTGTTTGGTCAATTAAAGTGTAATAGTACTCGGATGGTACATTTCGCTTTCGGTTAAGCGTTCAAAATGTGGCGTTAGCGATAGGAAACGGAGCAATAAAAGCAACGTGGTGTCTTTATGAGATAGTCCGCTTCAGATGGACACAAAAGATGACACGTTTTATTATCTAAAGCTGGTAATAAGGAAGAAAATGGATAAAAGTAGTGAAACAATTTCGGACAGAGCTGCAAAAAGTAAACCAAATTTTACTTATAACTAAGAAAAACGCTTGGTTTGATATATTTTTCTTTTTTTGTTTTTGTAGGTATGACCAAGCACTATGTCTATACCAAAAAAGAAAAAATTCTTACCGCTGGAATTTTTTTTATTATCAGAAACGTTGCGAAAAAAGAGCAATTTCAGCTACTTTTGAAAGAATGTTTTACTAAAAATTTCAAAATCATCACTAAATTTTCTCAAATTGATACTCATTTAGACAGAATAAAACATATTGAACACAATAAAGACTTATTTATGTAATCCTAGTCATTTCGAACACCTTTTTTGTGGGTATTTAAGTGACACCTCATTTTTGCAATTTTAGACAAGAGTAGTCTCCCTTGAAATTCAATAACTTTTTAATTCGCTTGGTGACCTATAGTTTTTAAGTCATTTTTTTTTACTTCTCATATATTTAAATATCAGTACAGAAAAAATAAAAAAATTCTTACCATGGGAAATAAATGGAGGATCTGTCCTTAAATCTGAAGTTTCGTTGCTTTATCATATCTCATTAAAAAGTTACAACAAAAAATCTTGTTGCGTTGTCAGTTTGGGTTAGTATATATATTTTGTGGATATATTTTCTGTGTTATATTTTACTGCAGGCCCGTAGGTACAGGGGGCTAGGGGGGGCCAAAGTTGGACAAAAATGCCAAATTTTCCTTTTTTCACACTGAAAATTTGGGAAAATCCAAATTACCCCCCCCCCCCCATTTTCAGACACTGAGGCTTTGCCCCCCCCCTCCCAATATGAAATTGCTTCCTACGGGCCTATTAACCCATTACCACACAGTGACTCTTTTTGACTCCCCACAAGAAACTGGCTACGGAAAACATTGTGGAAAATGAAGCAATTTTTCCATTTCCCACAATATTTTCCATACAAAATGATAAAGATTTGTACTTTTTCATTCATTTTAGTTGTCGTCTGCAACACCCTTGAATTCGGAATGGTCCAAAATTTTGTCGTTTGGTAATGGGTTAATACATACGTCCTATCTTTAACAATATCCACTTTGTCGTCTGTGGCAGGTTTCAACGTACATTCAGAAATAAAGAAAAACGCCAGTTATCAGAATTTTCTTCTTTTCCCTCAATATTTTGCGAAGGTTTCAAATGATCAAAGTCCGTCAAAACCAGAGCTTTTTTAGGAAAGGGTAAAATTTCAATGTTTACGACTGTGGAAGTATTTGCACTTTAATAGGACCTGGGTCCAAACTTAAAACAAACTTCCATAAAAAAAAGTGGTCAATAACTATCGACAAGATTTTCTACAGCTTTTCACAATAGGTTAGGTCACTGGTGTCGAACTAAAACAATTTTCGCTTCAACAAGGTATTTAAATGTGAGTTTATAGATTTTTTTCTAGTGACTATGACACTGGTGGTGAACTCGGTCAAAGTGATGGACGTTTTCCACTACAACAAGGTACAGATATTTTGCGTTTAAATGTGAGTTTAAAGATCTGATTGGATAGTTTTTCTAATAACAAGGAATTTGTTCTAAAAATAGACCGAGTTTACCGATATGTATTGACAAACCATCGGTGTTGTTATAAAATCTCGTAACTACAGCTTTATCGAAGCCGTAGTTACAATGTTTTATAAGAACACCGACGGAATACAATGATCGCGAAAAAACGTCCCACGCTTTGGCCGAGTTCACCACCAGTGATGAACTTGTTCTAAAAACAGACCGGGTTTACCGTTTTGTATTGATAAACTGTCGGTGTTGTTATAGAATCTCGTAACTACGGCTTTGATAAAGCCATAGTTACGATATTTTATAACAACACTGACGGAATACATTGATCGCGAAAAAACGTTCCTCGATTTGGCCGAGTTCGCCACCAGTGTAGGTAGACCTATAATTTTGTTGCAATGAACCATTTCCAAATTAATGAAAAAAAAAAAAAAAAAAAAAAAAAAAAACAATAGACTGTTACAACTGGAAAGCGGCTGTAGGAGACAAACCGGGTGTTGATTAGCCGTAGATTTGTGTACAATGTAGCAAAGAAAATGTTGACGCAAAAGGAGAAAATGCTGGTAATAATTATTTTTTTAATCTTTTGTCTGAATATTTGGAACACATCTAGTATACCGGTCCCTATTTATTAGGAAGTAATTTTGGGGGCTGCTGCCCCCACACCCCCGTCATTTTCTTCTTTATTGATGAAAAATTACTATATATATTTTGTCACTTTACTGACGACAATTTAGTTTGGGGACCGGCTAACTAGAAACTTCCCGAATATTTTCCTAAAGCTCTTCTATTGGTGACAATTGATAGGAGTTGAACAAAAACGAACATGTCCAATTTCTGATATCTCGACATTAATGGCAATGAATTTTGTGCTAAAAATAGACCGGGTTTCCCGCCATGTTTTGATAAACAGTCGATGTGTTATAAAACCTCGTAACTACGGCTTGAATCAATTTTATATTTTATAACAACACCTTCTAAATACTATTGTTTGTCCGAAATTACGTCATGGTTAGCTGGATAAAATCGTTCCCTATTTGCCATTTCATTCATACATTATGCATTTAGATAATGAACTATGCTCATAAATGGTTAGATATGTCATTTTGGGACAAATTGCTATAGATCTAGTATGTATAAATACCGGAACATATTGATCGATTCACAGTAAAATTATGATTTCGTAGTAAAATTGAGTAAACAATAAGCGTGGAAAACAGAATAGGGAGAAATCGGCTGAGTTGAAATCCGGGTATGTCGGGGTACTTAGTTAACCCTTTCCCAAACGACAAAAATTTAAGGTGGTCCAATTGGAAAACTTCTACAGACGATAAAATCGACATTCATAAAGATAAAATTTATGCAAAACATAGCTCAGAAAAATAATGAAACAAAAGGAGAAATTGCTGATGATCACCAATTTCTTTTTATCCCAATGGTTTCCCAACCACTTCATGTTGGGGACATCAAAAGCAGGTCTTGTTTTTGGGAGATGGTTAACGGTCAATACGACTTCGTCGCAACCGTCTTTGATACTTGTTATGACGTATGCACTTGGGATGCCATAATCCATAATATGGAAGGGTTTTATCCTGTAAATCATGACGTAGTTTCGGATAAACAGTAGTATTTATGTAACTTGGCTACACGAACACCCAAGGTTGGTTCATAACATAATAAGCAAGACGTATTTGTCGAAAAAGGGACATTTTTAATAAAAAAAAACGTCGTAAAAAACTATTATGCCATAATACACCAAAATAACTGATGGGCGGCGACGAAAAAACCGCCGCCGCCCTATGAAAACATAACAAAATTCGAATATTAGAGAATGTACATAGATATACACATGTATGGGAAAAACAGACGCGGAGGAATGGGAGGAGGAGGAAGTGAAGAAAAATTTAGAACGACGTGTTGAATATTTGCCAACATGTAACGAAGTGAGGAAGGAGATCCGCGATTGGCTAAAACCGTCACGTGATCCCGGATCTGCTCTCTCATTGGATGATATAACCACCCGATTCAGAAATTAATTAACGCGTTCGATTTACTTTGTTACTACATTATATTTAATCGAACAAACCCGAAACCTCCGCCTGGCGTTCCATAAAAATTGTTATGTTCACATAAAATGATATTTATGTAACTTGGCTACACGAACACCCAAGGTTGGTTCATAACATAATAAGCAAGACGTATTTGTCGAAAAAAGGACATTTTTAATAAAAAACGTCGTAAAAAACTATTATGCCATAATACACCAAAATAACTGATGGGCGGCGACGAAAAAACCGCCACAAGTGAAACGACACCCCCAACCACACGGTGGGTAACCCACGTGACTTTTTGGAAGCGTCCACACGGAAAAATCGCCCGCTTCAAGGTATGTTTTGTTTAATTTCTCAGCTTATACTCTACGGATTTTGAAGAGATAAAGTGCACGTAACGCGCCTTTGAGAGGGCTATTCCCGGCTCTAACTCACTCTGGCCGAAATCCAGTGGTTTCTTCAAACATTCGAGCCAAAGTTTTTTAAAGTGCAAACCGAACGCGGGAAGCGTTCACATTTATAGTCCTAAATGTCAAGTTTTAGCTTTACCAGCCCATTCACACGAATAAATTGTGTACGCACGTACCATCTAGTTAATATATTCTTTAAAAATCCAAGGGTTTGGTCAGAAAAGCGTTAATTATGATGTGATCATTAAAATAACGAAATGGGAAGCGTACACATCTGATTCAAAATGGTAAGCGTACACACACAATACGCTGAGAAGGGAAGCGTACACTCTGTTGGTTTTTTGGGTTGGTCGAATAGTCACTGATTTAGTCACCTATTTACAGACCTTTACACAGCACGGTGGAGATTGTGCATCGCGGGGCGGATGAGAACTAAAAACCTCGTAACTGCAGCCTGATTCACGCTGTAGTTATAATGTTTTGCAATAATACCGACGATTTACCGCTAAGCGAAAAGGCTGTTTCAAAACAAATAAACTCTTCTCATTTGTTATAACAATACCGTTTATATTCTGTTTTTATTTGGGAGACAGGGCGGAGCTTAGTAAACGGTTCATTCCATTTAAGCTTGCGGAGAAACAGCCTTCTCGATTAGCGGTAATTCGTCGGTATTGTTGCAAAACATTATAACTACAGCGTGAATCAATCTGTAGCTACGAGGTTTTATGACAACACATTTTACAATCGCGCATTGTTTCAATTTGAAATATGTTCATGCTCGTGCCGCACATTTTTTCTTTTCTATCAACCAATGTATCGAGAAGTAAACTCGTCGAATAACCTCTTTACTTAGCCACACCCTGTCAGGTGAATAAAAACGTATTATACAATGTGCACGTGATAAATGAACAGTTTGGTTGGTTGTAAACGATAAACATAATCATACGTCACTTTCAAATTTGGCTGGTGGGGTTATAAGTCAAACCATGTGGAGCCTTACAATATAGTCCGTGGGCTGGCTACACCCTAGGTCCCCCCCTACCGGGATTTTATGACACCTATATCATTGTAAAGCTTGATGAATTCCCTTTCAAATGTAACTTGTTGTTTGATATATAAGTGCTGGATAAGCATATGCAGAACGATTGATTATCTCCCCTTGAATTACAAAAAATACTTGTTTATAACTCACCTTATACACATTCATGGGATCCAAAATAACCAAAATTTAAGCGCAAAGACCAAAATGCTTATAGATTTATCAATTCATATCGTTAAAGTGACATTTCACAATTATTTTTACATAAATTTTACTTTTATTTTACCTGAAAGAGTATCTTTTCTTATGGAAATTCTGAAAATTTCAAGTCAAAATATTGAACCGTTTACGAAAAATATATATTTTTGAGCTAAAATTAGACAAATTGTTGTGGACAACAGTTCAGATTTATATAGAATTTGTCATTTCTGTCTCAACATTAAAGGCGCATTTTTCGACTATAAATAACAACTTCAAGAAACTGATAGCATTTCTTCCCATTAGAATAAACAATCTTTGCATCAAGACATACTTTAAGAAATTGAAATAAATGTGAAATGTCACTTTAAATAGTAAAAAATAATTTCACACCAAAATTAGCACGAATTATGCCCCTTAATATGTAAAACAAGAGAAAAATAGTATAGATATTGCCTTTGTTTATATTTACTTTGCATTTGGAAATCATTTATACAGCGAATAATTGCTAGAATTTTGTATTAAAGTGTTTATTAGATGCCTTGTAATAAAAGTCAAAGTGTTGACTATCGACATTTTAGGATATATTCGACATTTCAAATGATTTTCAAGATGGCCGCCGCAAAATGACCGCTTGACTAAATATCGAAATATCACTGCCCTATAATTTGTAATCATGTTCTGTATGTAAATGAGATCATTTCTTAGGAAAATTGAGTATATTAAATCTAAAAGTGTTGCCATGCTTATAATAGGCTTTTTTGACATTTTTTTTAATTTTCAAAATGGCCGCCAAAATCTAAAATATGCAAAAATGATGTAAATGTTTTTCATTTCTGCAAATCTTCTGCACTTAATATTGTATTTTCAAATGTATTTCAACTTCTTATTAAAATTACATGATTCAACAAGTAAATAAATGACATAACCTTGAAAATATATATTTCCAAAACGGTCCTAATTACCGTATAAATGGTAATAAATCCCCAATCCCATAAAAAAAGTACTGAAGAAAATCCAAATTGATTATTTTCTAGGAGAGATAAGCATTTTCCCTCTTTGACAGAAACCATGTACCTGATTCTTTGATAATGAGTCCACATTAGAGTACGTCATTGGTATCTTTTTGCATGATGATTATAAGTCTTACATGGACAAGGGACGCTTTGGATAATAGGTGTTATAGAGGGTATAAAGACATTAAGGCTTATTTTGGTCATAAAGCGTTTAAGCTCTTTTTTGTGGGGTGGATATGTTTAATACAAAACACCAATATCAACACTTTTGCCATGCTAAAAATGGCTTCTTCACTGTTAATTTACATGACATTAAATACAATACAATAATATGTATTTTATGTAATCTGCCTAAATGCTCAAATACGAGTATGGATCAATGAATAACTGACCTAACTTTTTTATGTTTACATCGACATCTTTTCTCTTGAAATACTTTCCATCCAGGCCTATGCGCTTTGACCAAACGATATGACCATAGCAGTTGAAAAAGAAGTTAAACTCAAATTAATCAACGTTAAAGGTGGTCAAGTTACACCAGTCCAGAAGTAAAGAAGTCCGAGAACTTTCCAAAGAACCACACCTAAACAGCATCAATAACTTTTTTCATGAGACTTAAAATTGCAACCATCCGTGTCCCTTTTAGGAAAGAAGTCGATAGCAGCAAGGTCATGTGGATAGGAAGGGTTTGATCTAAATTGATACCCATTTTTCTCGACAGCATCCATTGTACTTTGGCAATTGTGTACTAATGTAATTTCCAGTTGCAATCAGCGGTCACATTTTGAGCGTTTGCCGCTACGTTTCTCATGTATGGTCTACTTCAGATTGTCTAGCAACTTGGCATAGTAAGCTTCATTAATTGTACCTTTCTTGGGTAATATGTCCAACAAAATATTTTATTGCAACCCCCAATTGTCTCAAAACATTGGATATTGAACCTTGTCTGTAAAATATTGAATAATTTTCTTGGTCCTTGGGATTCCATACCAATGTACCTAGGACTCAGGGCCGCGTTTAACTAACACAGGTTTTTGCAAAAACCTTGTAACAACACATCTGATTGAAAGAGAAATAATAACAGTAATTATTCGGCCAATCAGATTTGTTGTTGTTTCAAAAATGTTCGTAAGTTCGTTAGTAAAACGGGCCCCTGGACCTTTTTTTCGTTCATGAAAATGCAACAAGTACTCTTTGTCAATCTCTTTGTCATTTGCTTATCGTTGAGGAATTTTAGACCCAACAGTCTGTAAGTTTGTGCATCCTTTTGCGATCAAGCAATATCTTGAAAAAGATAATGCATGGACAATTTCTTACTTTAATTCGCTCAGCAAGTATATCAGATCTGTGAATTTATGACACATACCGTCGACAGTGGTTACAACTTTGCATTCAGACCAAGCATCATCTTCTTAAGTTTCTATGTCGCGTTATAACCCCCGCTCTCCCCCCCACCACCACCACCACCACCATCACGATATTTTACTTGAGAATAAGATGGTACAGAAGACCAGTTAACTCATCATGCATGTTTTACCCTCAGTCCCTTTTCAATACAGGTGTCGAACCATAGCAGGCTCTCCCTTTTTTGTGAAAAGGCTTTCTAATAACCGTATATTTAGACGATTTTGTGCACATATAATGACATATACAAATCGCGGATTCCTTGGTTGATTGGAATTTGCTTATATGTGTTATTCATAGCTAGCCCTTGTGTTTTATGGATTTTACCACATCCTGAGGTTAGCTTGTTGTCTTCCACAAAAGTCAGAATTCCAAAAACTAATTTGTGGTTGAGATGTTTGAAATGAATTAAGAAATGCACGAGCATATCTAAAACTGATAACAAAACAAAGGATTTCAAATCTTCGGCCAGCGACATATTACAACACTAGAAGTTGGAATATGATGTGTTTCCCTCTCATCATAATCAACAGAAATTGTGTTTGCTATTTAAATTAAATCTTTCAAAACAACATTTTGTTACACGAATACGAGGATTCCTCACAAATCAAGTGTCTTCGAAGTACTGGTATCCAATAAGGTACATATGTACAATTTATAACTGTTTATATTATCACATATAAGTATTCTGAATTATAAAGGTGAAAAACGATGTCACTCGAATGCAATTTGATAAAGAAATGAATAATTCAGTTGCTATAATAGGCAATTTTAAATCATCAATTAATGCACATGACAGTGCAAATATGAATTTGTCCAGTTTCAACTATCGCTTATTAGAATATATTTGGTAAACTGTGTTCCTGTAACATAGCATTCCAATCAATAGATGTGGTTGGGAAGATTTCTCTACTGCACAGCATGTCACCAATAGTATTTTTAAGTTTAAACTTGGAGCAAAATGTAAAAAAGCATGCATTACAAGGCAAAAATGGTATAAATCAAAGGTGACCATACATGTACTCCAATGGGAATTCATTATTAAAACGCTTTTTTAGTACTTAACTTTAACAAAATAAAGTTTCTTGTATAAAAGAAAACTGTATTTCACATAGAAAAAAAACAAAGAAGGCAGGTTAAAGTTTTCAGCATGTTATTTGCGCTAAATGGAATTTTATTGCCATTTATACGGTAATTTTTCAGAGCATATTTTGTTAAGATTCTCCCTTTTAATGGGTAAATTATGAAATTTTAGTTTTCAAACACAACAAGTAAACAATTTAGGGAAAAAGATGCAAAAATAAAAGTCATTAACATAATTAGAGAATATTTGAGATTTTATTTGCCATTTAGAGAAAAGTATGCAAATAATTGTGAATGCGAATAAGCCCGTATTTGCTTGTTCTGTGTAGCTCATGAATTGTTTATGAACTTATTATTGATCTATTAGTGTTCTCAATCATTTGAAACATTAAGCATTAAAATGATTATAAAAACGTATTGCCTCAGCATATTTATTCCATAGAAAAGCCTTGTTTTAGCTAATCAAACACATATTTCTACTTTCTCGTTAATATTCATAAATATGCAAATTAGCTAAATAAAAATGATTTCAAGAAAAATGTCTATTTGAAATTTTAAAACTAGTCTTATGTTTTATTACCAAAATAAGTATATATCTTAAATAAGTATTTTAAAATATTTTATTGCAATTAATTGATCCAAGTACTGAAACGTAGGAAAATGAACAGTTGCCATGGTAACAGGCCTACCATTTTCTTATCCAGCACTTTTAAAACAATCAAGAACCTGAATTCATTAATATGTTTCCTGCGCTTCAAGAAAATATAGGTCTTAAAAAATCCCACATGGTGGGGAGGGTTTCTATTCACTAGTATACTAGTAAAGTCGTCTTTTTGCAAATTAAACACATATTTTCCACAATCTCATTAATAATCATGAATATGCAAATTAACAAATTTTCTGAAAAATTTTTTGGTTGTGAGAGAAATGTAATGACAACATCTTTAAACTAGCCTCAATGTTTTCTGACCAAAATAAGTATTTTTTTTGCAATTAATTGATCCAAGCGCTGGAACGAATGAAAATGTGTGGTTACCATGGTAACAAGCCAACTACTTGCTTATCCAGCATTTTTAAATCAAATAACAAAGTGAATGTATTGAAATACATCATAAGCTTCAAGAAAATATAGATCTTCAAAAATCTAACCTGATAGGGAGGTTAAAATTCACTAGTAAAGTCTTGTTTTTAGCAAATTAAACACATTTTCTTACTTTCTCATTAATATTCATGAATATGCAAATTAGCAAATTTTCTAAAAAATATCTATATTGTGAGAAAGATATCTTGGTAATAATTTAAAACTATTTTGAAAGATTTATGACAAAAATAAGTAATTTTATTGCAAATAATTGATCCAAGCGCTGGATTGACGAAAAATGGACGGTTGCCATGGTAACGAGCCCTCCATTTGCTTATCCAGCACTTTTAAATTGAACAACAACCTGAATCCATTACTATACATCATAAGCTTCAAGAAAATATAGGTCTTCAAAAATCCCACTAGGGGGGGAGGGTTTCGGTTATGGGCCCATGGACTAATAGTACCGCCCGAAAATGACAGTGACGTGGGCTAATGTTTACTACTTGACAACCAATCAACTCTGTTAGTATTTGTAACGGTGCAAATTAGACGAATTGATTGGTTTTGCAGCAGTAAACATCAGCCTACGTCACTGTCATTTTCGGCTGGGACTATTGTAGTATGTATTTTCTGATTTTTTTTTCGGGAGACAGGGCGGAGCCTAGTAAACGGTTCATTACATTTAAGCTTGAGGAGAAACAGCCTTCTCGCTTAGCGGTACATCGTCGGTATTATTGCAAAACATTATAACTACAGCGCGAATCAGGCTGTAGTTACGAGGTTTTATAACAACTCAATTTACAATAGAGCGTTCTTTCAATTTCGAAATGTGTTCATGCTCGTGCTGCACGCTTTTCTCTTATATCTACCAAGATATCGAGAAGTAAACTCGTCGAATAACCTCTTCGCTTAGCCACACCCTGTGAGGTGAATAAAACTGGATTATATAGATAGACAACGACCTGTGAATGATCAAAGATCAGCGAGTCTAAATTGGCGGGGGAAGAGGGATTTCGAATTAAAAAAATATGTGACTCGAACCCGTCTCCCTGTAATAAATCGACGTACTACTATCTGGATACGTCTACTGAACTCACGCGGCATCACGGACAGCACGCAATACCTGTAATTGTTCGCTTTTATTCAGTGGAAAATAGGCACTCCTCCCGATTTACGTGTATTGGAATATACCGTAACCTCTCGTCACGGCTCACGACTCGATGTCCATTTATACTGAACAAAAATGAAAACTTTACACTTCAAGATTTCTTGTTTCTGGAAAACTATCGAACTAAAAGCCTGAAATATATTTAGACGTTATTTCCCAGGCTTTCAGCAATCGTTTTGTCGAAATTTCATTGCCTTGTGTCCTTTAAAGTCAGAGTTACGGCCCTTAATGCGTTTAGAGCTAATTACATCAAATGTCACATATGCGCATGCGCAGGAAACTATTCACTTTTTTCGGAATTTGTCGTATCTGGGTTGCCAGAAAAACACAAAAAATCTTTCTTATCACTAGTAGCAAGCTCTGGAATAAAGGTCTAATCTGTCAATTTTGTGAATTACCTCCCTTTGACATAAACAAATAGGGAATTTAAAATGTTTGATATTCACAAATTTATCACGGTTTTCGATTGATTTTTTTAAAACATCATGCAGGCTTTACATGGGATTTTTGAACCCTTTTTTTCGACTAGGATTTTTCCCAGATGTTCTTGCAAAAGCGATTTCAATTTCCTATGGAGATTGCATTGTAAAATTTTCAAGCTTTGCAACATAATGAAAATTCTGCTTTTCAAACATCGTTTTTTTAAAAGCTCAAACAATGTTATGCAAGCTTCTTTACATTTTCTGACTGATAACTGGTCAGACTACCATTCCGTACAGTCTGACATGGTTTGAATTCTTCTGCTCGGATTTTCGAGGGCTTAAATTTTGTAAATTTCTGTTAAAATTGTACACCTGAAAAAACGGACCCCTGTCACACTTAAAGGGTCCGTTTTTCATCCACGTGATTAAGATCAACAAAACGTATAGTGTTTGGCAAACCAAGTCAATGAGCAATGCGAAGCACATTCATTTGATTTCTTTACTTGTTGTATTTAGAAGAAATATGACAAACAATGTAGGTTTAAAGTTTTCATTTTTGCTCAGTATATAATTGTTTTGATTGTAGGTCAATATATCGATACAATATCATGCGCAACGAAGAATTTAAATAAAATAATGGGGTGTGGCATTTTTTCTGATCGTCCATTGGCTTATTGATGGTTTTGATTGACAGTCGGCGTTTGGTCAATTGCACTATTGTATTCATTGTTCAAGTATGAAAATCATGTGAAACAGATAGATACTTATGAACACAGAATATCAAACATTTTAATTGTAAGAAAAATACATGATATAGGTCCATGGTGATTCCGAGTCTCGAACCTGTAACATTTGGAATCGAACGCCGATGCTTTAACATTACATCGCCAGGTACATTGATATACAGGATTTATTGAACGCAATTTATCCTGTTATTTAAATTGTTCTTTGTAGTAACCGTTGATACGAAAACATACGAAATATTCATCAATATATAGTCCGTCAAAATTAGCACGGAACTATTTAATTTACGTGTGCAGATTCCGTTAGTTGAGGGTCCTCTAATGTATTGATTTCATTAAAATCCGGGAGTTCCGATTGGTTGAGAACAAAATTGTCATACCCCCATGAACAAAAATACCAGAACTACTTTCCCTGTCAAACATCGAATTACGCCGCATTATTTTTTAGTCTTAGACTATCAAGTTATAAGAAATGAATGAAATTTTATTTACGGAGTTCATGCAGGTATGAAAAAGAAAATCTAATCACACTTAATTTTGTATGAACCGCTTCGTGGATTCATACAGTGTGATTAGATTTTCTTTTTCATACCTGCACGAAAAAATTGCATTCATTCCTTAAAACAAAACATTGCCGAATTTTGGTCATTACAAATGCAGATTTCCCAGGTTAATGTTGTTGGATTATATCAGTTATAAATATGGTTTTGCTATTTTCATCAATATTATTTCGTTGTGATCAATAGCAATGAATTTTGTGCTACAAAAAATATACTGGGAAAAATAGACTGGGTTTGCCGTTATATTTTGATAAACCATCGGTGTCGTTATAAAATCTCGTAATCACGGCTTGAATTACCCCAGCTTCGGGTAAGAAATTGTGGGTGCAATTACTTTCTTATTTCTACGTCAAATTTCAATCGGATTGTTGCATATGCACCGCCTTACTGACCTCTTTACTCAAATGTATGACATATTATTTTGTAAAGTTATTTTACTTTATCAACAAAAATCCCAACCGGCTAGACAGAAAAATGGTAACATTGCGGCCAAAATAGCCCCGCTTCAGGCCAGAAATTGTGCAATAACTTTCTTAATTCTGCGTCAATTTGTGAGCGGATTTTTGCATGTACCCCACATTACTGATCTCTTCCCTCTGGTATGTGACTTATTTGAAAACGTCTGGTACTTTTCCCAAATTCGATCCAGACCGAGCAAAAGTATGTCCTGAACCTTGTGTCGTCTTTTCTGGTCTATTGGGATCATTTTAAGCTGTATTCATTAGGAACTGCAACAATCCACTTGAAAATCGACGCATAAATAAATAAATAAATTAATTGCACAATTTCTTACCTGTAGCAGGTCAAGTTTTGCCTTAGTTCTAATCCACCCCGCGATGCACAATCTCCATCGTGCAGTGCTGAGTATGCAAACGGGCATATAACTACAGCGTGAATTAGGCTGCAGTTACGAGGTTTTTAGTTCTCATCCGCCCCGCGATGCACCAAACTCCACACAGCGACAATGCCTTACATTATCACTGCAGGCATATAAATCACGTGACCATGGTGAATGTCACGTGATATCGTAAAGATGGCGGACATTTATTTATATTTCTGAAATCATTTTTTAAATCCAAATCTATTTTTTATTTAGATTCATATTTGACACCTCATATTCTTAAAACATCACTTAAGGCATGTTTACTTTTAAAAAAATAAATGAAAATAAAACAAAAAAATCAATTACCTGAAATCTTGGTAACTCAAGCTGTGCCGGCAGAGATCTCCCCAATCCAAATTCAGGGGAGATAACTGCGAAGGAGATTGGCGATGCACAATCTCCATCGTGCTGTGTAAAGGTCTGTAAATAGGTGACTAAATCAGTGACTATGCGACCAACCCAAAAAACCAACAGAGTGTACGCTTCCCTTTTCAGCGTATTGTGTGTGTACGCTTACTATTTTGAATCAGATGTGTACGCTTCCCATTTCGTTATTTTAATGATCACATCATAATTAACGCTTTTCTGACCAAACCCTTGGATTTTTTAAAGAATATATTAACTAGATGGTACGTGCGTACACAATTTATTCGTGTGAATGGGCTGGTAAAGCTAAAACTTGACAATTAGGACTATAAATGTGAACGCTTCCCGCGTTCGGTTTGCACTTTAAAAAAACTTTGGCTCGAATGTTTGAAGAAACCACTGGATTTCGGGCAGAGTGAGTTAGAGCCGGGAATAGCCCTCTCAAAGGCGCGTTACGTGCACTTTATCTCTTCAAAATCCGTAGAGTATAAGCTGAGAAATTAAACAAAACATACCTTGAGGCGGGCGATTTTTCCGTGTGGACGCTTCCAAAAAGTCACGTGGGTTACCCACCGTGAACCATCAGGAACCAACCTTCGGTGAAAGCATAACCAGTGCAGAAGTTGGATTTAACTTTTGTGCCTAATCACGGCCACCAATCCCTCTCATTCATTGCAAAATGCTATGAGCGAAATCTCAGAAGAGGGACTTCCGGCTATGAAGAAACGGGACCCATTTTGTGAATGTAACACACGTTGTTACTTTAAATCGGTGATTTTGCCAGTTTTTGGCTGATTCTCAAAAATCGGGGAATGCTATTCGATGGTGAGTATAGTTAAACTTCTTTTGGAGTATGTCTCCTCGGCATGGTCTCACCGTGTTTGCTGTAAACTGCTTTGTCATGCGATCACAGTGCTGTGTTTTGAAGACATGTCAAAATTGATCGAAAAATTATGGTTTAAATACTACTATAATTCCCTTCTATACATGTCCCATAAGCTTCGAATGCTTTATCTTATAAATATATCCATTAAAATCCAATGACTGATTTTCTGATAGAGAGAAAAAGCTAAAAAAGTAATACGCTATGAAGAAGAGGGATCAGCTATGAATAAACGGGACTAGATATGAAGAAGATATAATACGCTATGAATAAGAGATCGGATATTCAAAGCGTCGGGTTTTGACTTTATTTTGCCTTTTCGCTATACTTTTCGCTCGGAAAGTGATGCGAATTTATTGTTAATACTATTTCACATTTGGGATTGTAAGATCAATCTAATTTCCAAATTAGCCTACTTCAAGACTTTTCAGTATACAATGTGGTTATATTTGGAATGATGATATAATTATGTAAATAACATAGGCCTGCACATGCGGACGCCAATGTCATTGTAAACTATTTAGGCAAAACTTGGCAAACCGTATAAGAACCCTAACATTTTAATAATTTTAAGCCTACGCAAGATACATTGCATGTATTTTGAACAGGTCTTATTTACATGTTTTTAGCGGCCAGTCGAGCTTTTGTCATTGCGTTGTGTCCGTCATGCGTCCGTCGGTTATTTTTTTCTTGTATGCACTCTAGAGGCCACATTTTTGTCCGATCAATCTGAAAGTTGGTCAGAATTAGGTTATTTCCTCTAAGACCCCCCCCCCCCACACACACACACGACAGCCTCCGGAAGTCAACCTTAGAGGCAAAAGTCGAAATTTTTAAACGGGGAACGGTTGACCGTAAATCCAATAAAATAACCATCTTACCGGCTATTAACGAATTCATTCAAATTTATTATTTTTGTTCCACTTAAAAACTTCGCTTTATTACTGTATATTGAATGCGCGTGCGCTTTATCGCTGTATACATATTGATTGAATGCACGTGCGACGTCATTGTTTTCTCCGTGTTTTTTGGGAGCCTCGTTTTGATGATGTAGATTTGTTACTATTTTTAGTAACAATTCTCATGTATGTTCTAAAAATGCATTTCCACGTGATGATAAGTCAGGCCCGTAGTAACAAGAGGGGGCATGGAGGGGCTAAGACCCCCACCCCACAAAAAGGTCTGCCTAAAATGCTGAATTGTCATTATTTTGCACTGAAAATTTTTGGGGAAATCCAACTGAGTTCCTCCAAAATTCCGACAATAGCCAGAACATGGGCTTTAGCCCCCCTACCCCCACATTAAAAATGTTTCCAGTCCTACGCGCCTGTAAGTAACCGGTCGGCATTAAATACATGTTTAAGCTGCATAACAATAAATATCGTTCTATCGTCTAGAATTTGATTTTTCAAATGGAAACTTGTAAAAAATATTGGAATTTCTGTCTTCAATTCTTCCTAAACGCATAACCATTCAGTATATGTGAGCGCCAAGAAAGAATTATGAAGTCCGCGCTTCTTCATAGCTTGCTCCCTCTTATTCATAGCTACTCTCGCTTCTTCATAGCTTACTGCTCTTCTTCATTGCGTACTTGTTTTTCTCATAAATAAACAAAGGTTTTCAAAATCGTACGTGCGGAATACTAAAAGAGACCATAAAATAGTAAACTGAACATTCCTCATTCGAAAAATGCATATGATAGCGCCGTAGGAGTCGTTTATGTGTCGTTTATGTGTCGTTTGGTTTGTAAACATAAGTGTGTGCACTCACTTCGAAAGTAATTGCAAGTTTACTCTGTAAGCTAGAACAAAGGGCTTTGGCAATATAACACATCATTCATTACCACATCGAATAGCATTCCGCGATTTTTGAGATTCAACCCATAACTAGCAAAATAACAGATTTAAAGTAACAACGTGTGTTTACTTACTCAAAATGGGTCCCGTTTCTTCATAGCCGGAAGTCCCTCTTCTGAGATTTCGCTCATAGCATTTTGCAATGAATGAGAGGGATTGGTGGCCGTGCTAATGACAAAATGATAGAATGTGGTTAGACCTCCTGCTTTATCACAGTGAGGATTTCGCCTACTATATAAAAGAGAGCTTTGGAAATGTAGATGTTTAGAACTTGGCACAACAGAAATATGAACAAGGTAAATAAGGTGACAAAATATTAGCCCAATATTTTAGTACTGTGTTTGAACAGTGTTTGCGTAGTCCGCACTATTTGTTTTTGTAACTCTGAGGATCCTTATAATTCTGCGTCACTATGCCATTGGTATAAATTTAGAATGGCACAGCAATGCAGAAGTATCCCTTTCCCAAACAAGACCGGGTTTTGACGCCCCTATTAGAAAAGGCTTGGGAAAACATTGAGACAAAAGAAGAAAATGCTGATAATCAGCATTTTCTCCTTTTGTCTCAATATTTTATAGGCTATAAAATACACATTTCTTACCATTGACTTAATTTATTTTGTCGTCTGCAGCGGCTTTCAAATTGGACCACCCTAAAATTTTGTCGTTTGGGAAAGGGGTATACATAGCAACAGCAGATGACGAGGATCATGGTGCTTGAATTAAATAATGCAGGGACAATTTTGCTGTAAGAGAGTTTGCACAATAGGAATAAAACCAACGTTTTTCTACCGAGGTGTTAGTGCGAAACTACTGTAACTATTAGTTGTCAAATTTCAGGAAAGGGAGAAACTTAAACCCTTTATTTTTGCTAAGGTTGGATCTACAGAGATAAAACTTTTATGGATCTTGAGCAGGTTTCAACATGTACACGGAATTGAATTTCAATAATAGAAAAATTGATGGAATCCTTTATTAGTTTACAGAAATAGGGCGAAATGAATTCTAGAAATATGAGTTACAGTAGATTCGCTTTAAACCCTCGACTTACAATCTTGATAAACCGATACAACATTTCTAATATCGACACCATATATCTGTATAACAAATATCGACACCATATTTTTAATATCGAATTGTAAACAACATAATTTATGTGACCTCCTGCTTTATCACAGTGAGGACATTGCACATTGGACCAAAAATATGGTATTAAAACAGGAATAAAAACGAAGTTAGAACAATGACAAAATATTAGAATGGTACCAGAGGCATATTTGACGCAGATGCAAGAGAGTGCACCTGTTTTGACGCAGTAAGGGACTTTTGCCATTGTTTACAATGTACATGTAGGACAGAAATTGCCCAAAAAAGCAAATTAAAGGGACGGCATAAGGTACAAGTTACGGCCATGTTTAATGAACTATTAAAAGGTTTTAATTCTAAAGAATAGCTGCAAATAGGACCTCCTGCTTTGTCACAGTGAGGTTCTGTTGCATGATTGTGTGGCACTACAATTGACATGGCAAAGTTCAAAACACTTAAAAAATAGAATAGATAAATTTTCCTAACCACAAGGATATGGCACACCAGCTTTATATGTATGTTGTTATAAAATATGGCAAAAATTTGTATTTCATCGTTGTAAATGCAGAACCTCCTATTTGGTATCTGGAAGATTGTTAAAGGGGAAGGAAAGGAGAGAATACTTGTACCTTAACTGAAAGGTTTAACTTGAGATTTAAAATTTTGTTCACAAATAATGTGACATTAATACAGAACAACAGTAGAAATATCGAAAACCAGCCAGAATTGTCCTAACCGGATAAAAAAGGTTTTAACTTTAACAAACGTTCAAATCGACATACGAGGTCCTGCATTCAAACAATGATTGGTACTCTTGCAGTTTTCAAGACTATTATGCAATAGAAAAATGGGGGGGGGGGGGGGGTCCTGCTTTTTCACAGTGAGGTGCCCTTTTTACACAGCATGGATTTATGGCAAAAATTAGTTAACTTTCTTTAATGGCTCGAATTAAGAAGGTTTGATACCTGCCGAATCTAAAGAATTAATTGGGGAGTGATGGTACTGCTAATGGGCGCGGCCGAATGTATATTTGATAAGCGTTTGAGTGCCAACGGCCCAGTTGTTGGATTTGAGAGGAAGACATAGAAGAAAGATGAGCATGTGTCGCCTCTCCTATACGTAATGAATGGCCGGTAAAGCGTTTTGAGTCAAGTTTGCATTTTACAACGCACTGGCCGAGAATTTTTCGGAATTTAAACGAGGTAACAGGGCGTCCACAGGCGTGGTGAAAAAGTTGACCATGAAGGCGCGAAGACATTTTAGTGTACTTATACAGAGCTGATACTGGACAAATTGATCGATCGGGCTGGCGTATTAGAGGGATTTTGGCAGTTCGACCCGCTGAGTGCTTATAAGATCGCAAAGAGAGGGTAGCGCCTTTGATTTTTGAATTTTCTCGGTCAAAAACAATGTCTGAGCGTTGCAAAACATTTATAGAACGCCCATGAGACTGCGAGAGTTCACCAATGCGAAAGAGACCAAAAAAGGCCGTCAGCACCATAGCCTTAAAACGTTTTACTTGAAATGATGAAGTACAGAGGGACGGGAGGCAGTTTAAGATGGCACGAAGGTTGTCAATGGTGAACGGTAACCTTTTATCTTTAGATCTATTACAACGCAGACCGTAAAGCATCTTCTTGATTATAAAAGCTGTCGAAGGATTGGGGAGTTCAAGTACCTTATGGACATAGCTTATTGCAGAGATGTAGGAGGTGATAGTAGATGCTGTAGCACCTTTATCGTGAGAGAACGCAATGAACTGCGACAGTCTTGAAACTGATATTGGCAAAATTCTTGCGTGTGAGTGGTGAGAAATGTGAAAATCTTGGTAGCGTTTCCAAGCATTTTTGTAGCTGACTAAGGTTGACGGTGCTAAAGAATTATTCAACAGGTGAAGCACTCGTTCATCAAAGCACTGTGGTCAGATGGGACGGGACCGTGGTTGGCTCGGAGTCCATGTCTTGAGCGAGTTGCCGGAATTTGGTTACCTGAAGACTAGAAAGAAGGTCAGGTAAAACATTTTGAGAACCTGGGATGTGTTCGGCTTTAACAAGTACGTTCCATTGCATGCAAGCTAAGACCAAGCGCCGAACAAAACTCATGATGGTAGGGATTTTTGCAGACTGTTTGTTTATGATATATGCAACAGCGGCATTATCCGTACGGAGGATGATGCACTTATTTGAAAGGCGAGGACCCCATATTTCTAAAGCCAAGACAATGGGAAACAATTCCTTAAATGTGATACCTTCATTACTTAGGCTGGAAGGCCACGAACCGTAAAACCAGTGACTTTGAAATATGGCACCATAGCCTAAAGAGCCTGCCGCGTCGGTATGCAGATGTAGATGGGTGTCCGCAACCCAGCGATGGTCAAGTAACAATGCCTTACCATTGAAATGTTGCGCAAACAAAGACCATGCCGAAAGGTCCCGCCGGTTTTCTCTAGTCAGGGTAATGTGGCGGTGTGGTAGAGTAACGCCTTTAGTAAGATCTGTTAAGCGACGAAGAAAGGCCCGGCCCGGAATAACTACCTGGCAACAAAAGTTTAAATACCCTAAAAGGGATTGCAACCGTTTCAAGGTAATGGTGCGTTTAACTGAAACTAACAGCGACCTTAATTTGAGAAGTTTGTCTTGCGGTAGGCGGGCCTCCATTTTGATTGTGTCTATTTCCAGACCCATAAAAGAAATGACACAACAAGCATTCACAGTTTTTTCGGCTTTTATCGGAATTCCCACATGAGAACAGAAATTAAGGAATGAGTTCAAATGGTTCTGGCATTCCGGAGAGGAAGGGGGACCAAAAATGAGGAAATCATCAAGTATGTGTACCATACATGTGGACAATACCTAATCTGGTAGAAGCAATAAACTGAATAGCTGTGCTGAAACGCTCAAATATAGCTGGGGCTGATGAAGCACCCATGGGAAGGCAAGAATCATAATAGTATAAATTATTGAACTTAAAACCGAGAAGGATGTGGTCGTCAGGTTGAATGGGAACAATCCGAAAGGCCGAATCGATGTCGGTCTTACTTAACATAGCGCCAGGACCCAGGGCCAAGCTTTTTTGAATGGCGTCGTCAAAGGTAGCATAGGAAACAGAAGCCAAATCTTTGTCTATATAAGAATTGATGGAATTTCCTTCAGGGTAACTGAGGTGATGTATGAGTCGGAATTGACCAGGTTCTTTTTTAGGGACTAGCCCGATAGGGCTCAGGTGAAAAAAGGGAAAAGGGGGTTCGGTAAAGGGACCTTTTATGCGATGTGAGGACAGTTCTTTTTGAAGTTTTTGTTGTACAAGAAGGGGATCCGAGAGACCCGACTTGAGGTTGGGGCATGTAGTGTTGACTCGAGGCCCAAAATACCCCAATTTAAACCCATGGGTAAAACCATTTATAAGGTAATCCGCTTTTGGATATTTTAACAAGAAAGGGGCAAGCTTATGGATCTTAATTGGAGTGACCGGGTGGCTTGCCGGAAGGTTTGCCCGGGTTGGGAGACTTGGGGTAGAATTTAGCATTTGAATTGTTCTTTGGGGCCTGTGTGCAATTGTAGGCGGTGTGTTTGCCTTTACAGTACCCACAGATGTGGGGCAGGGAACAGGTGGTGTCTTGACATCCGGACCTTCCGTTAAAGTTCCAACATGTTTTGAACAAGAACCGCCTAGTTTTGGTTGATTTGCCTGTGGACCGTTGGGGACAAAAGGAAGAAGTTGGGGAGCTATTGGAGAAATGTGGGTCCCTGGCCATGACGAAAAATTCGGTATTAAAATGATCCCAAGGGAGGGAAACTGATTGTCGAGCCATTCGAAACTGTGTGTCGTACACCAAGAATGCAAGGCCAGGATGGGCGTTAGCAACATAACGGACCAGCTCCATGTATTTCATCAGCTGGGGTGTGTCAGTGGGGTATTTCATTGCATAAATGGCCACAAACCGATGAAAGGCTATGGACCATTGCTCGAAAGAGGAACTTTTTCTTTGTTTCCCTGCTGATGAAATGCAAAGATTAGACTGGCTATCAACTTTGAGAGACAGCTGTGGGGTAGAAGACGGTAAAGAAGATGGGAGCAGAAGGGCCAGATTCACGAACTCATTCCTCCATATTGCCTTTTGAAGTTTTTTAGGGACAGAAAGGTGGATAGGTGTACTGAGAGGTTCGGAATATAAAGCTGGTGTGCCATTACCTATCACAAAAGACGAGTGGCTACAAGTGAAGAAAAATTTAGAACGACGTGTTGAATATTTGCCAAAATGTAACGAAGTGAGGAAGGAGATTCGCGATTGGCTAAAACCGTCACGTGATCCCGGATCTGCTCTCTCATTGGATGATATAACCACCCGATTCAGAAATAAATTAACGCGTTCGATTTACTTTGTTACTACATTATATTTAATCGAACAAACCCGAAACCTCCGCCTGGCGTTCCATAAAAATTTTTATGTTCACATAAAATGATATTTAGTAAGTTTTGTTATAAAATCTCGTAACTATGGTTTGATTCAAGCTGTATTTACGAGATTTTATAACATCACTGACGGTTTATCAATACTTAACTATGGACAAGTCTATTTTTAGAACAAAATTCATTGCCATTGGGATATCCACATTTCATCTCCAAGTATCTAGGTATGAATAGATTTTAAAATTTGAGTCTAAGGCATGTATGAGCAAGGGCGGATCAAGGATTTTTTTCTAGGAAGGGGGTTCCAAGCCCAAATTTTTTTTCAGGGGGAGAGGGGGGTCCAATCCCAAATTATGGCTTAAAATGTAATAAATATGTAACGTTACACTAACTTTATATAGTCAAATGTCAATTTTCGGACAATGCCAGGGGGTCCGGACCAACCCAAACCCCCTCTAGATTCGCCCATGTGTGAGCAATTTACTCATTTTTCCACCGTGAATGATTTCCCCCCCCCCCCCCCCCCTAACGACCTTGTAATCTTTTTCTATTCTTCTTATTGATTGATAAAGGAAAAGATTCTCACTCCGATTTTCACAGCCATTCGACATTTTTGATATCGACATAACGAGAGGGAACTGTATTCTGCGTTCAATGGCCTAGAAAAATCAATTTACAAATATTTGAGCACTAAAGTTTACAATTTATAATATTTGGAAAGTTTTCTTTGTGGATTTCGTACATTGTTTTTTACCTTTTCCAACAGGAGAAAATTTATTCTTGATTTTCCTCATAGAAATAGATTTGGAAAGTAATGAGAGAAAGGAGAAAATGCTGATAATCAGCATTTTCTCCTTTTTTTCTCATTGCTTTTAATGTGTTATACATATTAGATCTACATAGACATAGTAGCCTAATAACTATTTCATTGCATGTATTGTATTCTAAGTAGGTCAATCTTGAATTTTGACGTTTGGAAAAGTGTTAGAGCTAGATTCAGATTATTTCCATTTAAAGTATCGATCCACTAATTAAATATTTATTTAAATAACCCTTTTCCAAACAACAAAATTTTAGACTGTTCCAAATTCAAAGATGATGCAGACGACAATTTCAGGTGAATGGAATTTAAAGATTTTGGGTCTTTTTGGAAAGAAACCATTGTGGGAAATGAAGAAATTGCTTGTCACAAGCAATTTCTTCATTTCCCAAAATGTTTTCAAAAGCCATTATCTTGTGAGGAATCAAAAAGAGTCATTGTGTGGTAATGGGTTAACCACAAATATTGAACTGGTACTGGTAGATCACTTCGTGTTAAAATTCACTTGAGAAAAAGCTATTTATACATGGCTAGATGCACCAGCCTCGAAATATAGACTGCTCAAAATTTCTTACCCGCCAATTTGAATTATGCACTAGTTCAGTTTATAACTTTCTAATTGGAAAGATAATTTCACAGAATGTATGGCCATTCTAGAATTATTTCGATCAAAATTGAAGTGATCCCGAATAAATCGGACTTTTGAAGGTTACTTGGAAAAGGTTGAGATATCATCGAGAAAAAAGAAAATGCTGGCATCTAACATTTTCACATTTCCTCTCAATACGTTTGTAATATGCAATGACATAGTAACAGATAAGAGGTTGTAAAGTCATTCTAAATCTGTTATTTAAAATCCTAACCGTGTGTACTCATTTGAATTGTATTGATGAGACGAATCCAATGAGTACCCACAAGTTAGCCGCGGACATTTTAGCCACGACATTTCGGCCACGAAAGTTTGGGTCACGTTTTGTCTAGGACGTTTTGATCACGGAAAGGTACATTCTTCGCGAGTGTGATGTACGTAACAAAATACGACTATAAAATGTATATGTAAAGAGTTTGTTTGACTATAAAACTTGACTGTAAAACTATCAAAATACAAATTGAAACTTCTCTCAATAGCAATGGATTTTGTGCTAAAAGTAGACTGGGTTTATTGTTATATTTTGATAAACCGTCGGTGTTGATATAACATCTCGTAGCCACGGCTTCAATCATGCCGTAGTTAGGAGAATTTGTAACAACACGAAAGAAATACATTTGCTTGTCCGAATTTAGTCAGGGTATACTGGATAAAATCGTTCCCTATGACTGTCTTTGGTTGACCATTCAATGTGAGAAGGTTTTGAACCATTTCGGTCCTTCCCAAAACACGACAATTTTTTATTGGTTCAAATTGAAAGCAAATGAAGGCAACGAAAAAGTGATGTTTTTGGCAAAACCTTGTAACGTAATAACACCGAAAACATTTAGGGGAGATAAAAAAAAAAAAAAAAGATGATTGTTTAGCATCTTTTTTTCTACATTTTTTTTTCAAATTTCAGCTTCGGACGTAAAAAGCAGTAATTACTAAACATCTTACGATCAAGTTTTTGTGTAAACTGTGTAACAAGACATCTGATTGCTCTAGAAATCCGACTGACCCAATCAGGGCTGTTGTTACAAGTAATTACGCAAAAGATAATCATGTACGATCGTTGATAATACGGGCCCTTAAGCTTAGTCTTTTTCTAGAAATGGTTAGAGAAGCCATAAACAGCGATCAATCAGTTTTAATCTAACTGCTTTGTTGCAAACCACAAAATCTCGATTAATAACATGGGAAGCTACCGATGGGGCGATATCGATCCCATTCTAATCCCACTCGGCAAAAATCTCGTTTGCAAACTTAATTCGATGTATTCCATCCACTATTAGACACAAAACTCACCATGCGACTTCGGACGTCATCCGTGAAAACGGAAATTGACGAGGATATCCCTCGTCAACTTCCGTTTCTATGACTGCCGCCCGACCATTGTCGACGGTATACCATCGCCATTTTCAGTTGCCACGGATGTCGCCCGAATTTGCAAGAAATCGTTTGGTATCTAATGGTGGATGGAATAACTTAACCCTTTCCCAAACAAGACCTGGTTTTGACTTCCCTAATAGAAAAGGCTTTGGAAAACACTGAAACAAAAGAAGAAACTGCTGATAACCAGCAGTTTCTCCTTTTGTCTCAATATTTTCTATATCATATTTTACACAAATTCAATCGTTAATAACATCCATTTTGGCATTTGTGGCTTTTTTGGAAGTGGATTACCCTAAAATAGTGCTGTTTGAGAAAGGGTTAAACTATACAAAAATATATTTCGTTAAACCGTTCCTAAACAAAACGAGACACCTGCAACATTCGAACCATCATGATTATGTGTATACCTCACGACCTGGTAGAGCAGCCCATGCTAATCGAATGGAATGCTCTGCCAGGTCAGTTCTCGTCCGCTATAATTACAGTAGTATTGAGTGTGGTGTTGTATTGTTTACATACGTAAACATGTGTCATAATATCTTGACCGGACTGTAGTCTCTCAGTGATGGACGAAACGTGTAAATAATAATAAATTCGTCGCTTGACAGCCAGAAGTGGCTATCAGCAGTTAAACTGTAACTGCTGATAGCCACTTCTGCCTGTCAAGGGACGTTATGTTCTGTTATGTGGGCACAGCAGCATCATTTTGACGTCCTATTTGCACATACAGTCGACACTCGTTGTGTCGAAGTCGGAGGGGCCGTCAAAATACCTCGACATATCCGGAGTTCGACTCATCTAATTTTGTTCAGTTTCGATAAAATTGATATTTGACCGTTTTTGAAACTAATCAAGTGCGATTATAATTGAAATATAGTAGGAAAAGGAAAGAAATTGCTCGTTTCGAGCAATTTCTATCCCTTTCCAACTAAATTTCAATGGCTATATTCAGTTGGAAATTATTTTGAAAAAAATATGACCATTGATGAGGACGGGACCAGATGTGAACTTCGACTTAGGCGAAAATTCGAATTATCCGATGTCGACATAACGAGTGTCGACTCTACCTATAAATTATCTGGCAGGGCATCTCTATAGCTAGAGATGTTCTGCTATGTCATTTATCGAGACCTATACTGATGCAAGAAATGTTTATCAGCTTTATGTCGTCGCTTTTTAACGAAAACCTCGTAACTGCGGCTTGTTTTAAGCTGCAGTTACGAGGTTTTTGCTGAAAATCAGCAATATAACCAAGCAAGATCAAATGTTGTGATTTATGTTCCAAACCATTTAAGGCCTGTTTTTGACGTCTTAAATGGAAACTGCTTGAAAAAAAAAAACATTGTCGCCAACAAGAAAACAGAAAGTTTCCCCTTTTGCCTCATTACATTATCTGCTATATTATTCATAGATCCTATTCGTCGATATAAACTCAAGCTTTCAATTTCAACAGTCTTCTGTAGTGGTAGATTAGACAGTTATCAACATTGTATTTGTTTATTTATTGAAACAGTCGTCGGTTCTATTGCCTATATTCAATAAGAGCAAGAAACAATTAGGGTAACCATTGGACACATGATTATTTATAAATATTCATAGGTAAATTGCGTGTTAACCCTTTCCCAAACAAAACCTGGTTTTGACGTCCCTGAAAGAAAAGGCTTGGGAAAACATTGAAACAAAAGAAGAAACTGCTGATAACCAGCAGTTTCTCCTTTTGTCTCAATATTTTCTGTGCCATATTTAACACAAATCCTATATAGAATCACTTCTATCTTGTCATTTGTGGCTGTTTTTGAAGTGGATCAACCTAAAATTTTGCCGTTTGGGAAAGGGTTAATTAAATGTCAAATGGACCCTGTCCAGAGAAAAAGATGCCATTTTGTAAGTATGAAAAGTAACTACCATAGTAAGTATGCGCTGATTGCGCAGATCAAATAGCGTCGATATTTTGCGCTTTTAGCGAACGTGTTCTTGTACATATCTTTATTTTCCCATGGACATTATTTACATAGGATTCCATGGTCATAGAGCGATTATTTCTGGGTAGCATTGCTGTAAAGAAATGTCGATGAACGTATAAAGAAACTTTAGAGGCGAAAACATATTCTCCACCTCCATTTTACACGGTGTGTAATCACGTGACTCAGAATTTCCGATAATCTTCAATATCTTTTTTAATACTTGACCAATTTGTATACGGTTTGAAGCAGAGAAGGTGTGAAAATGTCAGGAATAAGTTGGACGTGTTGAATTTTTAAAAAATCAACTGATAAAAAAGTTATTGAAGATAAACCATCATTTTGGTCTATCTTCAATAACTTTTTTATCAGTTGATTTTTCAAAAATCAACCACGCCCATCTAATGTGTGACGTCTGTCCAAATTCTCTGCTTCAAACTGATTTCAAATCGGTCCAGTATTTACAAGATTAATGAAGATTTTCTGAAAATATTGTATCACGTGATTATCCACCGTGTTTTATCCACGATATTTTCAATTATGTGGGAATGGCTTAAAAGGGACGACTGGCCCTCATAGTGCACCATAGACTCGCATTCGATACTTGATCTTCAAGTAATATCAATATCGAAAGAGTCGTAACTACATATTATTCAAGCTGTAGATACGGATTTTGTTTAACGAGAAAGACAAAATTCAGGCATGTTAACTTTGACAATCGCTATTTGTAATTTGAACCGGGACATTTTGAAGGTAATGTCGTTGAGCTATAAACAGAGGGTGTAATTGACTGTTCATGATACAAAATAGGCTACATTTTACTGTTCACCAAATCCTATCATGTTTCGGGTTCTCATAGGTACCCATAACATGGTATTTCGAATTGAAAAAGGGAAAAAAAAAAAAATAAAATATTGGCTTTGCCACTTCTTTCCTGCTGCTTTGACATTTAGAGTTTGATGTAAAAGCTGTTGTAAATTAAAGTACATTCGACACTTGTTGTGTCGAAGCCAGTTGGACCGTCAAAAAACACGACATATCCGGATTTCGACTCATCCGATTTTATCATGTTTTGATCGAAACGATATGCAACCATTTTTATTGCTCCTGAAGTAAGCTAGTTATTGAAATATAGTTGCACATACAAAGTCTATTCATTTCGAGAATTGATTAAGACAATTGACATTGAATTTCTACATTTTCAGCTTGACTTTTCGAAGAAAATGAGAGCTTATACTGTCACCCGGGCGTCGGCGTTGGCGTCGGCGTTGCAACAAAGGTTAAAGTTTTTTCAAACATCAATGACTTCCATACTATCAAAGGGATTCAACCCAAACTTGGAATACTTATTCACCATCACACCCTCTACCTTACTACCAGGGCCCATGACCCTGGCTCCACTATATTTGGAGTTATGCCCCCTTTATACTAAGCAACTTAGAAAGTCGAGCGCGCTGTCTTCGGACAGCTCTTGTTAAAACATTTACTGAAAAAAATGTTTCTAAGGTAATTAATGTACTGAAATAGGATCCCGATAACATTTTTCTTTCCAAACAATACAATTTTTTGAGATCCCTCCATAATAGAAATGAGCAAGGATCTGGAAAAACGTCCCTTAAGGCTTTTGAATCCAACATAGATCCGGATCAGCCTGTGCATACGCACAGTCTGATCAGGATCCATATTGTTCTCTAATAGCTTCTTCGTGACATGTAGTAACTTAAAGAGAGCAGCATGGATATATATTAGACTCCATTTGACAACAGGCTGATCTTGAAACTCAATTTTGAAAAATGCTATTGGGGACGTTTTTCCATATCCCGGCTCAAATGTTTTAGGAAAACATTGCTCAGACATAAGAAGAAAGTGTTGATAAACTTACTTTTTCTACTATTTTAGCTACAAAGAACACAAATTTCATCTTTATCAACATCTATTTATCGTCTGCAGCGGCTTTTGACTTGGAACAATCCAAATTTTCATATTTTTGGAAAGTAGGAATTAACTCATTCCCAAACAGTGGCGCCTTTTGACCACTGCGAGATATTCAGGCTTGGGAAACATTGTGGAAAATGAAGAAATTTCACGCGACAAGCAATATCTTCATTTCCTATAATGTTTTCCAACACAAAATGAAAACATTTTTAGAATTTTATTAACCTGTAATTGTCGTCTGCAATATCTTTCAAATTGGAACAATCCTATTTTTTTTTAATCATTTTGAAAATTATTAATCAGACAAAAGGTATAAATAAACTCACCACACGATTTGACCTGTAACTCTTTATTCCTGGCACTTAAATCCAAATATGTAACAGTCGTTAAACAAAGAACAGAAATACAGAGTACCAGCAATATTTTCCACTGTTTCTGCATGCTTGCGACTAAATACGTCCTAAGTACAAATGTAGCAACGGTCCGCCTGACCAATGATTGTAAACCAATAGTTAGGACCCTAGAGCCGCGTGCGATTTAGGCCAGAAGTTGTCTTCTGGAAGAAGAAGATCTAGTTTGGTTCCCGGCTCTGATAAACTACGTAGTAGAAAAAATACTACGTAGTGTATCAGAGCCGGGAACCACGCTCTTCTGGAAGAGCTCTACCGGCTTAAATCGCACACGCCTTATAACATCGACGCGTTTTGTATATAATTCTTAAGTTAACCTGTACGGAAGCATAGAATGGCCACCAATGGGTTAAAGTGAGAAACGGGTTTGGAATAAAATTGTTATCATTACCCAAATAATTCCGACGCGTTATATGTTTGAACTAATCACTCATATATCGTCGTTTTTCAACAAAAACCTCGTATCTGCAGCTTGTTTTTAGCTGCAGTTACGAGGTTTTTTATTGAAAAGCAGTGATATTTTGATTGATTTCCCAGTGAATTGCAAGAAGTACGGAACTTCTGGTGAACCAAAACTAACCATATTGATGTTTTGGAATCCTAGAACTGTCATCAATAAATTATCAGGTAGACCCTACAATTTTGATCCGTTCTATGGTTGAATTGATTACAACGATTTTCTAATTGAACTATGTGATAGCATAGCAGTTCAACGGACGACTGGTCAACAAAATAGGTCTAGTTTTCATTCGATCTACGTTTTATTTTAGAAATGGTCTCGGAACTCTTCCCATAAACCCATTTCCAAACGGCAAAATTTTAGACTGGTCTAAATTCAAAGATGTTGCAGGCGACAATTCTAAGTAAATTAGATTTTACGTGTTTGGTCGTAACCCTTTCCCAAACGACAAATTTTCAAAATTTCCATTTCAAAAGCTGCCGCAGACGACAAATGTGTGTTTTCCCAATCATATTCTATAAGAGACGTCAAAACCAGGTCTTGTTTGGGAAAGGGTTAAGGGAAGAAAATTTTGTGGGAAATGAAGAAATTGCTGGCATAGTGATAGGTTAACCATTTCAAAAACGACAAAATCTTTGATCTTGGGATTGGTCCAATTTGAAGGGAGTTGCAGACAGTGAAATTATTGATGTCAAAATATTTTCTATGTAATAACATACACATAGAAATATTGAGGAGACATGAAAAATGCAGATAATCAGCAATTTTTTTCTCAATGTTTCCTGAAACATTTTCTTTTGAGGACGTCAAAACCAGGTATTGTCTGGGAAAGGGTCAAGTGTGGTGGCAGTTCTTTGCCACCATAGAACATGTTTGTTTTGCAGTGTTTTTCACACAACCGGTCCTGAACCATCAAAAATATTTTTAGATTTGAGCCGGGATCAGGAAAAACGTCCCTTAAAGCATTTTTAGAAATTGAGTTTGAAGATCAGCCTGTTGTCAAATGCAGTTCAATATGTATCCATGCTGCTCTCTGTAAGTTACTACGGGTCACGAAGAAGCTATTAGAGAACAACATGGATCCTGATCAGACTGTTCGTATGCACAGGCTGATCTGGATCTATGTTGGGCTCAAAAGCCTTAATGGACGTTTTTCCAGATCCTGGCTCATTTCTTTTTCTAGTTCTAGATCTGAATAAAATTACAAGCATTTCCATGATTTACATTAAAGAACTTAGACTACAAATTTCTCGTCTCTTGGATTTTGATAACAAACACCCACACCCCTGTACTCCGTTTCCCTCCATATTTTACACGTTGATAACGAGAAATTTTGTTTAAGTGATGCATTAATATCAGTGCAGAAATTTTCATTTAGGAAAGTGTTAAAACGTGTTAAAACCTGCAATGATTGCTATGTATGTTGGTATTAATTCCTAGCATGTTGCTTGTACATGTACTTGCTACTTGTCAAAAGACGGCTTATTTTGTTAATTCCTTGACAATCGAATGAAAAAGGGCACTCGGAATTAACCCTTTGTCAAACAGCAGAAGTCTTGACTATTCGAATTTGAAAACTGCTACAGACACGACGTTGATGTTGATATCATAAACATATTGGCTTTGTGCAATTAAGTAGAGAAAATATCGGGAGAAAGGAGAAAATGGGGTAATCAGTAGTTTCTTTTTTTTCTCCCAATGCTTTAACAAGAGCTTTCTACAAGGGAGATCAAAATTAGGATTGGTGCCTTCTTTTAAGAGTGATAATTCCCAGCGAGGTACTTTTATTGATTGTTCGGGAATTAATAAGATAAGCCATCTAAAGTTTCACAAAGAATTTAGTGTTCTTACAAATGTCTTAGGAAAAGTTAAGCACAAAAACGAATTTCCTATGTTTTGAGAGTATGGTGATAAGCTATTTTGTCAATAACAACTCGTAGGATATTTTGGGGACAAAATCACGCCCTACGGTATGTTCTTTGATGAAACTAACCACTGCTTAACCCTATCCCAAAACAAGACCTGGTTTTGACTTCCCTATGAAAAATGCTTTTGAAAAAAATGAGACAAAAGGAGAAAGGGCTGGTAACCAGCACTTTCTCCTTTTGTCTCAATATTTTCTGGGCTATAACAAACATACTTTCTCCTTTTGATGTGATTTATTTTTTTGTCTGTAACACCTTTCAAATAGGACCATCCTAAATCGTTGTCGTTTGTGAAAGAGTTAAAATGCATATATAGGCCTATCTGTCAAGGCCAGGATCCCTGAACACGGTGGATAATCACGTGATACAATATTTTTAGAAAATCTTCAATAAGTTTGTTAATATGCGACCGATTTGAATTCGGTTTGAAGCAGAGAATGTGGACAGACGTCACGCATTAGATGGACGTGGTTGACTGTTAAAAAAGTTATTGAAGATAAACCAAGATTTTGGTTTATCTTCAATAACTTTTTTATTAGTTGATTTTTTCAAAAATCTACCACGTCCAGCTCATTCCTGGCATGTTTCTACCTTCTCTGCTTTAAACCGAATTCAAATTGGTCAAGTATTAACCCATTACCACACAGTGACTCTTTTTGACTCCCTACAAGATGATGGCTTTAGAAAACATTGTGGAAAATGAAGAAATTGCTTGTGACAAGCAATTTTTTCATTTCCCACAATGTTTTCTACCCCAAAAGACAAAAAAAATATATAATTATATTCACTTGAAATTGTCGTCTGCATCATCTTCGAATTTGGACAAATGTAAAATTTTGTCGTTTGGTTATGGGTTAAAAAAAAGATATTGAAGATTAACGGAAATTCTTAGTCACGTGATTATACACCGTGCTGAATGTCAGGCGAGTTATATTTTGAATTAGAGGCCTGGAGCCGCTAGATCGTTAATATTTTTTTATCAGGTATACGGATTTGAATATCTATGACTAGAAAATGCGTTTTCTCCCTTCTCTGCTTCAAACCAATTTCAAATCGGTCGCGTACGTACACTGTAGTATGTAACATGATTATTAAAGATTTTCTGCAGTTATTGTTATCATGTCGTACGATTCCCCGCCGGGGCAATTGGTTACTAGGGAATCGTTTGCACTGTCGAAAGGATGAAATGCTCTGGTTGTAAGCCCTTTCTTCAATGTTTTTCACAACTTTCCCACTTTTGGAGATCAGCGTCATCCGTAAATCACAATAACAAGGACGTCTCCTCTAAAATACATTTTGTATTGATCATCTGCCCAATCCCAATTCAGGGGAGATAACTGCAAAGGAGTTTGTATTGATCGGTAACTAGTTGTGTCCCTTGGTTATATATATATACCCTTTCTGACTTACTCTCCTAATAAACTTCTCAATGGCTACTTTTCGAAACAGAACAAAATTCGTCATTTCCAATTTGAATGCTGCTGCAGACGAATAAATGGTTCTCAGCATTTTCTTCTTTTCCTGTAATGTTTTCTTGAGCTTTTCCTGCCAGGGATATTGATGAATTTAGAATTTGCCAGAGCATAGATAGAGATAGATTTATTTCGGCATAGTAAGCCTATACATAGATTAACAAAATACAAGATAAAAAATGTAAAATTCTATATCATGTACAATAGTACAGAAAGCGTTGAAGCAAAAGGGTAAAATTTTGGTTACCGGAATTTTCTTTAATCGTCTCAATATTTTCCAAAGCCTTTCCTGCAAGGGGCGTCAAAACCAGTAGGTATTGTTTTTGGGTAATTTCCAAATGGTCCTTGAAAATAAATTTTGCTTTACCATGTTTATGTTATTGGTAAGCAATATAATCAACAGTGTTGCTCAAAAGTTTTATCAGACTGGAATGTCCCGCGTTTCCATTGCCGATCAAATCAACTCGATCAACTCGATCGTCTAAATTCCCCGATCAAACCCGATTAAACTCGATCAAATGTATTTCCACGACTTCTTCTTTATTTTTTGTCGATCAATTCCCGATCATTTTTGCCGACCACATTCGATCGTCTCGATCACTCTTGCCAACCAAGTTCGATCAGTACTCGATCGCTTGATCGAGCTTGATCGAGTTGGTTTGGTCGGCAATGGGAACACGCCTTTAGAAAGTATACATGCCGGAGCCCCAAATAGACCATACGAATTATGTAAGAAAGACGCACACTTTCCAACATTCACAAAAAGGGCAATTTTGCATGAATTTTCTGTAGCATGTTTTCCCAAGCCTTTTCTGTCAGAGACACTAAACCGTCTTGTTTGGGAAAGGATTAATGGAATTGATGCCAATTTTCGCTGCACAGAAATTATCTACCCATGCGGACTGACAAATTCAGACAATACCTTTGCTCAACGTAGAATAACCGTAATGTCGCCATTTTGATATTCATAAAACATCGACTTTCTTCGAGAGAAGTCGTTACGTATCCGAACCTATTCGGGCGCGGTCGTAACCATTCGGCGGTGGAGAGTTTCTAAAATCTGGCATGATGGGTCCCTTTAAACGACGTTTTTGGAAACAAATCTACGATAAGCTTTATAGTCCCTTCACGATATTATGACACATCTTGATAAATTTTGCATATGTGTAAACCAGCGATTTTTTTTTATCAATTTTCAATATAGGCCTAATTCTGCTTGCAATGATTCGAATCTTGCAGGTGTGAGACACCTGCAATATTTGAAACATCGTATACAAAATTACGGTAGTTTGAAGTTCGAAATTGTGTTGTTTACATAAGTAAATTTTGTAAACATGTGCCAGAATATCTTGACCGGACCATAGCTGAACTTTGCGATCATTTATAGCCCCTGTAAATCTTAAACAATATAATATGGAGGAACTTACAGGTACCATTTTTTTACCCTTTACAAGAAGGCAATATTATCACTGGTGCTGAACTCGGCCAAAGCGAGGGACGTTTTTTCGCGATCAATGTATTCCGTCTGTGTTGTTATAAAATATCGTAACTACGGCTTTATCGAAGCCGTAGTTACGAGATTTTATAACAACACCGACAGTTTGTCTATACAAAACGGTAAACCCGGACTGTTTTTAGAACAAGTTTATTGTCATTAGAAAAAAATCTATAAACTCAGATTTAAACGCAAAATATCTATACTTTGTTGTAGCGAAAATTGGTTTAGTTCACCACCAGTGATTATAGAATTGTCCACATTCAAAGGAGTTGCATACGAAAGTGATCATAAACTGCATGAAATTTTTCTTTTCTTTTCTTAGGAAACATTGTGGTAAATGAATACATTACTTGTCACCAGGAATTTGTTCATTTTCCATAATGTTTCCCAATGCCTTTACCCAGAGGGGCATCAAAAAGTGTCACTTTTGGGGAAGGAACAAAAAAGGCCTGTTTTTATATCAGAGGCGCGTTCTTTAGAGGGTGATTTTATAAGATTTCTTAAGGTGTTTTGGATAAAGCCTTTTTAAGACCGAGACTTTGACCGAGCTGTTCCGAATGCTCCATATTTATACAATTGACGTCATCCTGACGTCATTTGTATAAAGTATGGAGCATTCGGAACACCGCGGTTGATGAATTATGGAGTGTTCGGAACAACTCGGTCAAATCTCTTTTATATTGTTTGTACAGAGTTGACCGAGGGGTTCCGCACGAAGTATAGGGTAATGGCGCCTCCCATTGTGCGTCTTAAAAATCTTGCTCAAAAGAACGCTTTATCCTAGAATATCTTAAGAAATCTCAAGATATCTCAAGAAATCTCGCTCTAAAGAACGCACCTCTGTTGTTGATAAGCTTGTCAAAATATTGAGGCAAGAACATGTGTAAGATATTATGCATCTGAATTTGGGCAAATCTTTCTCTTAATATTTCCGTCGGTTTATGTCATGTCAACCTGTTTCAACTGAAATAGGAAACGATTTTATCCAGTTAACCGTGACGTATTTTCGGACAATCAATTGTATTTCTTTGGGTGTTGTTATAGCATCTCGTAACTATGGTTTGATTCAAGCCGTAGTTACGATAGGGACAAGTTTCCAATAAGACCCCCCCACACACACACACAACAGCCTCCGGAAGTCGTCCTTAAAGGTGAAATTTGTAAACCGGGAATGTTTGACTGTAAATCCAATAAAATAACCATCTTACCGGCTATTAACGAATTTGTTCAATTTCATAGTTTTTGTTCAGCTTAAAACTTCGCTTTATCTCTGTATATTGAATGCACGTGCGCTTTGTCGTTGTATATTGAATGTACGTGCGCTTTATTGCTGTATATTGAATGCACGTGCGTCGTCATTGTTTTCTCCGCATTTTTGGGAGCCTCGTTTTGAAAATGTCGATTTGTTACTATTTCTAGTAACAATTCACATGTATACAATGTTAATTTCCCTTAAACCCATTGTTTGTCTCCGGAAGTTAACTCGAGTCTTCTCTGATGAAAATTCGCTCTTTGATATTTTGACGTCGCTATTTACATCAGAGCACTGTCCCATTCAAAAACAAAAGAAAATTCCGACACAGGTTATGTCGCTGTGTCGGAATTTTCTTTTGTTTTTGAATGGGACAGCATTCTGTTGAAAATAGCGACATCCAAATATCATCGAACGAATTTTCATCAGAGAAGACTCGGATTACCGGAAATGTTCTGCGGGTACGGACTGAAACATAAATGAAAGGAGTCAATTTTATAACAACATCAACGGTTTATCAAAACAAAATGGTAAACCAAGTCTAATTTAGCAAAAAATCCATTGCTTTTTATTCTAGACGACAAAAATACACTGATAGTATCACGGTGGATAATCACGTGATACAATATTTCCAGAAAATCTTCAATAATTTTGTTAAATATGCGACCGATTTCAATTCGGTTTGAAGAAGAGAATGTGGACAGACGTCACGCATTAGATGGACGTGGTTGAGTTTTGAAAAATCAACTGATAAAAAAGTTATCGAAGATAAACCAAAATTTTGGTTTATCTTCAATAACTTTTTTATCAGTTGATTCTTCAAAAATTCAACACGTCCAGCTTATTCCTGGCATTTTCCCACCTTCTCTGATTCAAACCGAATTGAAATTGGTCAAGTATTAAAAAAGATATTGAAGATTATCGGAAATTCTGAGTCACTTGATTATACACCGTGAGTATGGTACTACAAAAATAAGCAGAGCTAGCAAGGAAAGCAGTGGTTTTAAAGTATACAACTTTAATCGACAGCACTTTTCTCTTTCTACGAGCACTTTCTGCTCCATGCTAAAATTATACATATCAAACGAAGGGATTTGTAGGAAATTGTTAATGTGTTGTGTTAAATAATATTGTCATCTCTACGACAGATGAAGGATTTCTGTGGGTGGGGTTGGAACACACAAAAAAAGGTTCGTTTTTTCTAGTATAAAACAATTTTGATTGAATTTCTATGCGTAAATGAAATAATTAGGCTGTGTACATGTATGTGGTTCGTTTTAACACCCGCCCCGAACCCCATCTGAATAAGCCACTGCATGTGCCAATTTGATATTCAAAATTTTGTCGTTTTGAAATGAGTTAGATCTAAAAGAAAAAAGGCGTAGTTCAACCACGCGTTAGGTTAAATAGCAATAAATAATGTATAGGCCTATAGTTCAGTCACAATACGACACATGATTACAAACTTTTCCTATAAACAACGCATTATCATACTTCATACTATTGTAATATTTGCACGCAATTGTTCGAATCTTGCAGGTGTCTTACACCTGCAAGATTCGAACCAACGCATGCAAATTTGTATTGAAAATAGACCCGTTATTTCCCTCTGTTTACATAGATAAAATTTGTAAACGATCTCCTTGATATCGTAAACCGGACTATACCCATTTTATGAATGCAATACCCGTAACGTACATTCGCACCTACATTAAATATGGCTGAACTTACAGGTAGGATTTGTGTGTTATATATATCTTCTTTTCTTTTGGTAGGTAGGGCCTGTACTATTTAACAATTAAATCTGTTTTTGTGTTTATTCCAATTCCAATACTTTTCTCCCATTTTGTGAGATTTGAGTATTTGTAAGCATCACCCCTGATCACTCTGTGCTGGCTGCGCAGTCTAAACACTGACAAGGTAGACTCTTTCGCTATACGTATCATATGAAATTACGTTCGTTTTCCCGAGAGGGTTTCCCCTTCAAAACAAGAATTAATTTTAACATTTGTCTACCAAATCAGGACAGCTTCGAAAAGCATAGAGAGAAGAGAAACTCTTAAAGGCGGCCATCAAGTATATTGATCTCGATCTACAATAGCCTTCTCTAACATTAACCCATTACCAGACGACGACATTTCAAACTAGTCCAAATTCAAAGATGTTGCAGACGACATATTAAAGTGAATAAAATTTTACATTTTTTGTAATTTTGTATAGAAAACATTGTGGGAAATGAAGAAATTGCTTGTGACAAGCAATTTCTTCATTTTCCACAATATTTTCTAATGCCTTTATCTTGTGGGGAGTCAAAAAGAGTCACTGTGTGGTAATGGGTTAATCAAAAACTTCAGTAACATACCCCACTTCGGTAATGTTAACCCTTTCAAGCTCGATGACTCTTTTTGACTTCTCACAATATAATGGATTTGAAAAAAAAAAAAAAAAAAAAAAAAAAAAAAAAAAAAAACAGTGGAAAATGAAGAAAGTGGTCGAGACTAGCAATTTCTTCATTCCATTAATGTTTTTTTCCCCAGCAAAAAAAAAAAACAACAACAAAAAAAAACAAAAAAAAAACAAACAAACGAACAAACAAACAAAGAAAGAAAATTGTCGTCTGTAACATCTTTGAATTTGGATCAGTCTAAATTTTGCCGTCTGGTTATGGGTTAATTTAGACTATATTTAACCAATTCCTAGATATTGGTTCCGATAACCCTATAGTCTACGGGGTTTTTGACGCTTTGACGAAAGCGAAGAAAAATTAATAAGCATCAGAATTAGCTAGGTTATTAACTTCGGAGTCTATGATGTCAATACATGTATCGTAGGTTCGTACCCCGTTTTGCATGCCTTGGCCAATGTTCTTTCGGCAATTGAAAATAAATCCAACATAGGCTGTACATATATAGTCACTGTGATGTAAGTTGTACGTTAGGTTTGTGTAGTCATTCAAAGATGGCGACAACAATACAGCATGAGAGGTAGGTGTCTTAGTTTTTCATTGATAAATTTCTTAAACGGCCGTATCTTGCCTTGATACTGATATCATTATACAGGGGAAATGTATACCTATCAACGGTTCTATATATCAAAGTACCAGTGTTGTCCTATCGTACTCAGTCGTTGTGCAAAGACTGCCCAACACGGAAAACTTTTTTCGAAGCGAGAAAGTTGCCCTTTTAAGGATGATTACATAGTAATCAGCGAACTAGGGAACAAACTATTGCTCTAACTTGGATGTTTTTAACATGCTCTTTTCTATGGTTACTGTTATTTTACACAAAAATGTCTAGAATGACCACAAACACCGTGTTTATTAAATGGCCAGACAACGGTGTAGTCACAGTGAAAATATGCAGACACAACGGTGCAGTTTCTGTGTTTTATGTACGGTGTGGTTATATTTTCATAACAAATTGTGAACGGTGTAGACATAATGCAATTGTGAACGGTGTAGACTTGAAGTAATACAGAACTTATCATTTCTGGAACGATAATATTGTTATGTTTAATGATAACGTTTTCACGGCTGTGAATCATGTTTTACAATTACTACCGAAATTCTTCAACAATTATGTTAATATGTGACTGACTTGTAAATGCTTTGCAGCAAAGAAGGTGACAATATGTCTACAAAATATACTTTAATCAAAATATATCAGAATCTAGTTTCCTTGCTATTTGTCAAAGCAATTCCGTAAGGGTCAAATAGTAGGAATTACTAAGAATCTGCTGGCGTCTGTTTTATTTTTTTTTCTTTATTTTCAGTTCCATGCTGTTCACCTATTACTACTGTCATTTCGAAGGGAGTTTCGAAAAGGTTGTGAAGCATTCGGAACAGGACCATTCCAGTCAGATATTAAAAGTGCGCAGGGGGGAGGGGGGAATCAATGATCAGACAGGTCAAAAAGATTTGAAAACTCTGAACTTTAGTATTATTCCTGATATTATCAAGAAGTCAGACTAGGACATCATCCCCATTTGCGAGCATAGAATACACAAGATAGACCTCATCAACGTAGAAAAAAAGGATTTTGGAGTTAACAAGTTTTTTTCTATCGATGATATCCCCGATTTTGAATGCATGAGTCCTGAACATAAAAAATGACGAAGTTCAACAACCCATAAAGTCGTTCAAAAAGCCCCGACCTTAATTCCTGATATTTCAATTGGACGTGCTAAAACAGATGAAACGGATAGGGTCTCTTCTCTTTCCCCACGAGAACATGAAAACAATGGCTGAAATGAACAGAATGTTCCCAGATGTGATTAAATCATTAAGAAGCGTTGATCAACTTGGTATTTGTTTATCTTGGTCAATGTAGGTCGGCTCTCGATGGAAAACATTGCATTTCATTTATTTATGGATGTGTGTAAGTTACACTGTCTTGGCAGTACTTCAATGCGTTTTACTCCAATAGTCAAACGGTTTTGGCGAATAGAATATTGTCTTTTTCATTGCAAATGGTTACATTTTATGAGTGGGCCCAAAAATCTTGGTCAAAAAATTGTCAGTCCTGAAGAAGAAGTTCATTACGTATGAAAATCCCAAAATGAATTTTGCAGTTCCAGAATTCTATTTTCAAGACTTATTTACTTAAGTCGAACAAGACGAAAAAAAGGCCCAAAATGTTTATGAAACAAATTTATAATGTATGTTTTGTTATTTATAATTCATGTTTTGTTGATTGAATCCTTTATTTTGGGTAAAATCAGACTTTTCAATGAGGGGTCAATTTGAAAACAAGATACATTTCGATCAATAATTATCATACTCCATGAGTTGAAATCATTTCATTAATTACAATAATTGATTGTAATAACCAATTAAAACAGTTACAAAGAAAAATTCAAAGCCAGAGCCGAAATTTCGAATCTACAAATCAAATGAACGGATGAACAAGAAATTTGCCGTTGCACTTAACATGGCTTAAAAATGACGGTTATCGAATGTCTTGTTTTATATTTTGTGATGGTATTCCTTTTGATTATCATTTCCGTCAGATGTTTATTCAATCACAATTAACAAAAATGTCTTCCGAAAATTGAATCAAACATACATTGAATTGTTTAAGGCTTAGGTGAATGAAGAAAAGAGAAAACATATTTCCTTAACTTTTGTTTTCATTTACTGTGAGGATGGCGGCATTTTCATCTGAGTTTTCTAAGACCAAAGTATTTGAGGGAGATAAAACAGATGTGCAGATGATCTGCTATCTGTTAGAGCTAGTTCGCCCTATACAACATACCAAGTCTACACCGTTCACAATTTGTTGTGAAAATAATAACTACACCGTACAGATAACACAGAAACTGCACCGTTGTGTCTGCATATTTTCACTGTGACTACACCGTTGTTTGGCCATTTAGTAAACACAGCGTTTGTGGTCATTCTAGACATTTTTGTGTAAAATAACGGTAACCATAGAAAAGAGCATGTTAAAAACATCCAAGTTAGAGCAATAGTTTGTTCCCTAGTTCGCTGTTTACTATGTAATCATCCTGAAAAGACTAACTTTCTCGCTTCGAAAAAAGTTTTCCGTGTTGGGCTGTCTTTGCACAACGACTGAGTACGATAGGACAACACTGGTACTTGGCTATATAGCACCGTGAATAGGTATACATTTCTCCTGTACAATGATATCAGTATCAAGACAAGATACGGCCATTTAAGGAAATTATCGACGAAAAACTGAGACACCTACCTCTAACGATTTTCCACCGACGCCATCTTTGATTGACCACTCAAAACTTCCGTACAAACTACACAAATCTAACGTACAACTTACAACACAGTGATAGTAACACGTTTTTTTTTTAACTGATTCAGTAATAAGGCCTGAAATATGTCGCTGCTTTTCAACAAAAACTTCGTAACTGCAGCTTAAAACAAGCAGCAGTTACGAGGTTTTTGCTGAAAAGCGACGATGTGCTGTTCATGTTACCAAAACCGACTGTAGGGAAATGGGGCCTTTTTATTGCCCTAAAACAACAACAACCAGAGGATGGAGAAAAAAGAAAGACCGATCTACTGACCCTATTTCTTCACATGTAACATGAACCACACAATTTTTATTTGACATAATAAGCTATTTATAGCATATATGCTATCAAGTTTCTTGATGATATTTTGCTATGTCATTACCTAGGACAATCTTATCCACCCGTTTTATACCTGTTTACAATGCTAAAGGAGTCACTTTAAATATCTTAACATGCAATCAATCTAGCTCTTGACGCTTATCAATCGACATATCCTAACTCTTTCCCTTTAATCATATCATAGAAAACAACGTTACGTTTTGACGTCTCTAAGTATTATGATAAAGGGGTTGAGAATAAACTAGTACTGGGGCACAATAAAGATGGTGATAACCAGCAATTTTTCTTTTTGCCTCAATATTTCCATGCCTTTGACCTCCTTTATATGGTATGGTATACATTACGTAAATTACTGATAACCAACATTTGCTTTAATACCCGATATAGTACACCAACGCTTTTTTCATCAAAGTCCACTTTGCTGTCAACAACAGCTTTAGAATTGAAACAATTCAGTTTTTTAGTGTTTTGGAATGTGTTATTTTCATGAATGTCAATCATAAATGGTATCATTTCTCTGCCTTTATTCGAAAATCTCGTAAATGGCGCAAAGGCCCGTAGGAACAGGGGGCCTAGGGGGGGGGGGGCAAGCCCACTAGCGTTGACGAAAAACGCCGAATTTGCCTTATTCTACAATGAGAATCTAAGGGAAAGTCCAATATTCAGACACTTTCAAGGACAGGGCTAGCCCCTCCTCCCTCAATATCAACTTGCTTCCTATGGGCCTGCTAATAAGTTTTACCCATTCCCACACATGGACGCTTTTTTGATGCCCACACAGTAGAAGCTTCGGGAATCATAGTGGAACATGAAGAAATTGCTTGTATTCCCACAATGTTTGCTTCACAGAAAGACAAACAAAATGAAAATATGTTCATTCTATTGATATTGTCGTCAGCAACATCTTTGAATTTGAAATTGTCTAAAATGTTTCCGTCTGGTAATGAATTAACCCTTTCCCACACAAGACCTGGTTTTGACGTTTTTAATAGAAATGGCTTGGTAAAACATTGAGACAAAAGAAGAAATGCTGATAACCAGTAGTTTCTCCTTTTGCCTCAATATTTTCTCAGCTATACTGTACACACATCTTATCTTTATTCACATATAATTTGTCTTCTGCATCTGCTTTTAAATTGGACAAACCCAAAATTTTGTCGTTTGGGAAAGGGTTAAGAGAAGCTGCAGACAATTCCGATTTTTTCCCGAAGAAAAGCGACTATTTTTGCAATTTTACAGATGAGAGCGACTATGTATACACCCTAGACGAGGCTACTCTACAAAAAGCTAAAGATGAACTCAACGAATCGGAGAAAGAAGTTAACAGTTGTATTAAAACATTCAGAGGGTTGGTCAAACAGCAACAAGCATGGCTAACTGCACCATTAGGTAATACTATTTGTGCCCCGTCACACCAAAAGGGACCTTATCAGAAGTTAAAAAAAAACCCACATTTTGACAATTTTGTCAGACTCAGCACATGTCAACCAGATACTGTATGCGAAAGATGAACATATATAGTAAGACAGAGAACATTCCGGATTTAGAAAATTACATACAAGTGAAAAGTGTCGGTCCTAGTCTGGCTGCTCGGACAGCGCAGACGGACTAGGATCGATATTTTTCACACTTCCTATCAGGTACCTTTCAGCGTGATGGGTCACATTTGTATAATAGAATGATCAAAATAAATAAGCCCATTCCCAAACAGATATGAAGAAGAAACATGCATTACCTTTAATAGATATCTTTCAAACCATTTAAAGGGACATTTCATTCCAATTTAAATTTTTTTAAAGTATGTCTTGATGCCAAGATTGGTTATTCTAATGAGTATAAATACTATTAGTTTTTTTAAGTTGTTGCCAATAAGCGAGAAACACGCATTTAAAGTTGAGACATAATCGATAAATTGCATATAAATCCGAACTGTTGTCCACAACAATTTGTTCAATTTTAACACAAAAATAAACATTTCTCGTAAACGGCGCAATATTTTGGCTTGAAATTTTCAGAATTTTCATAAGGAAATATGCTCTTTCAGATAAAAATAAAAGTAAAAAATTTATGACACAAAATTCTGAAATGTCACTTTAATTATTTTTTTGTTTCATTTTGTCGCCTTCAACCTCTTAAATCTTTCACTTCTCTGAAATTGTGTGGCTGGGAAAGAGTATTGCAATTTCCAAAACAAATTTTGGTTTTGATTTTCCTACAAGTAAAAAGGATTGTATGATAAGAACAGAGCACATTCTCTCTTCATTCCATTATGATAGAATGATGCTCTGTTCCCGCGGGGTCATTTCACGTCTAATCTCGGGGCCTTGGCGGGATTTCGGTATCCAATCGTTGACTGTACACGAGAAAACAATTGAAAAAGCTGATACAAACTTTCATTGGTTGACGCTTCAAATTATCGGTTTCAGCCAAAAATAGAAGCGACGTAATATATACGTAATTAAACAAGATGAAGCTGAATGATTTTGATTCGATAATTCAAATGTTACCGGCTTCAGCCAAAAATAGAAGCGACGTAATGTATACGTAATGATCATGCAAGGTAAAGCTGAATGATTTTGATTCGATAATTCAAATGATGTGCTATAATTAGATTATGACGACCAAATAGGCTGTTTGTGTACCAAAAACGGCAGAGGTCATATTTGATGGTTAATCAATAGACCTCGGCATGGAGAGTAGTATGAATGTTGATCCAAAAGAGGTAACATACCCGGTAGTGCTAATCAGCATTTCGTCGTTGTAAATGCAAAACCTCGTACATGTATCTCGTTTTTGGAAGATTTCAAAGGGGAAGGAAAAAGTGTAATTACTTTTTCTCAAACTTAAATGTTTAACTTGAAATTCGGACATATTGTTCACAGATAATGTGTCATTAATACTGATTAGCAAATATATCCTAAAACCTGCAAGAATTGTTTTAACTGAACACATATGATTGTGCTTTGAAAATCGCAAGAATCGACCTACGATGTTTTGCATTTACACCGACGATTTCCTTCTCTTTCCTTTATAATTATTTTCTATACTATACCTTACACAAATCTTATCGTTTCTATTCTTTACAAACACCCATTAAATTTCGTCGTCTACACAGCATGTTTCAAATTGGAACAATCCATTTCTCGTTTGGGAAAGGATTAAGCCATTACAACACCGGGTTGAATTTTGATTTCCACCAGGATACATGCTTTTGGAAACATCGTTGAAAATGAAGAAATTGCTTGTGACAATCAATATCTTCATTTTTCCACAATCTTTTCTACACATAGTCGAAAAAAAAATGTAAATTTTCTGTCACATGAAGTTGCTGTCTGCAACATCTTTGAATTCAGATCAGCCTAAACTTTTATCATATGGTAATGGGATAATAAATTTTCCTTCTTTATACAGGTACCCGGTTTTTATTGAAGTATCTTCGAACACAGAAGTTTAGTCAACTCGCGGCGAAAACCAGACTAGAAAATTTCATGACTTTCCGGTCCGAAACTCCACAATGGTTTTGTAATAAAGACACACACGACAAAAATATACAGGAACTTTTAGGATGCGGGTAAGTTTCTCCTTTTCTCTCGATGCTTTTTGTGCTACAAAACACATAGCCTATTTTCGATTTTTTTAAAATATTGGTTTTGTCATCTATAAAACTAGATAAGAAAATTTCATGACTTTCCGGTACGAAACTCCACAATGGTTTTGTAATAAAGACACACACGACAAAAATATACAGGAACTTTTAGGATGCGGGTAAATCACGGTGTATAATCACACGACTAAGAATTTTATAAAAATTCTCAATATATTTTTAATATGTGACCAATTTGAATTCGGTTTGAACCAGAAAAGGGGAGTCACAATGTTCAACAATAACAATTGCAGAAAATCTTCGATCTAGTTCAGAAAATTTGAAAAATTGTGTTCGTCAGTATTTTTTATCGGATGCTTTTAAAAAAAAATCAGTTACAATCAATCCTTGACATTCTTACACATTCCCTGCTACTAACCAAATTCAAATTGGTCACGCAACAAAATTATGTATAATTATTGATGTTATTGTTGTACAGAGTGTCCAAAAAAAAAAACGGAACCCTAATTCAAAGTCAAATATTTCAAAGCGTAAGCTAATAATCTAATTTTTGAATATAGAGTACTAAAGATACATTATTTTTGCATTTGTGTTCCAAATTTCACTTAAAAATATGTATCGGTTCAAAAGTTATAAGCAAATTAATAATGGCACTAAAAAACCGATCTGACATGATATTGATTTTTGCGTCTTGTTTGTTCGTGAATGCGCACTAGCGTTCAGTTGTTGAATACTGTAACATTGTACATGTATGTACCGATTTTCTCAAAATTTAATATGTACACGTGCTGTACGTCTACATGGAGTCCATATGGTGGTTGCTTGGATTAATTTCAAATTATTATGTGATTCATTTCACATGGCGTAGTTTTTACTTTTATTTTCATAAATTGAAAGCTTGAGATGTTTACTAAAATTAGTCCAGTCATAATAGTATAGTATAGTATACATTTCTACGGACTGTGATTTTTTTGTGATTTTGGTGTTATTTGTCTTATATGAACATGTTTTACATGAAGGGCAGTGTCAGGTCAAATGCAACCCCTAATACTTTTCATTTGAGCGCTGACCGGCATGTTGGTCAGAAATAAAATAAGTGCCTATGATTAGTATTCATGAGTCTGTGATGCACTTGGATATTTTGTTTGTATTCATTTTAGTTACATCGCAGCTCTTTTTTTATCAGTTTATTTATTACATTTATTAGCAAAAAGCACTTTTGTGAATGCAATGTTTCAAAATCACTTCTGTAATGTATTGAATATAGTAACCAATTGTGAAGCGTTAATTAATTCAATGAGTGTAGGCGCGATCTGCAAAACGAAAAAATCGATATCGTGTTAAAATGGTTTTCAGGGTGCATTCATTTGAATGCATATATTTTCAAAAGTAATCATTATTTTTCAACAAAATTTTAACTGAATATAGAAAACTGTCGTTGCTATGGCATATGTAAACGTGGTGGAGAAATATTACTTGATACATGAGGAATGCACTTTCAAAAATGGGTTCCGTTTTTTTTTTGGGACACTCTGTATAGTAGTCCGCTTCGGTACCGCGTCTTTTACGTTACCGTGGTATTCAAAACAGTGTAGGCCTACATTTGTGGACGAAGTATCGCCTACCAACTGCGTGCATTAGCAAAACTAAAAGCAAAATCATTTACTCCAATCTTCGGTGATTACTTTTATCATAATTTCGACTGCATTTCTTTTACTTTAGAAAGAGAAATTATGGTTTGTTTTCATGTCCCCATTCATTATTACTATATTGATTTTTTCTGGACGCCATTAAGTAGGCCTACCGTGGTAACCAAGAGGGCCATCCTATGCCCATTACCTAATTCCCCGCCATGGATTAATACAGAATATTTTATTTGCCAAATGAATTAAACAACATTGTTCATCAGAAAAAATAGATAATTTAATAAGAGGATAAAACAAAACATAGAAATACAACAATTGTCCGCTTATGATGTTAAAAACTGTCACGTTTATGATTATTAGTACATCTGGGGTGCTAGATTAAAGGTGCACATGTAGGCCTACAAAAAAAACAACGATGAGCAGGGACCTGAACAGTACATAGCATTAAAGGGAATAGTGTTTCCAAATTAACATATTGTCAAAGTTAATGCATTCTACTAATGATCCATTTATTATAATATGCTTACTTAAAACTGCTACAAGTAATAACAAAGTTTTTAGAGAACAATATGGATCTAGATCAGGCTGTGCGTATGCACAGGCTGGTCTAGATCCAGGTTGGTCTCAAATGCCATAAAGGACCTTTTCAGACCCTCGCACAAGTGATTTTTTTTCTTTCTTTCTTCTCTTCTTTTAATAAGTGATATTTTTCACAAGTGATATTTTCATAAGTTACATTTTCACGAGTGATTTTTTTTCAAAAGTTATTTCCCCATTTCAGGTTTGTATTACGCTTACCAAAACCAGACAAACATGGGCGCATCGTCATAATGAGTAGACCAGGTGGGTATGTGTATATTTTAAGACTCTTTCACGATCGATATTTGCTTATCGTACCGTTTGACCACCGGAAGTATTTTAGCGCATGCGCCGACTTAGGCTGGTCTACGCCATTGACGTTACTTCGCGCAAACTAATACACAAAGTAGTACGAAAGGCAGTTACCAGTCTTAGGTCCCGCATGATCTATGATCTCGGTGGAGATTGAGCATCATGGGATGGATAACAACTACTGACAAAAATAATCTCGATTCTAGTCAATTATCTTGTTTCGCAGGCCAACTGGGCATTCAGCGCATCAAAAAGGATTTAGGCCGTCATTTTCTTCTTTGGTCTCAATGTTTTCCCCAGCCATTTCTAATAGGGACGTCAAAACCTGGACTTATTTGAGAAAGTGCTGATAATCTTGCTGTGCATTGTTTTGCAGGACAACTGGACGTGAAGCGCATCAAGAAGAATTTAGGTGGGATAGACACCGTGTTTCGAACCTTTACGACCGTTTTAGACTGGATACTTATGGACGAGAGGGCCCAGATTAACGGCATTGTGATTATAATCGACCAGACCGGCTTTTCACTGGAACACAAAGCGGAAGTCTACACAACGGAGAATTTTCGAAAAATGTCTGCAATCTTGCAAGTGAGTTAATACTTTCCCAAACGAATTTTATGCCAGTCCAGTATAAAAGAAGCTGCATATGGCATAATGTATATTGATAAAAATGTTTTATTTGGAAAATATGCATGTATGACAGAAACTATTTAGGCTAACGAAGAAAATGCTGAATCTCAGCATTTTCTTCTTTTGCCTCAATATTTTCCAAAGTTCCTTTTTATATTTTACTTCGATGGACTTAGAGAAGGCCCAGATTAACCCATTACCAGATGTCAAATTTTGGACTGTTCCAATTTGAAAGACGTTGCAGACGACAAGTTGATGAAATTTTGAAACTTTTTCCATTTTTGGTTGGAAAACATTGTGAAAAATGGAGAAATTGCTTGTCAAAAGCAATTTCTTCATTTTCAGTAATGTTTTCCCAGCCTTTTCTCGTGAGAGAGTCAAAAGGCGTCAATGTGTGGTAATGGGTTAACCGCATTGTGATTATAATCGACCAGACTGGCTTTTCACTGGAACACAAAGCGGAAGTCTACACAACGGAGAATTTTCGGAAAATGTCTGCAAACTTGCAAGTGAGTTAGTACTTTACAAAACGACAAAAGTTTAGGTTAAAGGCAGAATAACACTTAACATCTTGCAAATTTTCCGAGAACTTCGTACAAAAAAAATAAATATATATTATTAAAATATGGTCTTTAAATTGCATATATGCCAAATCTTAGCTTTCTACCTTGTGTATTGGCTTAGATGTCGACGGATTTAAAACCCCATGATTTGTTGTCCCGGGGATAATATTTACAATAATGGAACATATGGGGTTTTAAATTCGTCGACGTCCTAGCCAATTTACAAGATAGAAAGCTAAAATTTGGCATAGATGCAATTTAAAGGCCATATTTTCATAATACATATTCATTTTGTACGAAGTTCTCGGAAAATTTGCATGATTTTAAGTGCCATCCTCCCTTTAAACAAATATGAAAGGAATTGCAGACGACATAGTGTATGTTGATAAAATTGTTTGTTAAGACTTAAAACTTTTACCTTTATTAAATTCTTTAGACTGACTATCTTTGAAACTTGAAAAAAATTCGAAGATTTTATACAATGATAATTATTATTGTAGCTATAACCTACAGGTGAAATGTCTAAATCATTTCTTAAACGGCAAATGAAGACTATTCCAACTTGATAACTGCTGATGACCAAAAAATGGTGGTGATAAAGAATGCATTTACACTTGTGCAATGTAACGCACAAATTGTAAAGGCGAAGGGAGAAAGAATTTATTATTATTATTTCAGAACGCTACTCCATTCCGTGTGAAGGAGTTTCATTTCTATAACATGCCACCCATCTTTGAAGCGTTGTTCGCCGTACTTAAACAATTCCTGAAACAAAAGTTTAGAGACCGGGTGAGTACATGCATCTTTTCAACGAAAACCTCGTAACTGCAGCTTAAACCAAGCATGACGGGAAATCACGTGGCACAACAACCAACAACAACAACGACAACGACGACGACAGCAACAACACCAAAAACACAAATTGCAGAAATCGTCAAACATTTTTTTTAAAAAAAGATATGACCGTTATAAATTAGATTTGAAGCAGAGAATGAGTACAAATATCATGGATTTTCTAGAGGTAGAAATTTTCAATAGCACCCGTTAAAAAAGTTATTGGCGACCAAACACAAATTCCTGCTGTTTTGTCATCTTCACTGTCGCAATTCATATTAAAATCGTTTTAGCAGAATTATTGAAGATTTTCTGCATTTTTTGTTGTTGTTGCTGTAATTTCTGTTCGTCTCAAGATCAGAATTTAAGGTATATGACCAATCATTAAAATACCACTTTCTAGCCATACGAAATGCATCAAATTACAAGCACACACTTGTAAATACCCTTCACATAAGTTGATTTACCGTGCCGGATTTCAAGATTATACTTCAAGAAGAAAATAATATTGTTTTACTCTATATTCATATGCAAAGGAAGTAATTTTGAACATTTTTGTCAAATATTTCCATAAGTATGCATGAATTCAGAATTCTAAACGGTTCAAAATGCTTATGTTTATATTTGGAAAGGAAATGCAACACAGTTTAGGAATTACTGGCACTTTTCAAATTTCGCGTCTGGCTCTTTAGTGCAAATGATGGGTTGTATACGTTAATGAAATTTGGTATCTAAGTAATAAATCAGATTCCCTATACCATACACTTTTTTATAATTTATGTGCGAAAACCGTGTCGTGCGAAAAGGGGGCTTATTTTTTTCGACTAACATTTATTCAGGGAACATAACCCGTCTATGACGTTTCTTGTTTTAGAACCATTACCCGATGGCAAAATTTTGGACTTGTCCAAATTCAAAGATCTATGTAGCATATCACAATTAAAAGCAAATCAAACTCTGTATTTTCGGTAGTTGTGGGTAAAAAACATTATGGGAAATCAAAAGATATCATCTTGTAGGGAGTCAAAAAGAGGCATTGTGTGGTAGTGGGTTATTGTGACGCGTCACGCTAAAAGGGACCTTATCGGTTATGTGAAAAATATAAACCCTAGCCTGTCTGCGCAGTCCTCGTAGCCAGACTAGGGCCGACACTTTTCACTTTTGTGTAATTTTCTAAATCCAGAATGTTTTCACTATCTAACTATATGTTCATTTTTCGCATACGGGATCTGGTTGATAGTGTGCTGAGTCTGACAAGTTTGTCAAAATTTTGATTTTTTGAGTTCGGATAAGGTCCCTTTTAGTGTGACGGGTCACATATGGTCCAATGGGTTATACACTTAAAGACACTTCAAACGCAACACTTACCTTTTTGATAATAACTTGAAATTCAATGAACCATTTTCATCAAATTTTCAACAAATTTAATTCATTTACATTTGCATAATATCTGTAATTTTCATAAAGAAACATTGAGTAGAAATGATTAAATTGGCAGTTCATATAATATGACTAGAAAACAAAAAGTCGCAAAAAAGCTGTTCGAGCTGATAACGTAAATTCTTGTATTCATGTAACAGCAGTAAAGTTTATGACATTCTGCTAACACTCTGTGTGTCCGTCATGGACCTAAATGACACAAAGACTATCCCTTCTCATTTATAAAGCATAATTGATGACGAATCTTTGCGAGATCATTCTTAAATCGTCCTATTTAAGTTCCTGTTCCAGTTTTTGAAAATTTCTTGGAGAAAAAGGGCGAAAACCTAATGTCTGGTAACAAATTCGACGATTTTGTGCAATGGTGACACGTAAAAACATTATTTCTTAAACAAAATAGGTGCAACTGAATTCTAGTATTGTTTCGCACGTGAAAGCATGTTAGCCAATCTTATGAAGCAGTGGTATGGGATATTAGCATGATTTGGTGACGCTGCTTTGGTGCTATTGAATTCTGCAATTGCCTGGGGTTTTGTGACTTTTCATTTTTGAGTCTTGGTAAAAAACCTTAATATCTTTTATGTTCGGATCAATCGATTTTGATGAAATTTGCAGAAAACATTTAAACATAGCTGATTTATATTCGCTGAAAATTTCATAAGATATACTGCATTAATTTTTTTATTATGATGAAAAATGTAAGTGTTGCGTTGGAAATGTCTTTGAGTGTACTTCTGGGTATCCGATGATGCTTTTAATTTGAGTTGGATCAGGGTTTTTAACCCTTTCCCAAGCGACAAAATTTTAGGGCGATCCACTTTAAGAACTGCCACTAAAACAAAACGGATGTTATTAAAGATAGGATTCGTGTAAAACATAGTTTAGAAAATATTGAGACAAAAGGAGAAACTGCTGGTTATCCGCAGTTTCTTCTTTTGTTTCAATATTTTCTCAAGCCTTCTCTATTAGGGACGTCAAAACCAGGTCCTGTATTGGAAAGGGTTAAATGTAATATTTTATGTGCACGCATTACAGATTACATTACACGGGAAGAACCTAACGTCCCTGTATGACAATATAGATATGAGTGTTTTACCTGAAGAATATCTTCCTGATGATTATACGGGACCAAATAGTGGGGGTGGCCTACCTTAAATGTAATATTTTATGTGCACACATTACAGATTACATTACACGGGAAGAACCTAACGTCCCTGTATGACAATATAGATATGAGTGTTTTACCTGAAGAATATCTTCCTGATGATTATACGGGACCAAATAGTGGGGGTGTACTACCTTAAATGTAATATTTTATGTGGACGCATTACAGATTACATTACACGGGAAGAACCTAACGTCCCTGTATGACAATATAGATATGAGTGTTTTACCTGAAGAATATCTTCCTGATGATTATACGGGACCAAATAGTGGCTCTGTACAGGATGTTATAGGTAGGTTCTTCTTCTTCTCCTCCTCCTCCTCCTCCTCCTCCTCCTCCTCCTCCTCCTCCTCCTCCTCCTCCTCCTCCTCCTCCTCCTCCTCCTCCTCCTCCTCCTCCTCCTCCTCCCTCCCTCCCTCCCTCCCTCCCTCCCTCCCTCCTCCTCCTTCTTCTTCTTCTTCTTCTCCTTTTTTTTTGGGGGGGGGGGGAGCGGGAGGAGGAGGACGAACCTTTTTACCAGACAATAAATTATGGTCATGTCTAAATTCAGATGACATTGTTTTTGCTACTAAAAGCATATTTCTTCTTTTCCTTCATTGCTTCCTTGCTAAAACTCTCACTGGTGGTGAACTCGGCCAAAGCGTGGGACATTTTTTTGCGATCATAGTATTCCGTCGGCGTTTTATAAAAAATCATATAACTACGGCTTCGATAAAGCCGTAGTTAGGAGATTCTATAACAACACAGACGGTTTGTCGATACATATCGGTAAACCCGGTCTATTTTAGAATAAATTCATTGTTATTAGAAAAACTATCCAATCAGATCTTTGAACTCACATTTAAACGCAAAATATCTGTACCTTGTTGTAGCGAAAAACGTCCCTCGCTTTGGCCGAGTTCACCACCAGTGCCTCTGGAAAATCCAGGTCTTGTTTAGGAATGGATATTTTCTCTGATTTTCAGATTACATGCGAGAAAGCCTCAAGACGCCCGAAGTTACAGAGTTCATCAAATCTTTGACATCAAACTACACAGTAAATCTAGACAAGAAACCTAAAGACAATCTTCACCCTGTCGCGTCGTTTAGAAAGTTAAATGTTGACTGAAACCGCTAATATTCTGATAAAATTCCGGTGTTACACAAACTATTACAGGAAGAAACCTCAAGAAACCTGAAGTTACAGAGTTTTTTAAATCGTTGAGGCTAAATTTCACAGTTAATCTTGACAAGAAACCTAAAGACGAACTTCGTCCTGTCGCGTCGTTTAGAAAGTTAAATGTAGACTGAAACCGTCAACAATCTCATTAAAATCCCTTGTTACACAAACTATTACAGGACAACCACAAGAAACCTGAAGTACGGAGTTTATTAAATCATTGAGGCTAAATTACATGTAGCTAATCTAGACAAGAAACCATAAGATGATCTTCACCCTGTTGTGTAATTTAGAAAGTTAAATGTAGACTGAAACCGCCAACAATCTGATTAGAATCCGGTGTTACACAGACTATTACAGGACAACCTCAAGAAATCCCAAGTAAATTCCGAGTTTATTAAATCTTTGACACCAAACTATACGACGAATCTAGACAAGAAACCAAAGGACGAGCTTCATCCTGTCGCGTCGTTTAGAAAGTTAAATTTATACTGAAACCGCCAATATATCCGTTATCAAATAAATACGAAAGTTTATAACAATACCTACAAAATGCTATAGTAGTTTGTCCGAAATTACGTCCCATTTTAAAAAAAAGTGAGTCTACTGGATATAATCGTTCCCCATTTTAGACTTCCCATTTTGATAACAATTGCAAACCACAAAATAAAATCGTTGGCTGCGTTCGAAAATGTCGTAACTGTAGCTTGGATAAGCTGTAGATACGGTGTTAAGATAAGATGTACAGTATAGGCCTATCATAGAAAACACGGAGCATTAATATATCCTGGATAAAAAACAAAAACTGAATCAGTATTGAATATATTACAGAAAATAAAGAGATGAAAAAGAGAAAACTGTGTCAATGCCAGCATTTCAGACCACTCTGACTAATCTGATTCCTGATCAGACTCTGCGTTCGTGTAGATTTATAAATCAGCTCCAATGATATCACTGCTTTTCATTAAAAACCTCGTATCTACAGTTTGTTTAAAGACGAAGAAGATATTAGAGAACAACGTGGGTCTTGATCAGACTGAGCGTAAGCTCAGGCTGATCTGGATCCATGTTGTTCCCGTATGCTATAATTATTAGGGGACCTTTCTCCAGATCCTGTGTCATGTTTTCCGACATTTATTACTATAAATTACACCAGTCACCGGCGTAGCTAGCCGAAAATAAAGTGTACGAAAAACGCAAGCCTAATGTATCAGGGGAGGTTTGATGACGGGCTCCATACTGCTGGGGGTGAGTTTTGCGGGCATATTCCAGATTTTTTTTTGAAAATAATGTAGATGCTTATGAAATACATACCAAATGCCCACCTGGAGCCACGAATAACCATGGTCAGTCATGGCTCCTGGTGGGTATTTGGTATGTAATTAAATGGACATTCAGGTGTTTATTTCAAGGGAAACAAAAACAAAAATCCACATTTAAAAAAATGCGAAGTGTATGCAATTTCGTTTTTGCGTACGGGTTGCTACGCCTATGCATATATAGTTGACACTCGTTAACTCAGCGTCAAAAAGTCTCATTTCTGCATAAGTGGAAGAGAAAATGTTCCGAACTCATAAATGGATATCAAACATGTAAAACAAAATAATTTTGAAACAATTACAACCATTGAAATTATAGTAAGAAAAGGACAGAAACTGGTCGTTAATTTTCGAGTAATTTATTTCTTTTTTCTACTACATTTCAATTATGGGCGTAGGCCTACTTATTCTTTGCAACATGATTTTTTATGATTCAGTCGAAACTGGAAAAAATCGAATGATTCGAACTACGGATATCTCAAGCCAAAAATGACATTCGCCACGACCTCGAAACAACGGGTGTCAACTGTATCAAAACTTACGCTTCAAAAGCAGCTGCACTGGTGGCGAACCCGGCCAAACCGAGGGACGTTTTTTCGCGATCGATGTATTCCGTCGGTGTTGTTATAAAATATCGTAACTACGGCTTTATCTAAGCCGTAGTTACGAGATTTCATAACAACACCGACAGTTTGTCAATTGGTACAAAACGGTAAATCCGGTCTGTTTTTAGAACAAGTTCATTGTCATTAGAAAAATATCTATAAACTCACATTTAAACGCAAAATATCTATACCTTGTTGTAGCGAAAATTGTTTTAGTTCACCACCAGTGAGCTGGAGTCAACGCGTTGTAAATATCAACATGGTATACACGGGGTCTGAAAGAGTGTACCAAAAGAGGTTATATCTTTAAGGCAGTGGCTATTCGTCCGGTAACGGACGATTAGCCATTCATATTATTCGTCCGGTACCGGACGATTAGCCATTCATATTATTTGTCCGGAACCGGACGATTAGCCATTCATATTATTCGTCCGGTACCGGACGATTATAGCCATTCATATTATTCGTCCGGTACTGGACGATTAGCCATTCATATTATTCGTCCGGTACTGAACGATTAGCCATTCATATTGTTCGTCCGGTACTGGACGATTAGCCATTCATATTATTCGTCCGGTACTGGACGATTAGCCATTCAGTGCCATTTAGTCTATTGTCCGCCCACAGACACACTGTGACCCACAAAGAAATCTACAGAGACTCATACAGAGACCTACAGAGATACGCACATAGACCTTTTGAGACACGCACAGAGAATTTCAGAGAGACAAACAGAAACCTACAGAGACACACACAGAGACATGCAGAGAAACACACAAAGATCTACAGAGAAACACACACAGACCGGAAGAACCACACACAGAGACCCACGTACATGTATATTTTCTAAGTAGGCCTACATTGCCCTGGCGACGTGACCGTGACGTATATTCGCCGTTTTTCGGAGCAAAGGCCTACATCCTTCGATTTAATGATTTGCTGTGAATCTATCTTAAGGGCCACATTTAAATTATTGTTTTTGTAAATAAAGAACATTTAGTCTAGGGGCCAACCCCAAAAAGAGGCATAGAAAGTGGTTTTCTTTGGACCAATAGTTCAGAAAGATTCCGATGGTACAGTAAGTTAGGGTAACCATTGGGGCTTTATTTTATGGTGGATGCCAGAACTGAAAGTGGTGCAGATTTTTTCCAGGGGCAGATAACTCTACCCACCCAAAAATGAAATAAACACTTTTTTAGTTGACCATGAATCGAAATTGTCGTCAAAATTTTTTCTGTGACTTTTTTCCTCAATAACTTTATGTTTTTATTGAAATATTATGTAGTGTCAAAAAATAATTAGTAATAGAATAGTCGGTTTTTAAAACACATGTACCGTAATTGCCATAATAAATGTTCATTCACCAAAATAGAGAAATAACTCTAAAATAATTAAGAAAATTTTTTTTTCAAACTTTATTATCTTTTTAAACGTTGATGATAGAAAAGTTTATACACCATAGGGGAATTTTGAAGTCAATTAGGTTTCGTTCCGGGATGACTTTTGCAACAAATGTCGGTGTGATTTTTTTCTGGGGGCAGACAATTCTTACCACCAATAAGGGCATGTTCAAAGAAAGGCTTTATCGGACAAAACATGTTTACAATCTAGTTCTCGCAAAAGTAAACCAATATTCATTAAACTAAAACAGAACAAGTATGATAATAGGTTCTTCAATGAGTTTGATTATTGGCCAGATCGGACGAGAAAGTCCTGAGTTATCTGCCCTTGAACAATAAAAATAGCTATTTTAGACTTTGTTTACCATCTAGCATCCACAAATATTGACCAATGAAAATGAAACTTCTACATAATGATAAGGACTATAAGATCTCAGATGAGTGTGATTTTCGGCCTGATCGGATAAGAATATCATGAGTTATTTGCCCTTGAATTTGATAAAATTACCGTTTTTGACTGTTTTAGACTTTGTTTACACTCTAGCATTTATAAATATTGACAGATCAACTTGAAACCTGGACATTATGTTGCTGACCATAAGATCTCTAAGACGTTTAATTCTCAGAATGATCAGAATAGAACATCACGAGTTATATGCCCTTGAATTTAACAGATTTGCCATTTTCGACTATTTTCGACTTGATTTACACTCTAGAATCTTCAAGTATTGATCAATCCAAATAAAACTTATGCATAACCATTGGAACCAAAAGATCTCAGATGAGTACAATTTTCAGAATGATTGGGACATAAATTCATGAGTTACTAGCCCTTGAATTTTACAAAATTGCCGTTTTACGACTATTTACGACTTCGTTTACACTTTAGTATCTACAACTAGAGACCAATCAATTTGAAACTTGGTCATAATATTGTGTACCATGAGATCGCGACTGAGTTTTCAGAATTTTCAGAATGCTAGGGACATAAAGTCATCAGTCATAATGCCCTTGAATTTTACAAGATAGCCATTTTCAACTATTTTCAACTCCCTTTACACTCTAGAGTGTATAATTATTGACCAATCCAAATGAAACTCATACATAATGATTGGGACTATAATATCTCGATTAAGTACAATTTTCAGAATGATCGGGACATAAAGTCATGAGTTATATGCCCTTGAATTTTACAAAACTGCCATTTTCGACTATTTTCGACTCCGTTTACACTCTAGCATGTATACTTATTGACCAATCCAAATGAAACTTATACATAAGGATTGGGACTATGATATCTCGATTGAATACAATTTTCAGAATGATCGGGACATTAAGTCATGAGTTATATGCCCTTGAATTTTACAAAATTGCCGTTTTCGAATATTTTGACTTGGTTTACACTCTAGCATTTACAATTATCAATTAATCCAAATGAAACTTTTATACAACGTTGGTGACCATAAGATCTAGGACTAGTATAATTTTCAGAATGATCGAGAATGAAAGTCATGAAATATGCCCTTGAATTTTACAAAATTGCTGTTATAGACTATTTCCGACTTTGTTTACACTCTAGCATCTACACTTAATGACCAATCCAAATGAAACTTGGACACAATCTTTTTGACCATAAGATATAGAATTAGACCCTGAGCTAGAAACATGTTTGCTCCCCCCCAGAGGGAATTTTGTAGACATGTTTTTTCTTAAAGTATATTATCTTACAAACATTTTGAGCGTTGTTTGCACTCTGGCCGTTGGGGCTTTTGGCTGTAACCCTTATCTAAAACCCTTAACCCTATCATTTTTTTCATAAAAAATTACATTACTTATTTGGTCATATTTTCATCAAATATTGACCTACATATGTCAAAGTGGTATCAAATGAAAGCCTATGACTTGCTCTTCAATTTGTAGTTATTTTATGCAAATTAGCTCATTTGCATATTCATGAATATTAATGATTTCCCTTAAAATTTGCATTTTTGGGCGAAAATTTGATAAATAACTTCTAACACAAGGCATTTCTGTCTAGGGGGAATTTCGTAAACATGGTTTATCTTAAAGTATATTTTATTAGAAACATTTTGAGCCTTGTTTGCACTCTGGCGGTTGGGGCTTTTCGCCGTAACCCTTATCCAAACCCTTAACCCTACCAAATTGTTCATTTAAATTTTGAAAATGACTTTGGTCATATCTTGATTGAATATTGACACACAGATGTCAGAATGGTATCAAATGAAAGCTTATGACTTGCTCTTTCATTTTCAGTTGTGTTATGCAAATTAGCTCATTTGCATATTCATGAATATTAATGATTTTCCGTAAAATTGCGATTTTCGACAAAAATGTGGTAAATACTTTCCAAAATGAGGCGTTTTTGTGCAGGGGAATTATGTAAACATAGCAAATCTTAAAGAAAATTATACAAGAGATATTTTGAGCGATGTTTGCACTTTGACCGTTGGGGCTTTTGGCCAAAACCATTATCTAAACCCTTAACCCTATAAATTATTCAATCATTTAAAAACGTTTTTGGTCATATCTTGGTTGAATATTGACTTATAGATGTTATAATGGTATCAAATGAAAGGTTTTGACTCGCTCAATAATTTGCTATAAATTTTATGCAAATTAGCTCATTTGCATATTCATGAATATTAATGATTTTACTTAAAATTGTGACCTTTTTGCTAATATTTGGTAAATAGTTTCAAAAACATTGTTTCTATTCTGGGGGAATCATGTAAACATGGTTTATCTTAAAGAACATTTTATTAGAAACATTTTGAGAGATATTTGCACTCCGGTGCTTGGGGCCTTTGGTCATAATCCTTATCCAAACCCTTAACCCTATAAAATTGTTCACTCAAATTTTCAAAACATGCTTGGTCATATCTTGATTGAATATTGACCTACTGATGTAAGAATGGTATCAAATGAAAGCCAATGACTTATTCTTTAATATGCAGATATTTTATGCAAATTAGCTCATTTGCATAAGCATGCATATTAATGATTTGTCTAAAATTTTGATTGTTTTTATTTTAAATACGTACCAAAAGGTCCGATTGTTTCTTTCTCTTTGCAAGTTTTTTTTTTTATTTTAAATACGTACCAAAAGGTCCTATTGTTTCTTTCTCGTGAGTTTTCAACCATTTAATATCCATGTTCACTCTTTTAACAACATCTAAGCCTTGTTTGAAATCTATTTGATGTTTAGTTTGGAAGTAACAGTAATTTTAAAGTGTGCAGCCCATTATATTTTGTTCCTATAAATCTTATTTTCAATGTATGTATTTAGTTTCCATTTGATCTTTTAAATCTTTATTGTTTTAAGTGCAAATAAGTTAAATTGATTTCTTTTATTGTATTGGTGTTCTTGCTTATATCTAGTTTAGTTGACAGAATGTTATCCTTTGTAAAACTGCTACATGAATCCAAAATTGACGCAAAATAGGACTTTAAACATAAACATTTTATCATATGCCATAGAATGATACAAAATGGGGGACTTTTTTCTAATACACATGTAAAATTAATCATTCCAATTATTTTTTAAGTTTTATGGATGAACAGAGATCCTGGAATGTAGACAAATTTCATGCATATAGCAAAATAACATTGTTAAGCAATTATCAAGGCCTTACTTTTGCCATTCACATGGAGAAAACAGCATGGTTTTTCTCCATCTGGAGAGCACTTCCTTATGTTTTCCTCATAGACAAGTCAATTTGTTGGCCTTAAGTGTATTTGATATGTGGCTGACAGATTAGGGATACTGGTGTTACCATTCCTTTATGCTCTATTAAGGCATTTTCAATTCAGATAAATTAAGCTTGGGGTGCCATATGTAAAGCCTATGTATCAGATACATAAAATCAAGAGATGTACGCGATGTATGTAGCTAGAGTACAGACAATTACTGGTTGTGATCAAAATATTATTGCATTTATTACGATGCATTTATTTATCTGTATCAGATCAGAACAGATGTGAACTGATCCATACTACCGACAGCCCATGCTGAATGTATATTCATATTCTTCCTTATCTACACATATTTCTTATATGTGCTTTCAGCATAGTACCACCTCACAGTAAATTGAAAATAGTTCCCTTGCGATACACAATCTCTTTCAATATGGCATATGTTTTCCAGGATGGCATTCGATGGCCATAGATATCTTCAGATCAATATTTTCCTGATATTTTTAAAAATGCTACAACTATGCTAGCAGGTTTAGATCAGCATGTGAAATTCCATATTAAGACACTTACTTATTGCACTGTTCTAGAACAATTTGACCAAAAATGATTCACATCGCACTTGGTGGCATTCTTGGAATTACTCAAACTGTGGGAGTTGGGCAAGTTTATCATGATGGAAACCGACATAGATCAATTACTAAACATAACAGGGTTACTATGTACATAACATAACAGGATTACTATATAACATAAAATGTGTTTTTGTCCCAAACATTTAAGAATCAATAGTATTTATGAATATGTAAATGAGCAAATCGACATGAAGTAATTATAAAATATACAAGCAATTCACTAACTTTCATTTGATACCATTTTGACGTTTGTAGATCAATATTTAATCAAGATATGACCAAAAACGTTTTGAAAATTTGAATAAACAATTTGATAGGGTTGAGGGTATAGATAAGGGGTTTGTGTAAAAGACCCAAATGCCACAGTGTGAACATTGCTTAAAGTGTTATTCATGTAATGTTCTTTAAGATAAATTATGTTTGCATAATGCCTTTGAACAGAAACACCTTGTTTTTGATAGTATTTAACACATTTTCGCTGAAAAATCACAATTTTAAGGAAATTCATTAATATATATGGCAATGCAACTGAACTAATATGCATGAAAAATAATAGCACATGGAAGAGCCAGCCATAAGCTTTAGTTTGATACCATTCTGATACCAGTAGGTCAATACATAATCAAGATATGACCAAAAACGTTTTGAAAATTTGAATGAACAATTTGATGAGGTTAAGGGTTTAGATAAGGGTCACTGCCAAAAGCCCCCATTGCCAGAGTGCAAACATTGCTCTAAATGTTTCTTATAAACTGTTCTTTAATTTAAACCATGTTTACATGATTCCCCCTGAGAAGAAACACAATGTTTTTGAAAGTGTTTACCAAATATTCGGGAAAAAGGTCACAGTTTTAAGTAATGTCATTAATATTCATAAATATGCAAATGAGCTAATTTGCATAAAATTTATAGCACATTATTAAGCAAGTCATGAGCTTTCATTTGATACCATTTTAACATCTGTAGGTCAATATTCATCCAAGATATGACCAAAAACATTTTGAAATGAATGAACAATTTTATAGGGTTAAGGGTTTAGATAAGGGATTTGACCAAAAGCCCAAATGGTCAAAGTGCAAACATCGCTCAAAATGTTTCTTATATAATTTTCTTGAAGATTTACTATGTTTACATAATTCCCCTGCACAAAAATGCTCTGTTTTGGAAAGTATTTACCACATTTTTGTCGAAAATTGCAATTTTAGGGAAAATCATTAATATTCATGAATATGCAAATGAGCTAATTTGCATAACATAACTGAAAATGAAAGAGCAAGTCATAAGCTTTCATTTGATACCATTCTGACACCTGTCTGTCAATATTCAATCAAGATATGACCAAATTCATTTTCAAAATTTAAATGGACAATTTGGCAGGGTGAAGGGTTTGGATAAGGGTTACGGCGAAAAGCCCAAACCGCCAGAGTGCAAACAATGCTCAAAATGTTTCTTATAAAATGTACTTTAAGATAAACCATGATTACAAAATTCCCCCTGGACAGAAACGCCTTCATTTGGAAATTATTAACCAAATTTTCATAAAAAAATTAGCAATTTTAAGGAAAATCATTAATATTCATGATTATGCAAATGAGCTAATTTGCATAAAATAACTACAAATTGAAGAGCAAGTCATAAGCTTTCATTTGATACCATTTTGACATATGTAGATTAAAATTCAATAAAGATATGAGCAAATAATTGTCTGTATATTTAAATGAAAAATTTGAAAGGGTTAAGGGTTTTAGATAAGGGTTACTGCCAAAAGCCCCAACGGCCAAAGTGCAAACAACGCTCATCTTGTAGCATTTGTTATAAGCTTTCAGAAAATCATACCCTTCAAAATTCCCTCGGGGGGGGGGGGGGGGAGCAGGGGTTATTGGTGGCTCAAGGTCTAAATGATTTTAATTTCAGTCAGGCAGGATTAGAAAGCTGTGTTTTTGTGCCCTTGAATTTGATAAAAACTGATGTTTTTTTACTTTGGTTTTACTCTAACAACCACGACTTTTGGCCAGTCGAGACAAAAAACTAAAACATAATGTTGGTGACCATTCTTATAAGGTGAATACAAATTTCGACATAATTGGACCAGAAGTTAAGTTATCTTCCTTTGAATTGATCAAACTTTCCATTTTGACTTTATTTTCAGTCAAATAACCAGAAGATAAATCAAGACGATATTTGATGGGTAGAATGTTTCCAACGTTGTTTTTACTCTAAAAACCACACAAAGTGAACAATCAAGACAAAACTTGGACACCAAGATAACGACTACGAGAGTTTGGATTAGTTTGGCATTCAGTTATTTAGTCAGGATAGAAAGTCTAGAGTTATTTGCTCTTGAATTCTGTAAAATCGACTTTTTCGATCCTGTTGTCACCCTAGCTACCACAAACATTGACCAAGCTAGACAAATCTCAGTCTGTGACTGTGAGATATATTTTATAGTGTTAATGTGAATCTGACATCCTGAGTTATAAGCCTTTAATTTTGACAAAATGACCATTTTTGACTTTGTTTTCATTGCATAAGACACACATGTTGATCGGTCGATACAAAACGCGGACAAAATGTAAGTGACCACAAGATATGGTTCAGTTTTCAGCCTGATTATGATCCAACAATTTTAATTTCTTTCCCTTGAACTTGACAAAACTGCTGTTTACGAGTGTTCAGTTTTGCAGTCACAAATATTAATTGATTTGAATAAAACTTGGGCTCATATTATCTTGGTTCAGGTGAGCGATTTAGGACCATCATGGTCCTCATGTTATTTATTAAGAATATCTGACAATCAAAACGCTTTTTCAAGGATTTGCGTTAAATGTCAGTTGAAAACGCAAAATTCGTTAAGTTACAGGTAAATATTGATTACGTTTTAAGCACACAAAGTTAGGGAGATGAAAGGCGTACAGACGATCGGACGGACAAAATGGACAGTAGAATTCATTAACATATTCTAAATTGTTTCCTTCTACATTACTTCTATCAGTCTTTTTCGATGATTTGGGTGCAAAATTGTGACTTATCTGAATTATCTGCCAATAAAAAAGCTATCAGCCATTTCCGACAGAAAACTTCAAATTTTCAAAAAATATATCAACTTGCGGACATGGATTAGACATATTTTTATCAAATGACATGTCATGTTAGAAGTTTAAAAACATTTCCGGGTACTTTGAAATGCATTTTCACAGTTTTAAGCAGATCTATGAGTTTTTGGCTTTTTAACGACATCATGAAGTAGAAGGGGGTAGACATAGCTTAAATTGGTGGGTGGGGTAAGGACAATTGTAGATTTCTTAGAATTCAAGATGATTTTTGGTATAAAAAAATTACAATCACGAAGACTATTCAAATGTGATTTCTTTCGATAAAAATGATTTATCAATTAGATAAAAATGGTAGTATAGAAACAATTTCTGACGACTACTATTTAACCTTAATTTCAAGTGGGTGGGGTAAGAAAAGTGCTTATAAAAAAAATTTGCACCACTTTTGATTATGGCATCCACCTTATTCTAACGTCCCATTGAACTAACAATCACCTGGTACCAACAGATTTTTTCTGGACGATTGGTCCAATAAAAACTTGTTTTGCGGGACGGGCCCCTAGACTAATTGGTTGACGCTTTTATTGATGTCATAATTTTCAATTTCCCGTGAACGAGATATCTACAGTTTTAAGGTTTACAGACCCTGAAAAAATCTACACTTTCTAGCCGTACGAAATGCATCAAATTTCACACACTTGTGAATACACTTCACATAACTTGATTCACCGTGGCGGATTTCAAGATTATGCTTCAAGAAGAAAATAATTTACAAATATTATTGTACTCTATATTCATATGCAAGGGAGGTAATTTCTTACATTTTTGTCAAATATTTTCATAAGTATGCATTAATTCAAAATTCTGAACCGGGCAAAATGCTGGTATTTGTATTTGGAATGGAAATGTAACACAGTTTAGGAACAAGAGATGTTTGTAAAACATATATGCCCCCTCAAGGGCCTACATTTGATGTAGGTCAAAGTCCAAGGTCAAGTTAACAAGGTCCAAGGTCATGGTCAAATATGAAAGGTATTGGTAGGTGTTTATGTGTGAAATATCAAAGCTGTATATGTAAAAGTAAAATGAAACATAGGCCAGGTTAAAGTTTTTAAAAGTAGGCCAAATGCCAAGGTCCAGGTCATGGTCAAATATGAAAGGTCTTGGTTGGAGGTGTCCATGTGTGAAATATCAAGGCTGTAGGTGTAAAAGGACATGATATATACAGGCACGTAGGAAGCAATTTCATATGGGGGGGGGCTAAAGCCTCAGTGTCTGAATGTTGGGGGGGGGGGGGCTAAATTGAATTTTCCTAAAATTTTCAGTGTGAAATAAGGAAAATTCAGCATTTTTGGCCAACTTTGGGGGGCTTAGCCCCCCCCCCCCCAGCCCCCCTGTTCCTACGGGCCTGTATATGCCTGGTTTCAGTCTTTTTAAAAGTAGGTCAAACTCCAAGGTCAAGGTTGCAATATTCAAGGTCATGGTCAAATGTGAAAGGTCTTGGTAGGAGGTGTCTATGTGTGAAATATCAAGGCTGTAGGTGTAATAGGACATAAGATAAAGGCTAGGTTAAAGATTTCTAAAAGTATGTAAAAATCAAAGGTCAAGGTCACACAGGCCAAGGTCATGGTCAAATGTGAAAGGTCTTGGTAGGAGGTGTCCATGTGTAAAATATTGAGACTGTATAGGTAACAGGACATGATATATAGGCCTAGTTTAAGTTTTCTAAAAGTAGGTCAAAGTCAAAGGTCAAGGTCACAAGGTCCAAGGTCATGGTCAAAAGTGAAATATCTTGGTTGGAAGTGACCATGTGTGAAATATCAAGGCTGTATATGTAAAATGGCATGAAATATAGGTCAGGTTAATGTATTATTCAAGTAGGTCAAATACCAAGGTCAAGGTCACAAGGTCCAAGGTCATGGTCAAATGTGAAAGGTCTTGGTCGTAGGTGTCCATGTGTCAAATATCAAGGCTGTATGGGTAAAAGGAATTGACATATCGGCTAGGTTAAAGTTTTTTTGTAAAGTAGGTCAAAGTCAAAGGTCAAGGTCACAAGGTCCAAGGTCAAATGTGAAAGGTCTTGGTAAGATGTGTCCATGTGTGAAATACCAAAGCTGTATGTGTAATAGCACATAAGATATAGGCCCAGTTTATTTTTTTAAAAGTAGGTCAAACTCCAAGGTCAAGGCCACATGGTCCAAGGTCATAGTCATATGTGATAGGTCTTGGTGGGAGGTTTCCATGTGTCAAATATCAGGGCTGTATGTGTAAAAGGGCATGATATATCGGTCAGGTTAAAGTTTTTTAAAAGTAGGTCAAACTCCAAGGTCAAGGTCACAAAGTCCAAGGTCATGGTCAATTATGAAAGGTCTTTGTAAGATGTTTTTATGTGTGAAATATCAAGGCTGTATTTGTAAAAGGTCATGAGATATATGCCGGGTTTAATTTTTTTTAAAGTAGGTCAAACTCCAAGGTCAAGGTCACAAGGTCCAAGGTCATGGTTAAATGTGAACGATGTTGATAGGAGGTATCTATGTGTGAGATATCAAGGCTGTATGTCTAAAAGGACATGAGATATAGGCAAGGTTATTAAGTATTAAGTGTAAAAATCAACAAAGGGCAATAACTCCAAGAATTGATTGGCAGAGTTACGGTTCTTGTGCACTGCATCTCTCCATAATGAAATCTATTTACCTGTAAAGTTTCATGATTCTACCTTACACATTTTTTGAGTTGTGCTCCGGACAAGAGTCAAGTTATAAAATCAACAAAGGGCAATAACTCAGAAAAATTGATCGGCAGAGTTACGGTTCTTGTGCACTGCACCTCTCCATAATGAGATCTATCCACCTGTAAAGTTTCATGATTCTACCTTACAAACTTTTTGAGTTATGCTCCGGACAATAATCAAATTTGAAAATCATCAAAGGGCAATAACTCCAAAAATATAATCGGCAGAGTTACGGTTCTTGTGCACTGCACCTCTCCATAATGAGATCTATTCACCTGTAAAGTTTCATGATTCTACCTAACATAGTTTTTTAGTTATGCTCCGGACAAGAATCAAGTTTGAAAATCAACAAAGGGCAATAACTCAAAAAATTTGATCAGCAGAGTTACGGTTCTTGTGCACTGCACCTCTCCATAATGAGATCTATTCACCTGTAAAGTTTCATGATTGTACCTTACATACATTTTGAGTTATGCTCCGGACAAGAATCAAGTTTGAAAATCAACAAAGGGCAATAACTCAAAAATTTGATCAGCAGAGTTACGGTTCTTGTGCAGTGCACCTCTCCATAATGAGATCTATCCACCTATGAAGTTTCATGATTCTACCTTTAATACTTTTCGAGTTATGCTCCGGACAAGGTTTGGTCTACGGACAGACCGACCTACGGACCGACCGACCGACCGACCTTCCGACCGACCGACCGACACTTGCAAAACAATATACCCCCATTTTCTTCGAAAGGGGGCATAATTATTTGCACTTTAAAATTTCGCCTTTGGCACTTTGGTGCTTTTGAGGGGTCGGATACCTTAATAGGCCTTTATTTTTAGCTCACCTGAGCACGAAGTGCTCAAGGTGAGGTATTGTGATCTATCAATGTCCGGCGTCCGTCTGTCCGTCTGTCCGTCTGTCTGTCTGTCCGTCTGTCCGTCTGTCCGTCTGTCCGTCACGGCGTCAACAATTTCTTTAAACGACATCTCCTCCTAAACTACTGGGTCAAAATCAACCAAACTTGGCAGAAATGTTCCTTGGGTGGTCCCTTATAAAATTTGCTAAAAGAAATCACGGTGGGGATTGTGCATGATGGGATGGATAACGACTACCGACAATAGGAAACGATTTTATCAAGTAAACCGTGACGTAATTTCGGACAAATTAATAGTATTTCGTTGGTGTTGTTATAAAATCTCGTAACTACGGCTTGAATCAAACCGTAGTTACGAGATGTTATAACAACACCGACGGTTTATCAAAACATAACGGTACACTCAGTCTATTTTTTGCACAAAATTTGATGCCAACTCGCCTCGCTTCAGGTAAGACATTTTGCAATAACTCTGTTATTTCTGTATCAATTTTCAAGCGGTTTGCTGCATGTACCCCGCCTTATCGAGCTCTTTCATCGGATATATGACATATGAGATAACTCATGATACTTTTCCCGAAATATTGTCCCAACCGACCCGAAAGCGAAATGGTAACGACTACGGCCAAATCAACCACGCTTCAGGTAAGAATTTGTGCATTAACTTTCTTATTTCTGCATCAACTTTCATGCGGTTTGTTGCATGTACTCCGTCTTACTGAGCCCTTTTCTCAGATGTATTATTTATCTGGAACTTCCCTGTACTTTTCTCAAAAACCGATCCCAACCGACTAGAAAAAGGGCCTGAATTTTTTGTCGTTTTTCTGGTCGGTTGGGATCAATTTTTGGACAAAGTACAAAGATTCTACAAACAAGTTATATATTCGATGAAAGAGCTCAGTAATGCGGGGTACATGCAACAAACCGCTTGAAAATTGGAGCGGAAATAAGAAAATTATTGCACAATTTCTTACCTGAAACGAGGCAAAATTTGTCCGTATACTCCATATTCGTTATCCATCCCATCATGCACAATCCCCACCTTGGAAATGAAATCCTTGAAAAACTCTGGTTGCCGTGGCATCGGAAAATGTGCAATTTCACAAAAGCTCAATAATTTCTTTAAACGACATCTCCTCCTAAACTATTAGGTCAAAATCAACCAAACTTGGCAGAAATGTTCCTTGAGTGGTCCCTTATAAAAATTGCTAAAAGAATTGAAATCCATTAAAAACTCTGGTTGCTGTGGCATAGGAAAATGGGAAATTTCACAAAAGCTCAAAAATTTCTTTAAAGGACATCTCCTCCTTAACTTCTGGGTCAAAATCAACCAAGCTTGGCAGAAATGTTCCTTGGGTGGTCCCTTGTAAAAATTGCTAAAAGAATTGAAATCCATTAAAAACTCTGGTTGCCGTGGCATCGGAAAATGGGAAATTTCACAACAGCTCAAAAATTTCTTTAAACGACATCTCCTCCTTAACTTCTGGGTCAAAATCAACCAAACTTGGCAGAAATGTTCCTTGGGTGGTCCCTTATAAACTTTGCTAAAAAAATTGAAATCCATGAAAAACTCTGGTTGCCGTGGCATCGGAAAATGGGAAATTTCATAAAAGCTCAAAAATTTCTTTAAACGACATCTCCTCCTTAACTTCTGGGTCAAAATCAACCAAACTGGGCAGAAATGTTCCTTGGATGGTCCCTTATAAAAATTGGTAAAAGAATTGAAATCCATGAAAAACTCTGGTTGCAGTGGCATCGGAAAATGGGAAATTTCACGAAAGCTCAAAAATTTCTTCAAACTACATCTCCTCCTTAACTTCTGGGTCAAAATCAACCAAACTGGGCAGAAATGTTCCTTGGGTAGTCCCTTATTAAAATTGCTAAAAGAATTGAAATCCATGAAAAACTGTGGTTGCCTTGGCATCGGAAAATGGGAAATTTCATAAAAATTCAACTATTTCTTTAAACGACATCTCCTCCTTAACTTCTGGGTTAAAATCAACCAAACTTGACAGAAATGTTCCTTGGGTGGTCCCTTATAAAAGTTGCTTAAAGAATTGAAATCCATGAAAAACTCTGGTTGCTGTGGCAATGGAAAATGGGAAATTTCACAAAAGCTCAAAAATTTCTTTAAAGGACATCTCCTCATTAACTTCTGGGTCAAAATCAACCAAACTTGGCAGAAATGTTCCTTGGGTGGTCCCTTATTAAAATTGGTAAAAGAATTGATATCCATGAAAAACTCTGGTTGCCGTGGCAACGGAAAATGGTAAATTTCACAAAAACTTAACAACTTCTTTAAACAACATCTCCTCCTTAACCTCTTGGTTAAAATCAACCAAACTTGGCAGAAATGTTCCTTTGGTGGTCCCTTATAAAAATTACTAAAAGAATTGAAATCCATGAAAAACTCTGGTTGGCGTGGCATCGAAAAATGGAAAATTTCACAAAAACTTAACAACTTCTTTAAACGACAACCTCTCCTCAACTTCTGAGTTAAAATCAACCTAATTTGGCAGAAATGTTCATTGGGTGGTCCCTTATGAAATTTGCTAAAAGAATTGGAATCCATGAAAAACTCTGGTTGCCGTGGCATCAGAAAATGGGAAATGTTATAAACCTCATCAATTTCTGTAAACAACATCTCCTCCTAAACTACATGGCCAAATTCTTCTCTGGGACAACAATGCGTAACATATGCAAAGTTATTTGGCATTATTAAAACATTACTCAGGTGAGCGATTTAGGGCCCTCAGGGTCCTCTTGTGTTTTTTTAATTTTCGAGAAGTTGCACTCAACGCAAATTTTAAAACAATTGACCCGATGAATTTGTTTTTATTTTTATATATGTTCATCTTCATTGTAATGGCTAATAACGTGTAGATTTTAGAAAACAAATATTGTACAGAATTTTAGAAATTCAAGTTTAGGATTTACTACTTTGTCGTGAATCCATTACCAAACGGATACATTCTAGACTGGTCTAAATTCAAAGATCCTGCAGACAACAATTTCAAGTGATTGGAACTTTTCGGTCTTTTTGGATGGAAAACATTGTGGTAAATGAAGAAATTGCTTGTATATAACAAGCAATTCCTTCATTTTCCACGATGTTTTCCATAGTTATTAATTTGTGGGGAGTCAGAAAGAGTCATTGTGTGGTAATGGGTTAACTCATTACCAAACGGTAAATTCTAGACTGGTCTTAATTCAAAGATGTTGCAGACGACAATAATTTCAAGTTGATGAAAATTTGAAACTATTTCAATTTTAGGTTAGAAAACATTGTGGGAAGTGATAAAATTGCTTGTCAAAAGCAATTTCTTTATTTTCCAAAATTTTTTCTCAAGCCTTTCATGAGAGGGAGTCAAAAAAGGCGTCGCTGTGTAGTGATCGTATTTTGTTACTTAGCCCTTTCTCAAACAAGACCTGGTTTTGACGACGCTAATAGAAAAGGCATGGAAAAACATTGAGACAAAAGAAGAAACTGCTGATAACCAGCAGTTTCTCCTTTTGTTTTAATATTTTCTGTCCTATTGTTACACAAATATCATCTTTGTCAACATTTGTTTTGTCATGTAAATCATCTTTTAAATTGAATCATCCTAAAATTTTATCGGTTGGGAAAGGGTTAAATCAATATTTTTTGAATATCTACGAAAACCAGATATTATTTCTGTTTCGTATCTCACATTTATTTTCCAAAATTCGAAGTCGTGTCGTTACCATGACGTTTCAAACATCACTATCTCGCGCTTTTTCTCAAGTCACATTCGTGCGGCCGAAAAATCCAGAAAAAACGGACGCGAAAGTGCAAATGTACAAAACGCTGTTTTATCACCCTTTCCCCCTTAAAAATACAGTCCTTTTGCCTTTTTCGAATTAGCCTAGTTTTCACTGCAACAGCCACACTTTCTGGGATATGTGCCATTGTCATTTTTTTTTCACATTTGAGACCCGTCACGCTAAAAGGGGCTTTAGAGGAAGTGTGAAAAATACCGACCCTAGTCAGTCTGCGCAGTCCTTGCAGCCAGACTATGGCCGACACTTTTCCCTTTTGTGTAATTTTCCAAATACGGAATGTTTTCCCTATCTGACTTTATTTTCATTTTTTGCATACAGTAACCGGTTGACCCGCTCTGAGTCTGATCAGTTTGTCAAAATTTGAATTTATGGACTTCATATTGTTTAAGGTAGAATAATTCTAATGCATATTTACTATTGTCGTACATTTTCGACACATGTCGACAGTTTCCGTATCTATTTTTAGCAACAATATTGCTAAATATTACTTCCCTTTGTAAATAAAATTCCCCGAATACACCCTGAATATCTTTTTCTGGTATGATTCTCCGTTTAACATCAATTTTTCAGAGACATTTTTTGTGTAATTTTATATGATTTTGATTGATATTACCAGTTTGTATGTGATTAGAAACTTGATACTTAATGAAACTCCCTATTTAGGAAACAAATTGTAGTATGTATAATATTCGTTTCTTCCCCTGCTACTGATTGGCTCAATATACCGAGAAACCCTACAGTCGAAGACACATACATGTATTCTAATGAAATCCATGATGTGGTGATCAAACGCCTATCGTTTGAGAACGACGCGTGTTCGAGATCATCATTGTTCAGACATTTGCACTCGATTTTCATCACTTCTTTGCCGGCGATCCTTATTAAAAAGTGCAAACTCGTTGTCAGTTAATTGTAACGTGGTTTGATCCGTGATTTGATCCCTTTTTTAGATTCTTTTTCCATATAAGTCCTTAGATTCAATATGCAATCCAGAAGAAGTGGTATAAGGAAGCTGTAATAGACTATAAAAAAGATTAAGTACAATTTTGTCTTTAGAATTTGCAATACTTTTTACAAATAGCGATGTTCAATTGGTTACTAGGTAAAGGGCTAAAATGGTGAAAGTCATAAGAAATCACAACTGATATGTTATCATTTGCCAACTTCTGAAAGTCTTATACAACGTTTGGGTTTTAGTTATAAGCATATGATTAGATATGGGCTGCGGTTCCCTTCGTGGATTCATACAGTGTGATTAGATTTTATTTTTCATACCTGCATGAAAAAAATAAAATTGCATTTATTCCTTAAATATTTTCAAATTTTGACGGATAAAATGTACATATGTGGATTTTATCGTGTTCCTACACATATCAGAATAATTTTGATATCGGTTTTAGAGAGTGCGTGAACTTATTTCTGGCACTGTCAACATTTGTTTGAGAGGCATTTTCAAATTAGGAAATAAAGAGGCTTTTTTTTCTAAATAAGCACGCAGTAATTTAAACAAATATCTCTCATATGCGCACAAGGGTCATATCATTTCACACCAGGCGATGGGTAAACATGTTTTTGATAATAGAAACCAAAATCTAGGCACATTTAATGTGTTTATGTCCAAAATTCAGACACTTTTTTGCTTTCAGTGGTGGCCGCCATATTGGAGTTTTGTAAGTTGGGGTGGGATAAGGGAAAATCAAATTTCTAGTTAACCTCTGGACGAATTTCTGTCATATTGCACATATAGATGTCTAATATAATGTACTATCAGACAAAAGTGTTTGTCACCCCAATTTCTAAAGTTGCCATTAGGCATATTCTACCTTAAGGTCCCTTTTAGCGTGAATGGTCACATTTATAAACAATGTGCCATATCAGTTCAGATGAGCAATTTTGGCCCATCATGGTTGTCTTGCTGATATTCCAGCATTTGCCTCCATAAATCATAAATTGTTTAAATTTCTCCTCTGATTATGATAGGGTCTATATCTTCTTCTATGTTAAAATATGAATTCCATACCATTGAATGCCAGATTTATTTAGAATATGTTTCGGCTTTTTCGTCATTTCGAAGCATTATTTTTGTACTGCAATCACGAGACTTTCCTTGGGAGTACTCGTAAATCTTGCAATTTTTGTGAATGATCTTGGATTTGACTAGTCAGTTGTATTTAGGAGTGGCACCGAAGCTATCTGATTAACCTCCGATGTTATTTTTTCTGTAACATTTGAGACCCATCCGTATTTTTTGTGTTCTTTCTTCACAACAATCAAATAAAATTTAGGTTCGGAAAAAGTGAAAACGATTTTTAAAGCCGTAGGCCCAAATAAAGCCAATGCTGCATTTTACTCAAATTCTTTCTTTTTAGGTCTATTTTGTCATCTGAAAACAATCCACAACGGAAAATGCTTCCGGGTCGTAGTATACAAATATAATTCCGCCAAAAATGGATTCGCTCCTTTTGTTGCATTGATTTTGTGTCTGTAGAATAGACAAATGCATGAAATGTGGTTCTGCATACTTCAACTTCAACTTTTTCAGCCAAAAACATATGATAAAATCAATTCTGATTACTGTTGGCTACCGCTACAGCAGCTGTTAGGTCTAAAAAGTAAAATTGTTAGTTGTGATGTTAAATGTGCAATAAAATAACACGAAAGATAAAGGATAAAGAGTGCATAGTCTTAAGATCTACTTAAAAGGGTTGGTGTTTAAAAAAGAACATTATAAAACTTGTAAGTAAAATATGGGGGATGATCTAAGATGAAGCTAACGGATATTAAACTGTTTAAAAATAGGGGATAAGACAAGCCTTGAAAAAAAGAACTCTACTTACAAGGATAAAAACAGGACATGTGAATTAATCAAAGGATAATGAGTCCAACTTGCCAACAAAAATGGGCAAAGTAGGGCTCGACTGAACACATAGTGGAAGGCTATTCCATAACCTTATGGTTCTGGGGAAAATGAAGATGCAAATTAATTAAAGCTAGAATGGGGTATGTTGTACTGTAAGTTTCTTGTGGGGAGAGATGGATCATGTTCTACTGAAACTGAGTTTTACCTAATTTTATAAAGCATGATCAGTGACGCTGTGTTCCTTCGTTGTTCTAGTGTTTTCCAATTGAGGGTCTTGACCATGTTTGTAACGCTGCTTGTGTAGTTGTAATCATTTAGAACATAGCGTGCGGCTGACCTTTGCACCATCTCTATCTTATGGTTTAGGTATTTCTGCACGGGAAACCAGGCCGTGGAACAGTATTCAACTTGGGGACGAACATACGTTTTGTAAGCTGCTTCCTTGACTCGGTCGTTATTTGTTTTGACATTTCTTTTTATGAGCCTGAGAGTTTGGTGTGCCTTTTATGTGATTGTATTTATGTGCGGGCCCAGTTGAGGTCCTTACTAATGTTTACTCCAAGATATTTGGCTTGGTTAGCGGATTTTAATTCTGTGTTATGTAATTTGTAGGGGAATAGGAATGGATTTCGTTTCCTGTGGATTCGACGGACCTCACATTTATCAGGATTGAAGTCTAAAGTCCAATCCTTTTCCCAGAGTTCAAGAGATTTCAGGTCTTGTTGTTGTTTTTCTGTACAGGATAAGGAGGAGATTGTGAGATAGCCTATGATATTATCTGCAAATAACCTAACCCTACTTTTGACACTCTCAGGCAGGTCATTAATATATGCGAGAAAAAGAAAGGGGCCCAGGACTGAGCCCTGGGGGACCCCTGACAAGACTGGTAACCTGGTGGAACAATTCCTTCAACTAGTACTTGTTGGGATCTATTACAAAGGAAAGATTTGACCCAGCCAGTAACTTTGGAGTCGAGACCAAGGTGATGGAGTTTGTGTACTAGTTTATGGTGACCAACCTCATCGAAAGCTTTACTGTAAAGCTCATAACTATGACATCAATTTGTTGACCTTGGTCAAGGGAGTCTGCAATTCCTTGGGTGAAGCAGAGCAGTTGGGTCTCACAACTATATTTTGACCTAAAGCCATGTTGTTTTGGGCTAAGAATGTTGTGGGTGTCGAAATAAGACATGATGTCGGAGACCAGAATATGTTCCATAAGTTTGGAGGCGATACAGGTCAGGGATATTGGGCGGTAGTTACTGGCTTTTGATGTATCACCTTTCTTGTAGACGGGTGAGATCATACTGGCAGACCATCAGTGTACTGCTAGGATTTGTTTTAATGAATTTCTCGGGAATAAGTTTCTTGCACGGTCGTAAGCTTTCATGTGTGTGTCGCATGCAGATCCCGGAGGAGGTGGCAAATTGCAACGATGGCTGTGTTCACGGAAGCGTTATTGAAGCTGATGGTGAGCACTATTGATAGGCCTACCACTTTCTTGGTAGTAGCCTAAATTAGAGACCAAGGAATGATCTATCAGACAGACTAAGTAAAAGGTGCCACATAGTCTTCTGGGAAAAGCTAGAAGTTGCCAAATGGACCCATTTTACTTTATAGGCCTATTCAAAATGCCCGTTTCGTTGAGAAGTGACATCATCCTAACCCTTTCCCAAACAAGACTTGGTTTTGACGTCCTTTTCATGAATGGCTTTGGAAAACATTGAGACAAAAGAAGAAAATGCTGATAACCAGCATTTTCTCCTTTTGTCTCAATGCTTTCCTGACTATAGTGTCCATAAATCTTCTCTCTATCTACATCTTTTTTGACGCCTTCATAAGCTTTTGAATTGGACCACCCAAAATTTTCGTCGTTTGAGAAAAGGTTAATCAACTTTCAACTTCAACCACCCTAGGCACGGCCGCTTTTCTACTAAATCACAACATTCTGTTGTGTATGAAAAAGAAGTTTAGATGATATCCGGTTGGCGGTTAGAGGAACCAACAAATCGGCGGGTGAAAGGTGAGTCTCGTCATGTAATCGAAATGTTCTTGTTTCTAGCTCGAAAATCAAAAATCGGAGAATGTCATACAACCCTTTATTCATTTTCGTATATTTGTGAGCCCCAACCAAACCCCAATTCCCCGAGATTGGACGGAAATTCATTTGCTCCTGTTGCAAAGGTAGTCCAAATATTGACGTTTCATCAATTCTGGTGTGCGTTTGTCCACTTTCTGGGGATGAATGGTCCAAAATCTGTATGTATTGCAAAAGAGTTGTTTGTAGATTACATCGTACAAACAATATTTTAATAACTTACTGTCGATCTTTGAAGAAAATCAGTTCTTCCGGTCAGTTTGTGCTTTAGGGGATAGGTTGTGATTGAGAGGATAGGTTGTGATTTATAAAACAGAATGCAGTCATCCCATTGAAAACCATTTGTCATTATTTATATGCGAATTAAGCCAAACCGAAACTACTCTCATTACTAGACTAGTCTTGTCTAAATATTAAACCCTTATTAAAAAAAATTTTCACTTAATAATTACTTTGTCATTTTTATTTGACAGAGAGCGAGTTCACTGTGATATGATATAGAAAATTCCTTTTTACACAACCGTTATATAAATAAGACATTATCTCATCTAAAAACATGCACTTTCCTTTGTGTTTCTTTCTGTTTGTCTGTACTCTTTGCGTCTTCATATGAACTTTTATACTATTCTAAGTAAATACTGTGCAATAGTCCAACCATCTTGTATGCTCTAAAGTAGCCTTTCCCCTTTTCCCTCAAATGACAATTTTTCCGTCCTAAAACATATACATTTCTACTTCGCACATCTGTAACTCTTTATGAATAAAGGATGCCAAAATTGTGTCATTTTGAAAACACTTAAATAACTCATTACCAAAATGGCTAAATATTTGACTTTTTTAAAGCCAAAGATGTAGCAGACAAGAATATCAGGTGTATGAAATTTCAAAAAGAGAACGCACAAACGCCCGCCTAACTTAGCCTAAATTTTCATTTTAAATTATCACATGCAGATGGGCAGACACGCGGACATTGTCAAAGGTTTGTGTCCCTAATCTTTCAAATTACTGTGCGTGAAAATACATTATGCCATTTCACTCACCCTTTGAAAATATGCCTAGACAGATCACATAGAGTATTTCGATTTGGTTTGATTTGCATATAAAAATGACAAATTCTGTCTTCTTAATCACAACCTATCCTCTTGATCACAACCTATCCCATAAAGCACAAACTAGTAAGTAAGTAAGTAAGTAAATTTTATTTAAAGTCGGCAAGACAGTATAACAATAACATAAGCTCACATGAGCTTTTGAACCGACTAGCGTACATATAAATAGCACATGATATTACATATATAAAAGCACATGACATTAGCAAAAACACATAGAAAGCAAGCAATAAAAATAGCAAAAAGATAAAATAGATTGACAATATATTTAAGTTTGAATAATGTTAAGACTGCTTATCCTAGTCTAAAAGACTGCATTGACTGTTCTATTTAATAGTCATCTTGAATAAAAGTCAGTTGAACGACTAAGTACTATAAAATACTATGAAAGACAAATGAGTAAGGATTATATATTAGATCTATATATCACATAGTACATGTGGTGTAAAAATAAAATCATTTAAATTTACATATCACATACTTTGTAAGACAATTAAAGAAAGAAAAAACAAAAAACATCAAATCGAGCACAAGCACATTAAAGCAGATATCACATAGATATAAAGCGAAAAGCATAACAAATAGCAAACTTAAAGGCATAGAAGAAAATCACATGCAAGCAGAGACAGACAAGGGATATGCATCTCCAGATCTGAGGGACTCACTAGGACCCACCACAGGCAATACAACTGCAGGCTTTTCCGTTCCAAAATGATAACAAATTTTTAAGCTGGTTGAAATTTGTTTCTTGCCTGAAGTGGTCCGGCAGCGAGTTCCACAGAACCGGGGCTGCATATCGGAAGCTGTTCTTACCGAAGGTTGTGGATTTCACTCTAGGGACCTGTAAAATATTGGAATATCTGAAATTATATGAATTTTCTCTTTTCTGGACAAGGTTATTCAAAACAGGGGGAGCAATCCGATTTAGAATCTTGAAAGTTTCAACTGCCATTGTTCTGACTCTTCTGATTTCTAAGGACGGCTTAGGGCTCTTTCTTGTATTTTCTCTATTTTAGAAGTATTTTTCTTAGTACAGAAGTGCCAGGACAATGGGCAAAAGTTGAAATTTGACAAGATAAAAGAATGAAAAATTGTAAGTTTATTTAGTTTTGACAAGTTTCTACCAATCCTTTTAAGAATATTCAGTTGCTGACCAGCCTTTTTACACAAATTTTGGATGTGAAAATCAAATGAAAGATTGAAGTCAATATCTACTCCCAATAGTTTAACAACATCATCACATTCAATTTGGGAATTATTTATATCAAAAACTGGGTGCTTATCATGGGTTTTGTTTCCAACTGCCAGAGCCTGGAACTTATCAGGATTAGCTTGCATACAGTTAAAAGAGAACCAGTCTATAAGGATTTTGCTTTCCCTCCGAAGGACGTGAATCAGCTGGTCAAAATCGGGCGAAGTGAACGACAAAGTGTTGTCATCTGCATAATTATATAGACTGCATTTATCAATGAAGTAACAGATGTCATTTATAAAGACATTAAAAAGCAGATGACCCAGGATAGAGCCCTGAGGTACTCCCTTTTTAATGTCGGTCCAGGTACTGACTACAGCCCCAATTTTTACCCGCTGCTTCCTGTCCCCCAGATAGGATGACATCAGGTGAACTGCTTGTTTTGATAGACCATAGGATGACGGCTTACAAAGTAAGATGTCATGCGGAAGACAGTCGAAAGCCTTGGACAGATCCATGAGGACTGCAGCGACATATTGATTTCTGTCCAAGGCTTCCCTCCAGTCCTCCAACAATCTCATGATTGTAGTCTGACATCCATGGCCTCTCCTAAATGCACATAAAAAGTTATCAAAAATGCTATCAAAATACATAGTTAATTGTTCCGAGAGAACTTTTTCAAAAATCTTAGATGGGATAGGCAAAATGCTGACTGGTCTGTAATTTGATTTGTTCAGAGAGTCGTTTGTCTTGTAGTCTGGTGTTATTTGTGCTTCTTTCAGGCGATCAGGGAAAATCCCAGTACTAATTGTTGAGTTAATAAGATAAGTTAAAAAAGGAGCAAGAGACAATTTACCCAGTTTTAAAATCTCGACAGAGACTTTATCTACTCCTGAGGCCTTTTTAACATTAAACGAATAAATTATTTTACAAACTTTTGTGGACTCAATCAAGTTAAAGTTGAAAGAGTCCACACCAAAGTTTTTGCCTAAAATTTCTTTAATACTGGGGTGGGTTTCTTCTTGAAAACAAAAATCTTTACCAATGTCGTTTGCAACATTTGCGAAAAAATCATTAAAAGTGTTTGCAACTGGCTTATTTTCAGATATAATATTTTCATTTTCATTTAATACAATTTTACAGTTCTGAGATTGACATTTCTTTGACATAAAAGGTTTAATTGTATCCCAAAAATCAGTAGATTTACAACCTCCAACACATCTGTCCTGAAAATATTTGTTGAGTGACTTCTTTTTAAGTTTATTTACATAATTTCTAGATTTCCCATGATTTTGAACATCTGTTTTTCAAAAATTTGTTGTAATACATTTTCTTATGATAAATAGCCTTTCTTAGATCTCTGTTCATATATGGTAATTGATTTTTCTTTAAATACATTTGTTTTTCTGGTACATGCTTATCAATAACTTTTGTAATTTGCTGTTCGAAAGTATTGTAGATGTTGTTTACTTCAGATTTTTCATTTAGCAAATGGTATGGGAAATCTATGGCCGAAATATCTCGGTTAAAATTTTCAAAGCTAAAATTTCTAAAACTTCTAAAATTCATTTTCTGTTTTTCAATGGATGGAGTTTTGCAATTTATTACAGAGCTAATCATATTATGACAGTCACTGACACCAGTGGGAAAATTTAAAGTTTTCATAAAGCTGTGTTTAGAGTTTGTAAGGATGACATCAATTGAGTTTATTGGAGTTTTACGCCGTTTTCAACTACCAGGGTCATATCGCGGCGGCTGGAGCACCTACCCATGGATTCCTGTTGTTTCTCAAACCAGTACTACCACAACACCCTTACCGAGCCTCCAGCTGCTTGCCCACTTAGGTTAACGATTTCAAACCCATTGGTGGGTGACAATTTTGTCAGAAAGGGTATTAGCCGCGGCCGGGTATCGAACCCGGGACCTCTCGAATGAGGGTCAGATGCGCTACCAACTGCGCTAAGGCCGCGGCCAAGGATGACATCAAGTAATGAAGGATTATCCTGACTTTTAAAACATGTTGCATTTTTTATCAAATTTGATAGGGCAAAAATTTCCATTAAGTCACACAAAGTTCTGCTTTTATGCTTACAAAGTAAATCATAGTTAAGATCTCCAACAATGGCATACTGATCATAAAATGTAATACACTTATCAAGCATTTTGCTAAAACAGACATTGAATAAATCATCTTTCATATTTGGGGGTCGATATATGCAAGAGAGACACCATTTTTGTTTGTTCAGGGTAACTTCATAAATAATGTTTTCAAAGTTTTCACCTTCAAGGTCTTTTCGTCTGCGAGAGGCAATATCTGCTCTGATAAAAACCGCTAGTCCACCACCATTCGCGTCTCCTGTCCAATTTATATCCCTGGACATCAAAGAGACTGTCCCGAAAAGAAGCATCCAATTTTGTCTCTGAAATTAATAAAAAGTCAACAATTTTGTCATTCAAAAGTTCGTGAATTTCCATAAATTTAGTCCTCAAACTATTTATATTTAAATGGGCAAAAATGAATTTGTTTGGGTGAGCTGTTCGCGCTTGTCTGAGTTCATGAAAAGGGGATTCTATTACTGAGTCTGTAGAGTCTGCTGCTGTATAGCATATAAACTGACCGGAAGAACTGATTTTCTTCAAAGATCGACAGTAAGTTATTAAAATATTGTTTGTACGATGTAATTTACAAGCAACTCTTTTACAATACACACCACAACAGAATGTTGTTATTTAGTAGATAAGCGGCCGTGCTAGGGTAGCCTATGCTAATTGTGTCGTTTGGGAAAAGGATAACGGACTTTGTGGTTTTCTGGAGGTTACAGAAGATGACCCATTATGTAACGGGTGGGTCGCAGGCGTTACTTAAAAATTAACATCGGATTTTGATAATCAGATTGGTACCGAAGTTGACCCATTTCAATTTTAAGATTTGTCCGGAGTGACTCCTTCAAAATGTATTCTTTACGGAAAAGTTATTCACATGCGCTAATTTTAACTTCCGGTGGGAAATCCCGATCAAATTTGTGAAATAACAACCTAAAAATTCTATTTTAAACCTTTAAATATCGACGTAATCTCTCAATATACACATTTTCTTTAAGATCATCAAAATGGCTTCTATGTATGTCCAAAAGTACACACGAAAACCTAAGACTGAAACAAGAGATGAGTTTTTCGTGAGTGCTGATAAGTTTTCCGTTGTGAGCCAGTTTAAAAACAAAATTGAAAGAATGTATAATGTTGAAATACACTTCGAGAAAAAACCTGTAGAAGGTGGACACTGGATGTTGATGAATGGAGAGCCTGTTGACAGAAGAAATGCCAAGGTATAATTGACAAATCTAAAGGGTCACATAACATTCTAATCCAAGTTTTCTCTGATGAAATTCACTCTTTGATTTGTTGATGTCGCTCATTTACATAAGAGGGCACTCCCATTCAAAAACAAAGGAAAGTTCGACAAGTTATGACGATTGGTTCACCGTCCTATATAAAACGCTATCTTTAAAACGCCCAGGGGTTGAAAAATCCACTCGCCCGCTCGCATTGGCGAGTAGAAAATGCCGTAGAACGAGTAGATTTGGGGACGAACACGTCCGACGGGGCGAGTGCAAAATTAGGACTTGAATCACGCTGATTGAGGGGAAAATATAAAGGATCAAAAAGAAAGTATTTATTTCAAACATCTTCATATCAGAAACAATAATATTCGCTGTAAAATAAGACCGTTCCCTGTTTACAGTGTTTATTTTTAATTTTGGGGGAAGGGGGTCAGGGCCAATAGGTGGGGGAAATTTGTGCGTTAACGCCCAAAAAGGGGAATTTTAACTACATGCTTATAATCTCAAATACAGTGTTCTGCCAAGGCCGCGTATTTGCGATTTTCTCGCAAAAAAATTGAAAATGTCGCCAAAAAATTATGTCCATAGCGATTTCTGTCGCACAGTAAAAAAATCGTAATTTACGGGGGGCAATCGAGTGAATTTTATGATCGAAAGTGATTTTCACGGCGACACCGTTATATTTTACTCGATTGTGATTGGTTGCCGGACCATCAGGTGCGCGATATCTGGCCAATTGATTATCGAGAAAAATCTAGTCATTCGTTCCTCTTTCCGTCGACCGCATTTGCGTAAACAAAATGTCAGAAACTTCAGCTAAAAAGCCACGAACAATTCTAAGTTATTTCGGAAAGGAAGGACTGATTCCTCCATCGCCGTAACTAAGCCTGAACCCTCTATATCTACCAATACGGCGGCCCCGATAGAGCTACCGAAACACGGTAAACTGCCCCCATCCGACATTTTCAAGAGAAATGGTTACGGGAGTATTCTTGGTTAGAATATGATATGGAAAAACGTTTTATGGCATGAAAATACGAAGATTAACACATTCATTGTAATGGGTTTAGGGAGCCACAGTAATGACCAGCTCTGGTAAAGGTGTAACAGGATATATGCTCGGGGACAATTCGATGCTCATCAACTACCACTGTCTTGCTCATTAACTAGCTTTAGTAAATTCTAGGTAATTTATTTTATATCTTTTTTTCTATTCCATAGATGTTAATTTTATGAATGTCCCCTTATTTTCAGAAATGTCTCAAACTTTTTAGGGTCAGTGAGACATTTGTCTCATCCTATCAAAATCCTTGGCAGAACACTGCAAATACAGTGTTATAAATACATCTAACTTGCTTCATAATGGGACATTCAAACAACCATTTAAACTGTTAGATATGCCAAGAATCTAATTATGATTTGAATTTTTCTTTGCAACAGATAAATCTAGTTCCAGGAGGGGAAAATTTATCTGAAATTGGGGAAAAAAGTCAGGGCTCGCGCTGGCGATCGCCACTTGAGCCATTGGCGACAGTTTTGAAAATGTGGCTCAAAAGAATTGAAAGTGGCTCAAAGGGTGGCTCCAAGGGTTTGAAGTGTGGCTCTAATTGTTTACCTGTCAAACTTCGGGATTAACAAGTCCAGTTCTCGCGAGAGTGTAAAATGCAAGTGTCTAGACGAGATACACAAAAAATCAATACTCGTGACCTTTAAACCGCTGCATAAATCTACCCAGTACACACTCGATTATGTAAACTTGTTAACTCAGTCCAGTAAAACAACAGAGTTTACAACACTCGACAGTCATATTTAACCCTTGTTTATCTTTTTTTTTTTGCTGGATGAGAGACTTTTACTGGATTATCATTTGAAAAGAAATTACTTTATTGATTGATACATTGTCTAGATGATAACAATTTGTAAAAAAGAAAGTTGTTGACTAGATTTAGATCAACAATGTCGGATATGTTTCGGGATATTTTCTCATAAAACAAAGGTAACTAAGTTTGACTTCACTTTCATTATCTGGAGTCAGTCTAGATAGAGACTTTGAATTTTGATATGGCTATGAAGCTATTAATTTATGAGACACACTCGTCCAATGGGGGACCGTCCCCAATGAAATGTTAAGCTAAATTAATTTCTGTAAAGTCATGATGCAGACAACTGAAAAAAATATGGAAACTTGGCCTAGATAGATGAACTAAGTTCTATAGTGCAATGAAACACGATTTCTGTATAAAATTACCCTTTTCCAATACCTGGTTTTGACTTCCTGATTAGAAAAGGTTTTGGAAAACATTGTTCAAAGCCAAATAATACAATACTGATAGTCAGCATTTTCTCCTTTTGCCTCAATATTTTCTATGGCCTATTACTATTTTATCAACAACCAAATTATCATTGTTTCGTCTGCAATAGCTTTCAAATTGGATCACTCTAAAATGACATTGTTTGGGAAAGGGTTAAAGCTCAAGAATGGTCTGATGCACTAAATATGTTCCTAAAACAAAGTACCAAAGAAAATTGTGTTCATTTTAGAATAATTTCTTCTGGCAACACTGTTTGAAAGTGCTTTAGTGTAGTCCTAAGAAAGTATTAGGTGATGTAATTACCCCCCCCCCCCCCCCTCCAGCACATAATTACCCCCCCCCCCCTCTCCAGCACAATTCATTGGCTCAAATGGCACCAATGTGGCTCAAGATTTTTCGAAGTGGCTCAAGCAGTGGCTCAAACTTTTTTTGAGCCAGCGCTAGCCCTGAAAGTATATTCCACAGAGAGGGGAAAGGGGCCCAATAACGACCATTTTTTTAGGAAAAAAAATCACTGGTTTATGTCCATCAATCCCGAAAGAGAAACTAAACAAGGAAACTAGAGTAAATCTGTGTTACTCATATGCGATGATTTGAGCGAGATCAAAAACGCCGCAAACACAGTCAATTGATGACGTAGTCATTCCAGTTTCAATATAATCATGTGATTTTTCCGCACCCAAATAAGGTTACGTTTGACTATGATTTGTTTACAAAAGTGGCGCGTGCCAGAAAGCACAGGAAAATGGGATGAAGCAATGAAAACAAAATACTATCTACGTAGTAAATACACTCACGTTAGATGGTTTTAACACCGACGCATTGTCTCTTTCTGTTATGCCGCCTCACGATTACACAAAGAAATTCTTTCACATTTACCGGGTAGTTGTACATATTAAACTGGTGTGCTTACTCGACCATTTCAACAGCTAATCTATCTTTCGAATTAAATAAAAAGTAAGTGTTTACAGTAATGTTAATTGGCGAGTGATTTATGGTGAAAGATGGAGTCAAGTCTGAGCCACATTTGATTTATTGACCATCTTTTTTAATAAAACTGTTGCCTTATTCGCTTCACTTTTGAAGTGGCGATTGCCAGTAGGGATGACTATTGCAGACCAAAATGACTATTGCGATACTATTGCTATTGACCAAATTGCTATCACGATAGTATTGCTATTGTAGGTTGCTATTGCAATACTATTGTGATACTATTGTTTAACGCTTTTAGTGCTATAATTGGTTTTATTTTCATTGAAAATCATATTTTCTGAATATTTCACATAAATGTATTAATTTGCAGAATCATTAAAATTAATAATCTGAAGGAAGAGAGTGACATTTCATGATTTGAAAAGCATGTCATTAATGTCTGATATTCTAGAGACAGATTTTTTGCAGATTTTTTGCTAAAATTAGACAAAGTCATGTGACAAATTGCTAATTTTAGAACTATCAAAACTATTGCGATAGTGGAATCAACTATTGCGATACTATTGATATTGCCAGTTGCCTATCACGATAGCACTATTGCAGAGGTCACTATTGCGATATATTGATAGTCTGATGTATCGTTACATCCCTAATTGCCAGCGCGAGCTCTGCACCTATACCGGGAACTTTTTGTTATGTTATTTGCATAAATATGCATCCGTAAGAGCCAACAGTCTAAAACTTTCTTCATCTTTAAGGGCGAGTTGGGTTGCCTTAAGGGTGAGTAGAAATTCAGAGCTACTACTAGTCCTACAGGACTAGTAGGTTTGAAGAAATTTTTCAACCCCTGGCCTATGATACCGATCAATGAACCATTTATTGTCATGCCTTGTTAGCTCACCTGAGCACGAAGTGCTCAAGGTGAGCTATTGTGGTCACTTTTTGTCCGTCGTCCGTCTGTCCGTCTGTCCGTCTGTCCGTCCGTCCGTCCACAATTTCGTGTTAACACTCTAGCATCTACAAATATAAGCCAATCTTGACCAAACCTGGTCAAAACATGTATGACCATAAGATCTCGGATGAGTTTGATTATGGGTCAGATCGAACCAGAAAGTCCGGAGTTATCTGCCCTTGAATGCGAAAAATAGCTAGTTTTGACATTGTTAACACTCTAGTATCTACAATTATTTATCAATCAAAACAAAACTTTGACACAATGTTGGTGACCATAAGATCTCGGATGAGTTTGATTTTCAGTCTGATCGGACCAGAAGGTCTTGAGTTATGTGCCCTTGAAATTGACAAAATTGCCATTTTCGACTGTTTTCGATTTTGTTTACACTCTAACTTCTACAAATACTGACCAATCAAGACAAAACTTTGAGACAATGTTAAGAACCATAAGATCTTGTATGAGTATGATTTTCAGATTGATCGGATCAATAAGTCATGAGTTATACGCCCTTGAATTTGACAAAATTGCCGTTTTCGACTGTTTTTGACTTTGTTTACACTCTAGCATCTACAATTATTGACCAATCAAGACAAAACTTGGTCACAATCTTAGGGACTATAAGATCATGTATGAGTTTGATTTTCAGATTGATCAGATCAAAAGGTCATGAGTTATACGCCCTTGAATTTGACAAAATCCCCGTTTTTGAATGTTTACGACTTTGTTTACACTCTATAATCTACAATTATTGACCTATTAAGATGAAACTTTGACACAATATTGGTGACCATAATTTCTTGGATGAGCTTGAACTTAAGTCTTGTCAGACTAGAAAGTCATGAGTTATATGCCCTTGAATTTGACAAAATTGATGTTTTCGATTGTTTCGGACTTTGTTTACACTTTAGCATCTACAATTGTCGACCAATCAAGAAGAAATTTGGACACAATGTTGCTGAACATAAGATCTTGCACCAGTTTGAATTAGCTTAATTAGAGTAGAATTTGCTGAGTTTGCTGAGCCCTTCAAATTGACAAATTTGCCGTTTTCAACTGTTTTTACTCTAACAACCACATATAGCGACAAACCCAGACATAATTTGGACACAATGTTGTTAACCATAAGTTTGTTTTCAGTCTTAAAGTCACAAGTAATTGATTTGAACAAATCTATGACTCATATCATCTTGGTTCAGGTGAGCGATATAGGACCATCATGGTCCTCTTGTCAAAAATTTAAGACCAAAAAGTATCCCCGTGCAGCATAATATCGACGATGTATCGGCTTTTCCTTTAGGCATTCAATAAGTGAAACATTAATCGGCAAAATTATTACAAATTCATATTCTGTAATCTCTTTTACTTGACTATGTCGTTTTCATATCGGTGACCTACATAAATCATGTCAAAATAGCAAATCAAACTTGTGGATACTTACACAAGTACTTTCATTTCAAATTGTTTTTTCACAATTTACACTTAAGTACTGCTTTATGTTTGTAGGGTTTCTCACTCGTAGGTTGTTTCGCCCCATTATGTTTTGCGGTTTACCTTGCCAAATTCAACTGTGGATCTTATTTTAAAAATTGCACATCGTATGGTATTTTGATATGCGAAATAACCGTGACATGGTCGCACAGACATTATTTTACATCATTTACCAGACTAAAAGAAAGAAAAAAAACAAAACAAAAAAGAAAACATACCGAACTTGGCAATTGCTAAACTGTGAACAGGCTACAGAAGAATTTAAAAAAAAAATAGAATAACAGAAAGTTAGAGAGAAAGTTTGAACAAATTGGTTGGTGAGAATTGGTTGGAACAAAGGATGTCTTGTTTTCTACAGTAATTATCCTTGATGAACTTTGCTATTTAACTATTCACCTTTTGTAAATAAATATAAGACCTAGAGAACAAGCTATTGTCATTATTTAAAGACTCAAGTCGAAGAAACATGGCAAAAAAACCTCACTTCTAAAAGTTGAAATAAAATCACTCCGCGCAAAAAATACCCGCGAAAACTCCTCATTTTAAGGTTGTCGCGCGCAATCTCACTCTTTGAAAATTCCAAAAGTTGACAGGTATGCATCATATACACCACTTCTATGTGAATTCTTACCAATTTTGTCCTCTGAAACAGCTTTCGGATGGACCACCTTAAAATTTTGTCGTTTGGGAAAGGGTTTACCAGATTGTGACTTCTGTTTCAGAACTACATAAAAGCTATATGTCATCCTGAAGAGACAAAACAAGTCAAATTTCCGGCTTCTACCTTTAAAGAATTCTCGGATATGATGACACTTGAAAGTATAGAAAAGTCAACAAACGCTGTAATAAGACCATTGAAGGATGTTGCAACATATGAGATAGGTGGTACTGAACTTGGTGTGACTCTTGCTTTGTCACAAATGGAAGAGATTGCTGGATCTTTACATATGGATCCTAATGAAACTTTGGACGAAGAGGCAGAAAATGATGAAAATGTGTTCCAGATTTCACCTGGAACAAATAATGCATCGAAGAGACTTTGTTCACAACTGGAAAGAGCTTTGTCTGAAAATAGTGATGGAATATGTAGCATTGATGACTATAAGTATGCACCGCCATCTGTGAAGCGAGTTCTCGTGAATTGTTTAGCTGACAATGAGCTTGATGACATTGATGAAGATTTGTTATTTAGTGAAGGTAAAATTAAAGGTAAAGGTGATGGTTCTACTGTACAGACAGACAGACCAGCTTATAGACGTGTTTATTCTAACAGTGGAGAGAAGGATGAGGTGGAGACGGATGGAGAGAGGGGCACACAGGCAAGCACACATACAGACACTTTCACTAAAGTAGAGTCATTGAGTGATAAACTACATGAAACATCACTTGTATCAAATGAGTCAGTTGGTAAGGTGACCAAGCAGCAACAGTATTTGAAAACATTTGGGCTGTCTGTAGGATATTCTGAGGATAAAGTGAAAAGGGCGCTGAATTTTGTTACTGATAAGACCCGTCCATCAGATTTTTTGGACATCCTAAATGGCATGCCAGATGAGGATATGGACAAAAGTGGTTCTGATAAAGCTGGTAATGTTATAATTCTGACTGATAGTGACTCTATTGAGGATGATGATGATGATGCGGTCATTATTCTAGAAACTGAAACTATCGACATGGAAACTGGAAAAGGGGAGACAATTAAACATGATACAACAAAACAAACAAGGAAAAACAGTGTTGCGGATACAAGTGATGATCAGAAGGCCTCCACCTGTCAAGGTCTGCCAGATAGATACAGGGAAATGTTTCTGGATGAGAATGATGGTAATCTGTCTGTGGAGGAGCTGAAACGCAGGAACGCAGAGAGACAGAGATTACTGAAGGAGAATTTGATAAAACAGAAACAGGAGGAGGATGCAAATGCGGGCGGTGCCAAGAAAAAGGGAAAGAATAAAAAGAAGAAGAAAAAACAAGGTAAACAACAACAACAGCAGCAAGTGAATGATGCTACAAGCCATGACAGTCGTCGAAGGTTTGATTCTGGAGAGAACAAGACATACTCCCAGGATGAGGATCAGACCTGTGTTATGCAGCTGTGGGATCAGCATCCAGCTAGGAGGGATTGTTCTCCATACCAGAACATTGGTCAATTTGAAGTTGTACAATCACCGAAGGGCAAATACCGAGGTAACAATTCACAGTCAGAAACATTAAACAGACAGGCAAACTATCAAGGAAATTTCCAAAACTACTCAACTCAAGGTTCACAAAACTGGACTCAACCATTAGCGCAAAGGCAAGATTTCAGACAGAATTCACCAAGTAGAAATAGACAAAGTGCCAGGAATCAGTATTCACAGAACGCAAGTCCCCATCGCCCATCTACAAGTACTAGCTATGGCCATGGAAAGCCTACACAAGTAGTGACCCCCAGCTTATCAGGTCCAGGATACCCCCCTGTATCTCAACTAGCTGATGTGAACAGTGAAGAACTACGATATATTGTTATTGATGGGTCGAATGTGGCAATGACGTAAGTATTATTAACACATAAACCCTTTCTCAAACTGAAACATTATAAACAGAAAATATTGAAGTAGAAAAAGAAAATGCTGATTGTAAGTGTGTTTTCTCCAGAATTCTCAATGAGTAAATCAAAACCAAAGGTTAGTTGGAAACCTTTTGCCAAATTTTTGTAAAAAGAATCACACAATATGATAAAACAGATTTATTTTGTATAATATTTTTTCATTAATATTTCACTAGGCATGGGAATGGTAAATGTTTCTCCTGTAAAGGACTACGCATCTGTGTGGACTATTTCAAGCAGAGAGGTCACAAGAAAATCACCGTTTTTGTGCCTCAGTGGCGGACGAAGCGGCCCTGCGACACAAACCCAGTGATGGATCAAAATATTCTACATGAACTGAAGGAGGAGGAGATACTTGTGTTCACACCAAGTCGTAGAATCGGAGGAAAATTAGTCGCAGCTTACGATGATAGGTAAAGAATTCTACACAAAGTGAAAAAGAAATATTCATGAGCTTGATAAGCTACAATCTTAGTTTTCAAAAATTACAGGTGTATATGTGTGAAAGAATATTTGGTCAAGTTTTTAGCTCCACTGGCCTTCAGGCCAGCGGGCTATTGTCATGGCGCTGTGTCCGTTGTGCGTCAGTCCGTCCGTCCGTCCGGTCGTCAACTTTTTCTTTAAAAATCTTCTCCTCAGAAACTACTGGATGGATTTCAATCAAACTTCACAGGAATGATCCTTAGGTGGTCCTCTGTCAGATTCCTTCAATTAATTCTGTTTGAACCAGAAAGTCTGGAGTTATCTGCCCTTGAATTAAAAAATGGCTGTTTTGACTATGTTTTCACTCTAGCCACTACAAATATTGATCAATCAAGACAAAACTTGGTCAGAATGTTGTTGCTAATAAGATCTTGCTTTAATGCAATTTTCAGCTTGATCTGAATATTGTGTCTTGAGTTATGTGCCCTTGAAATTGGCAAAATTACCATTTTTGACCTTATTTTTACTCAAACAACCATAAATATCCACCAATCAACATGAAACTTTCATGTTATCTTACTGGCCATAAGATCTTGCATGGGTATAATTTTCAGCTTCACAGGAATCTTAAGTCATGAATTATCTGCCCTTGAATTTGACCAAATTGCTGTTTTCGACTTTGATTTTACACTCTTTACATCCACAAATATTGAACAATCATGTCAAAACTTGAACAAGATGTAGGTGAAGTTGAGATCTTGCTTTAGTGTGATTCTTAGCTAGATAGGAATATAAAATACTCAGTTATATGCCTTTCAATTTGACAAAATTGCTAATTGTGACTTTGTTTACACTCTAACAGCCAAACTCGCTCTAACAAAGACAAAGCTTGGTAATCAATAGATCTTATATGAATGTATTTTCAGCTTTCTATTTACTATTTATTTCTATTTATTTAGAGCAACAAGTATTGAAAAATCTAATCAAAATTTGGACTTAATTGATATTACAAGAAATTCAGGTTTGCCATTTGCATTAATTTTGGAATAGGGTATTTCCCAACATCTATTTTTAGCTCAAAATCTATTTTTAGCTCAAAATTTATTTTTAGAAATATGAAATATTTTGGAGTAATCAATGATCTGTTAATTTAGATCTGTTTGGAAGAAGTAAAATTTTAATTGCTAGTATCATCCTTAGCTGGAATGTTCTCCAATTGCCTTTTACCCTATCTCAAATGGCAAACATATAGTTTTACTTTCTTTGCTTCAAGAACCACACATTTTGAACTATCTAGTTTTGTAACTTTCTTTTTGCTCTATGAAACACAAGCATTGAACAATCTAATAAAAACTTGGATTAAATATTACATGAAATTCAGGCCTGTGGAGCGACTCAAGACCTTCAGGTCTTCTAGTTTTACTTCCAAGTCCCAGGCATAATTTTGACAAGAATTTATATAGATTAAGAATAATGCAACCTATTAAAATCATTCTGATTAATGAAAATATTAGGACAATTTTCATTAGGAAAAAATATCTTACCTCAGAAATACAGTTGAAGCTCATTTTGTCGAAGTCGTAGGAAACTTTATTTTACCTTGACCTCTCTAGAGTTTAGTGCATCCAATTTTTTTCAGCTTTATCTAAAATGATATTTGACCATATTTGGCTGCTTTTCAATGAAAACCTCGTAATTGCAGCTTGTTTTAAGCTGCAGTTATGAGGTTTTCGTTGAAAAAATGATGATTTGTTGCTCATCAAGTATGTTTGTCATAGGAAAACAGTTGGAAAAGGAAAGAAATTGTCTTTTGTTTCGATCAGAACAAGGGCCAGCTGTATGTAATGCCTTGTTTTTAGCTCACCTGAGCACGAATGTGTTCATGGTGAGCTATTGTGATACCGCTGTCCGTCGTCCATCGTCCGTCAAACTTTACCTTGTGTGCACTCTAGAGTCCACATTTTTTGCCCAATCAACCTGAAATTTGCTCAGAATTATTGTCTTGATGAAAGCTTGGACAAATTCGAAATTGGGTCATCTTGGGTCAAAAACTAGGTCACGGGGTCAAATCTTAGAAAAACCTTGTGTGCACTCTAGAAGCCACATTTTTTGCCTAATCAACCTGAAATTTGCTCAGAATGATTGTCTTGTTGTAATCTCAGACAGGTTCGAAATTGTGTCATCTGGGGTCAAAAACTAGGTCACGGGGTCAAATCTTAGAAAAACCTTGTATGCACTCTAGAAGCCACACTTTTTGCCCAATCAACCTGAAATTTGCTCAGAATGATTGTCTTGATGAAATCTTGAACAAGTTCGAAATTGGGTCATCTGGGGTCAAAAACTAGGTCACGGGGTCAAATCTTAGAAAAACCTTGTATGCACTCTAGAAGCCACACTTTTTGCCCAATCAACCTGAAATTTGCTCAGAATGATTGTCTTGATGAAATATTGGACAAGTTCGAAATTGGGTCATCTGGGGTCAAAAACTAGGTCACGGGGTCAAATCTTAGAAAAACCTTGTGTGCACTCTAAAGGCCACATTTTTTGTCCAATCAACCTGAGATTTGCTCAGAATGATTGTCTTGATGAAATCTTGAACAAGTTAGAAATTGGGTCATCTGGGGTCAAAAACTAGGTCACAGGGTCAAATCTTAGAAAAACCTTGTGTGCACTCTAGAGGCCACATTGTATGCCCAATCAGCCTTAAAGCTGGAGGGTAACGGATGGTCTAATTGCAAAAAATGAAATTTTTTGAAAAAATATGCAAAACTTTTGTGTTGGCCACCTCAGAATGGTTAATGATATGCGATTCAGGCAGAGATTGAGCCGAAAATATAAGAGAGATAGCCGAATTTAGGGAGAATCCAAACCCAAATTCAACTCCGTCACAGATGCGGTTGAATTTATTTTGTAACTGTCACGCATGCGCATACAGCGCGGACCAAGATTCAAACGAGATTCATACTTGAATTTCAATATGACGTCATCATGTATGTTGTGACGTCATTTAAGAAAGTCATATGTCCTACTGTTTTTGACCTACTTTCGACATCGCTTCATGAATTTGGTATCAAATTGCGAAAAAAAATGAGTGGTTGCTTCAATAGTTTGTCGTAATCATTTAATCAGGTCATATAATGCTTAAAAAGTGTACATTTCGTTTGTTTTTTGGCAAATTTTTGGTCCAAATCTGGGAAATAGTAGCTTTAAAATTGCTCAGAATGATTGTCTTGATAAAATCTCGGACAAGTTTGAAATTGGGTCATCTGGGGTCAAAAACTAGGTCACGGGGTCAAATCTTAGAAAAACCTTGTGTGCACTCTAGAGGCCACATTTTTTGCCCAATCAACCTGAAATTTGCTCAGAATCATTGTCTTAATGAAAGCTTAGACAAGTTAAAAATTGGGTCATCTGGGGTCAAAAACTAGGTCATGGGGTCAAATCTTAGAAAACCTTGTGTGCACTCTAGAGGCCACATTTTTTGCCCAATCAACCTGAAAATCGATCAGAATGATTGTCTTGTTGAAATCTCGAACAATTTCGAAATTGGGTCATCTTGGGTCAAAAACTAGGTCACGGGGTCAAATCTTAGAAAAACCTTGTGTGCACTCTAGAGGCCACATTTTTTGCCCAATCAACATGAAATTTGCTCAGAATGATTGTCTTGTTGAAATCTCGTACAAGTTTGAAATTGGGTCATCTGGGGTCAAAAACTAGGTCATGGGTTCAAATCTTAAAAAAACCTTGTGTGCACTCTAGAGGCCACATTTTTTGCCCAATCAACCTGAAAATTGATCAGAATGATTGTCTTGATCAATTCTTGGACAAGATCGAAATTGGGTCATCTGGGGTCATAAACTAGGTCATGAGGTAAAATCTTTGTAAAACCTTGTGTGCTCTCTAAAGGCCACATTTTTTGCACAATCAACCTGAAATTTGATCAGAATGATTGTCTTGATCAATTCTAGGTCACGAGGTCAAATCTTAGTTAAACCTTGTGTGCACCCTAGAGGTCACATTTTTTGTCCAATCAACCTGAAAATTGGTATACACAAAGTTATTATATCAGGTGAGCGCTTCAGGGCCAATGGCCCTCTTGTTACAGGTTTGTGATGGAGTTAGCCGAGGCAGAAGATGGTGTTATAGTGTCAAATGACCAGTATAGGGATCTCATGTTGGAAAAACACAGTTGGAGAAAACTCGTGGAAGAGAGGTACTTATATATGAAACAGGTGTATCAGCCTGCTTCAAAGTACATTAGCCCTTTCCCAAACGGCAAAAATGTAAACTGATTAATATACAAAGCTGCTGCAGATGATATAAAGAAGATCAATAAATATTGAACTTGTGTAAAATATAGACCAGGAAATAATGAGACAAATGGAGAAAATGCCGATTTTTAGCATTTTATTCTTTTGCCTTAATGTTTTCCCAAGCCTTTTAAAGTCCGGATGCCAAAACCAGATGTTGTTGATGGTCTTATTACCTCTCTTACTCTTGTTTAGCCTAAGGATGAATCTCCTGTAGAATTCAGGTAAATGCTTAACTATTTCCCAAAACAATGACTCCTTTTGACTCAATTAAGAGTTTAATCCTTAGAAAATAAGTCCAAATATCCGAATGAAAATTGAAAATTTCTTATTGATAGGTTAGAACATATTGAGAAAAAGAGTAAAAAAATCATTAAACTGTTGTTCTTGTCTTTGGTTGAAAAATATTGAGGAAAAAGTCACAATGTACTGTTAAAGCTAATAGTCAGTCACAATATAAAGGCACATGTTCACGAAATTTACCTAAGTCAACAACATGATGTCAAACTCCAAACTACTGTAATATTGCATGTCATGGTTTGAATCTTGCAGGTTTCTCACACACAGGATTCAGACCAACAAATGCAAAAATGTGTTGAGAGTATGAAAGCTTTCTTCCATTGATTATTGTCCAGCAAGATTAACCCGGGACATCTGCATATGTAATGACCCCACTTCGGCTTTGTTTTGTTAAGACGCTCAACTAACGGACTTTGCACACGAAAATTAAGTTGTCCCGGGTTAACCTTGCTGGACAATACATTTGCAAACATGAACCATAATATTGTGAATGTACAGTATGTGTGTCAAAAAGCATCCTTGTTTTGGAAATGGTCTATAATATGGATTATAATGATCTACAATTCTTTTTCCTGTTTTATAATTTCAGATTGTTGATGTACTCATTTGTTAAAGATAGGTTTATGGTGCCAAATGATCCCATGGGTAGAGACGGTCCTTGTTTAGATGACTTTCTTAGGAAAACCGATACCGGCAGCTTTAATCAAGGGTAAGTGACTTAACCCTTTCCCAAACGACAAAATTTCAGGGTGCTCCAATTTGAAAGCTGCTGCAGACAACAAAATTAAGATTGAAAACCATTGGATTTGTGTAAAATATAGCATAGAAAATATTGAGACAAAAGGAGAAACTGCTGGTCTTCAGCAGTTTCTTCTTTTGCCTCAATGTTTTCCCAAGCCTATTCTATTAGGGATGTCAAAACTAAGTCTTGTTTGGGAAAGGATTAAACACCAAAGGAAAAAATTTGGAGTGTACCACAGGGTTTGATGAACATTGAAAGATATTTTGCATTTTCAATAGCCATTCAGAGCCACATATAACAGAGGATGATGGCTTTCCAAAATACAATATTTCATGTATTGTTCATCAAACTCTACATAGTTGGTACTCTTTAAAATCATCTAAATCTTGTCGAGACGATTTAAGTGAGTACCCACAACATAGGGTTTGGAAATTAATCCTTTCCCAAACAAGACCTGGTTTTGACGTCCCTAATAGAAAAGGCTTGGGAAAACATTAAAACAAAAGAATAAACTGCTGATAATCAGCAGTTTCTCCTTTTGCCTCAATATTTTCTGTGCCATATTATACACAAATCCTATTTTTAACAATATCCATTTTGTCATTTGTGGCAGTTTTTGAGGTGGAGCACCTATCTGTGTCTACCAATGATCCTTTAGGGATAGATAATCCTTCTTATGATGACTTTCTTACGGAAACAGATACCAGCAGCTTTAACCTATTACTGCACAGTGACACCTTTTGACTCCCTTGCAAGAAAAGGCTTGAGAAAACATTGTGGAAAATGAAGAAATTGCTTGTGACAAGCAATTTCTTCATTTTCCACAAAGTTTTTTACCCCAAAATACAACAAAATATTAAATGCATCGACTTAAAATTGTTGCCTGCAAGATCTTTCAATTTGGACCACCCTAAAATTGTGTCGTTTGGTAATGGGTTAATCTAGGGTTACCAGACAACAATTGTGAGTTGTGGAAATTGTAAAAAATCATTCCAATTTGGGTTATAAAATATTGTCAAAAATGAAGAAAGCAATTTCTTCAAAGTGACATTTCAGAATTTTTTGTCATAAATTTTACTTTTATTTTTATCTGAAAGAGCATATTTCCTTATGAAAATTCTGAAAATTTCAAGCCAAAATATTGCGCCGTTTACGAGAAATTTATATTTTTGTGTTAAAATTGAACAAATTGTTGTGGACAACAGTTCGGATTTATATGCAATTTATCGATTATATCTCAACTTTAAATGCATGTTTCTTGCTTATTGGCAACAACTTCAAAAAACCAATAGTATTAATACTCATTAGAATCACCAATCTTGGCATCAAGACATACTTTAAAAAATTGAAATTGGAATGAAATGTCCCTTTCAATATCCACAATGTTTTCTAAAACCGTTTTCCTGAGAGGCGTCAAAAAGCGTCAATATGCGGGAATCGGTCAAACCCCAAAGGACAAAAATTCGGAATATAGAGGTCTTCCACATTTTTATGAGAATTAGCTGCATTGAATCTACTTGGTAGTTCCAGTTGAATTTTACTCTACAGGTTTGTGTAGAAAAATGATTAATTTTGACCATCTGTCATCATAATAGGTTAAATTTTACACAGACTTTTTTGACTGATTTGTACATAAACAGGGATGGTTTTGGGGCGAGATTTGTGCAAATTATCTCATATTTCTGCCAGAAATCTCACTCAAATTTGATAAATGGGAGAAAAATCTCACACAAAAATGTAAAATAGTAAGAAATTTGGTAAAATCTCTCACTGAAATTTCATTTTCTCTCATAAGTTTTGGCTAAATGAGACATTTTCTCTAAAGCAATTTCAGAGCCAGAATTATCCCTGCATAAATATTAAATGTATGAAAATTGTAGAAAATATTGGTTTAGTATCACATCATTCATATTCCCATATTCTTTTTTCAGATTTCAGGGATTTCAACCTATGTCAGGGCAAGGTCAATTACAAGGTCATCAAGGACACTATCAAGGTCATTCTCAAGGTCATCAGGGTCATTATCAACAGAACCACCAAGGTCATTTCCAGATGAGGTCAGACGACTTCCCAAAGTTTCAAGATCACCAAAACGAGTTTAACAGACAATCCAACCCCAATCAGAAATGGAAAGGTCACAACCCAAGGTCAAATATGGGCAATCAATATCAAGGATTTGATGTCACAGATAACGGGTCCAGAAACAAAAGCCCTAGTAAACCCAGTTGGCATGGTAACAAAGGTCAGTTAGTGAAGGAAGGTCAAGGATTAAAAATAAGGTCAGAAGAGGAGACAGACCGTCTGCTTTATGAGCTGAGAGTTATCTTCCCTGAAGACCACCAAGAAGATATCATAAAGAAGATTTTAGCGAACCATGATAAAGAAACGGACCTCATGAAACTTACTAATTATTGTATGAGTGTGTTTTTCACATAATGTTGTATAACACAAGTTTGGAAAGTATCAGCCTGTCCAATTTTCTTTCTGAAATTTTGGTACTATCAATTTTTTTATCAATTTCAATTTTAAAAACTTTATGATTTGTTGCGCAACGAGTTTAAGATAAATTCCTGGTTTAGCAATAGAATTTCTTTTCTTAACCCATTCCCACATAATGATGCTTGTTGGGGCCTGTGCAGAACAATGCTTTGGAAAATATTGTTGAAAATTAAGAAATTGCTTGTATTGTTCAAGATGCAGGAAATGATATTTTATTACGTTTTTTGCGCTAAAGATATTTTGTATTATGTAATTGGATGAGATTGATTCTATTGTGTCCTCATTGGATCATTTTCTTGTCAAAGAAGGTGTTTTGATAATGGCACAAACTCACATGACACAACAAAAACAATTGCAGACAATACAGCACTGATTCGAAATTTATTTGAAGCAGAGAAGGTGTAAAAATGTCATGAATTCTATGGATATAGTGATTGTTTTTAACAGCTCCTGACCAAACAAAATTTTGTTTGGTTGTCAATAACTTTTTATCGGGTCCTCTTTCAAAGATCCACTTCATTCGGATTTTTTGTTTGTTTTCTCATCAACTCTGCTTCAAGCCAAATTCAAATTGGTCATGTATATGAAAATTATTGAAGAGTTACGGCAATTGTTGTTAAGTCACATGATTCCCCATTGTGTGATAGAATTTCTTTTTCTTTCATTCAATATTTGCAACCTAAATATCTTGAATTTGTGCTTGATTATTATCTTATCATATAATTTTATTGTCAGCAATAACATAAAAATGTTTCCCAAACCAGCACTGGTTTTGACGACACTGATTTAATTGGTTTTTGAAAGCAATGAGATAAAGTATAAAATTCTGAAGACCATTTCTTCCCTTTACCTCTATGTTTTGTCTGCTATAAAATAGAAGCAAGTTTAAACCAATCACTAGACAGCAAACTTATAGACAGGTCCAAATTAAAAGTTGTTGCAGACAACAATGTCAAGTGAATGAATTTTAAATTTTGTTCGGGTAGAAAACATTGTGGGAAATGAAGAAATTGCTAATTACAAGAAATTTCGTCATTTGCCACAATGTTTTCCAAAGCTTCTTTACTTTGGAGAGTCAGAGTCAATGTGTGGGAATGGGTTAGATTTGTTGATCTAGAAATAGTTCAGTTATAATCATGCTGAACAATTATTATAAGAAATATGATTTTCTATTTGATACAACTTCTTTCTTTTACATTGTTGATTTTAATTGTATGATTTTATGATTACTGAATCCTGTTAACCATTTCCCAAACAGCAAAACTTTAGACTGTCCCAATGTCAAAGGAATTGCAGACAACAAAATAATTGATGGCAAAAATAGAAAATGCATGGTTATAGTATAGGAAATATTTATGGCGAAAAAGAGAAATTGACAATTACTGTATAAGCAATTTCTCTCTTTTACCTGAAACTTTTCTACTTGATTTTCCAAAATCAGGTCTTGTTTGGGAAAGTGTTAAAAGATTCAAATTGTTCTAATGTTGCTAGTCTGTCTTTATATGTGTCATGTAAAAAGGAAGACTTTTTGCTGCTTAATTACAGTCGACACTCGTTATGTCGACATCGGATAAGTCGAAATTCCGCTTAAGTCGAAGTGAAAGTCATGTCCCGTCCTCAACAATGGATTATCAAAACGTTTCATCAAAATAATTTCGAAACAAATACAGTCATTGAAATGTAGTAGGAAAAGGATAGAAATTGCTCGTATCGAGCAATTTCTTTCCTTTTCGTACTATATTTCAATCATGGACACATCAAAAATGGTTAAATATTATTTTCATCGTAATCAGATGAGTCGAGCTCCAGATATGTCGAGGTATTTTGACGACCCCTCAGACTTCGACACAACGAGTGTCGACTGTACTTTAGTTATTCCTTTCCCAAACAAGACTATATGTTGATACCTCCAATGAAAAGGCTTTGGAAACAGTCTTAAGATTTTGTTGCAAGGGAAAGGGTTAGATTTTCAAAATATATGCATTATTTTAGACTGATGTATTCCTACAATCAGACACATTGAAAATTTAGATACTCAAGTGAATTGGTCAGACATTGTCAAATTACAAAGTACAAAGGCCAACTTGTGCTGCATAAGACAAAATCAAATGATTTTGTAAAGAAGAAGTCTATTATTTATAGCTTATAAACCATTTAGGGAATGGGAGAAAATGCTTGATATAAGTTGTTTCTTTTCTTCCGAGGATTCCTCAACTATAACACTACTGGGTCGTCAGAAGCAGAGCTTGTTTAGGCAGGTCAAATTGAAGGCAGATGTATGTAAAGCATTATACACGTATATTCAGGGTTGCCACGCGCCAGGGAAATGTCAGAGAATTGTCAGGGAATTTTTGTGGGCTGTCAGGGAAATGTAAAGATACTGTCTCGAGACACCTTGAGTTGCCGCAAAATTACCGCGGCGAAATATGTGAGGGAATTTTCCAATTTTGTCAAGGGAATTGTCAGGGAATTTTATTTCCTCCATCTAGTTGCAACCCTGATACTGAATATGTGATGAAATAACAAAGGCAGATTTCCATTTCTGTATATCGTCTGCTACGTTTAAAAGTATCATAACACAGACTTATTTAACCCTTTTCCGAATAAGACCTGACGACCCTTACAGAATAGTATTCGGAAAACATAGTAATCAGCATTTTTTCCTTCTTGTCTCATTGTTAGCTCCACTGGCCGAAGGCCAGCGAGCTATTGTCATGGCGGTGTGTCCGTCGTGCGTGCGTCCGTGCGTCCGTGCGTCCGTTAACTTTTTCTTTAAAAATCTTCTCCTCTCAAACCAGTGGGCCAATTTTGACCAAACTTTGCAGGAATGTTCCTTGGGTGACCCTTTACTTAAATTGTTCAAAGAATTTTGATTGGTCCATAAATGTGGGCGTGGCAGGGCGGGGCTTATCAGACTTAGAGAAATCACAAAATAATTCTTTAAAAATCAACCATTTGGCCAACTTTGACCAAACTTGGCAGAAATGTACCTTGGGTGACTCTTTACTTAACTTGTCAGTGAAATTTTGATTGGCCTATAAATGTGGGCGTGGCAGGGCGGAGCTTATCAAATTTTGAGAAATCACAAAATAATTCTTTGAAAATCTTCTCCTCTCAAACCAGTTGGTCAATTTTGACCAAACTTTGAAGGAATGTTCCTTAGGTGACCCTATACTAAAATTGTTTAAAGAACTTTGATTGGTCCATAAATGTGGGCGTGGCAGGGCGGGGCTTATCAGACTTAGAGAAATCACAAAATAATTCTTTAAAAATCAACCATTCGGCCAATTTTGACCAAACTTGGCAGAAATGTACATCGGGTGACCCTTTACTTAGATTGTTCAAAGAATTTTGATTGGTCCATAAATGTGGGCGTGGCAGGGAGGGGCTTATCAGACTTAGAGAAATCACAAAATAATTCTTTAAAAATCAACCATTTGGCCAACTTTGACCAAACTTGGCAGAAATGTACCTTGGGTGACTCTTTACTTAACTTGTCAGCGAAATTTTGATTGGTCTATAAATGTGGGTGTGGCAGGGCGGGGCTTATCAAATTTCGAGAAATCACAAAATAATTCTTTGAAAATCTTCTCCTCTCAAACCAGTTGGTCAATTTTGACCAAACTTTGAAGGAATGTTCCTTAGGTGACCCTATACTTAAATTGTTTAAAGAACTTTGATTGCTCCATAAATGTGGGCGTGGCCAGGCTGGGCTTATCAGACTTAGAGAAATCACAAAATAATTCTTTAAAAATCTACCATTCGGCCAATTTTGACCAAAATTGGCAGAAATGTACATCGGGTGAGTCTTTACTTAACTTGTTCGTGAAATTTTTATTAGTCCATAAATTTGAGTGTGGCAGGGCCGGGCTTATCTGACTTAGAAAAATCACAAAATAATTGTTAAATTCTTTAAAAATCAACGATTGGGCCAATTTCAATTAAACTTGGTAGAAATGCACCTTAAGTGACCCTATACTTAACTTGTTCATGAAATTTTGATTGGTCCATAAATGTGGGCATTGCAGGGCGTGGCTTATCAGAATGGGAGAAATCACGAGAAATTCTTAAAATCAACCATACTTTGTTACTTTCGACCATACTTTGTTATTCAATAATACTTTGTTAGTAAAATTTTAATTGGTCTATAAATTTGGGTGCGGCAGGGTAGGGCTTATCAGAATATGACAAACCATGAAAAAGTTCTTTAATTAAACATAAATCTTTATTAGGTCAAATCTTAGAAAAACCTTGTATGCCCTTCAGAGGTCATATTTTCTGCCCAGTCAATCTGAAAAGAGGTCAGAGTGATTGTTTTGATGAAATCATTGAAGGATTGAAATTGGGTCACTGGGGTTGAAAACTAGGTCAAGCGGTCAAATGTTAGAAAAAAACTGTTTTTTGTCCAAAAATGGGTGCATGGCAGGATGGGGCTTATCAGAAATCATTAGAAAATTTTTCATTGATTGCCGCTTCTGTAATCACTGGACATATTATGAGTGTACTTTGCCAGAATGTTCCTTAGGTGACTTTTTGCAATTTTTTTATTTTTACTTTGAATTTTCAAAACATCTCCAAGACCATTTTTTATTTGAGACACCCTTCTTAGAACTTTTGTGTTGAATTTTAGTCACATGAAAATCAATTCAACGTTCATTAACCCTTTCCCTAACAAGACCATGTTTTCATGTCTCTGAAGGAATTTAGTGTCAGAAAACTTTGAAAGAAAAAACAAAATGCTGATTATTAGCACTTGCTCCTTTTCCTTCAGTATTTTCTGTTCTGTAATGTTCACAAATTCCATATAGTTTTGTAACCCAATTCATCACCTGCAGTAGCTGTCAAATCTTGACAGTCTGAATTTTTATCGTTTGAGAAAAGAGAAAATGCACTAAACAGTGGATTCTTTTTAACTGCAATGTCTATTTGTCAAGATAATTATTGCAATTAACAGAAAAAAGCTAAAAAGGGAGTATATTGTTCTCAAAATTTTAAGTTTTTGCAGACAGGAAATTGCTAATTTGCAATGAATGTCTTATAACAGGATTATATAATTATTAAGAGTCCACTGTTTAACCCATTACCACACAGTGACGCCTTTCAACACCCTGCAAGATAAAGGCTTTTGAAAACATTGTGGAAAATGAAGAAATTGCTTGTGATAAGCAATTTTTTTCATTTTCCACAATATTTTCTGAACAAAAAAACACCAAAAAATTTAAAATTCCATGCACTTGATATTGCGGTCTGCAACACCTTTCAAATTGGAAGAGTTTGGAAAATGGTTAAGTTTGATGCCAAAATGTGATATACTCTTTTTCTCATTTCAGACCCTCTTGACCCGTGACAAGTGTTTGTGTTAATGAAGAAAAAAAAACAACAGTTTATGATTATTATGAAGAATGATTGATAATTTGTAACCCATACTTTGTTAAATTCTATTTAAATCAAAAGTTTAGATAGACTTTGTTCTTTAGGGGCTATTGCAGACGTTAACCTATACCAGGTAAGTGTGCTGGTGACCAAAACATGCTGCAGGAATCTTTTGAGTATGTAGGATTGTGTATTTCAAAGACAGTTGTTATTTGCTTTCTTTGAATTGCATACATGATTATCACCAGTTATGAAGAGGGCCTCTTTTTGGGATAACCGCCTTGTTTATCACAAAAAATAGTTTACCACTTTCATAGAAAGTGGAAATTATTTTCTATCAATTTAACAGAGATACACATTTATTTAAGTTTTGGAAATGATATTTCAACAATAAACTGAATTTGATTTTCTAGTCTTTAGTAATGTACAGTGTCATGCCAATATTTAAATTATTATAACGTTTTGAACAAATTTAGATTTAAATCTCAAAACTAAACACACAGTGAATAATTTAGAATTGCTAATCGCAATTACTTCCAGATCTTTTACATAGGTTAGCAAAATAACATGATTTCTATTGTTTTACTCCTGTCTGTCTGTCAGAAAACTTAACATTTTGCATTTTCTCCAAAAGTGTTTGACAAACAAAGCTGAAATTTGGTATCTAACTTCCTTTCAATGATATCTATATGTTCCATGTAACCCTTATCAACTCTTAATTAAAAAACTTAACATTGTAGAAAAATAGCCATTTCGGGCATTCATGTTTCACAAACACATCTTGTCTTTCAAGAAACTTACATTTTGTCACTCAACTATTCTATCAATCATGATTTCAACAACTGTTCTTATTTATTTCAGACAAATTTATCAATATTACAAAAAGACTTACCGTAATATCACTTGGAACATTTGTGAACTTTTATTATTATTTCCAAAATTGGAAATGTTATACACATTTTTATGATTCTTGTGTGGAACAGTGAATTGTGAACACTTTAATAGTGAACATTTTTTTATGATTTTTGTGCAACACTGATTTAATTCTAAATACAGTTTTGTGATTTTTATGTAGCTGTGAGTTCATTGTGACAGTGAATTGGAGTATATATTGGAATTATTGTGAACATAAGTTCTACCCTATGTGACTTAAGGTTGTGTACCTTAATATAGATCACTTTGTGTTGATTGCTGAAAGATATAGAGTACAGTGTGACGAAGTTAAAGAAAAGAGATACAGAGGAAAAAGGGACTTGGATTTACCATTGATTTATCCGTTTAATGTAAGAACTGGCTTTTTATTACTTTCTCTTGAATTTTTACACTATCTGCACCTAAAGATCAGAAAGGGATCAATATAAAATCTGGTCTGTCCATTAGTTTGTCTGTTTTTTCCTTGTAAGTTAGAAATTAAGATGTAGTGCTCAAATTTGATATTAAAACAGTTCATAATTCATTGGTATGAATCCCTTAATAACATTGTTAAAGTGACTTATCAAGGTCAAAACGATACATGCTTGCAAATTTACACTTCATACACATGTAGCAGCTTTTATGGTCCAGGGCCCTGTTTTTCTTATGATTTTATGAACATTTCAATTCATTTGTAAAACAGGGTCCTGGTCATCAGACAATGTCAAAAGTTGTCTTTGAATGTCTGGAAAATTTGCCATTTTAGTTTATATTTTCTAATTGCAGAAGGAAAATGCCTCGCAAGAAGAATTGGCGAATGAGTAGAGCCAGAAGAGATGTACTCACGAAAACCACAGCTGATTTAACGGGTGTCTTTGAACTATCAGATGGGGGCCTATCCCACCCTTTACCTTCATCTGTTTTGGATGAAACAGATGTAAGGCCATCTGTGTCTATGGAGGGCGTCTTTGGAATATCAGATGGGGGACTTGCCCACCCACAAAAACCATCTGTGTCTATGGAGGGCGTCTTTGGAATATCAGATGGGGGACTTGCCCACCCACAAAAACCATCTGTGTCTGGAATTTGTTCTGAAACTGTTCTTGATACTGTTCTTGATACTGTTCTTGATACTGTTCTTGATACTGTTCTTGATACTGTTCTTGATACTGTTCTTGATACTGTTCATGATACTTTACCAAATACTGCAGATGATATACTTACTGACACTGTTATTGATGCTAGTGCTGATGGTAATACTGTTCTTGCTACTGAAGTTGTTGCTGAAGATACAGAATCCAACACAATGATTTTCGGAACTTTTCATCAAGGTAATCAAATGTTTGACCCATCCTCTCGAAATCTACAATGTACAGCCAATGCCTTATGCTCGATGATATACACAGAGCTTAGACATCTGCCATCTTCACAAAATCTAGATGAAATTCTAATAGAAGGAGATAGATTACATAGAGAAATAGTGATTGGACTGAAAGCGAGGAATGACTTTCAAAGCTTGCTTTTGAATTTGGAAGAGATCCCAGGTTCTGTAACTGCATTTGATAGACATGTTTCTATTGTGAGAGGAAATATTTTATCTGGTGTATTTATTCAAAGTTCTATCAACACTCATATGTCATCACTTCACAGTTGTTTGAAGGAAGCATTTCACACAACTTCTTATCTTTTATTTATCATTGGTTCAGTTTGTTCTGCAATTTTCAGGCAGGATGGTAGATATTGTTTATTTGATTCTCATTCACATGGTGTTGATGGATTGGTAGATGATGATGGAAGATCATTATTAGCTTCTTTTCTTTCAATAGATGATTTGGTAATGTTCATGTATGCAATGTATCAAAGTATGAACATCGATCTAAATGAACAATTTGACATGATGCCAATTAGATTTGTTATAGGAGAAAAAATCCATGAATCTGAATCCAAGAAAAATGAAATTGAATTTACAAATTGTCCACCTGAGAAATTATCTTTGATTGACATATATTTCAAGGATCAAGCAGAGAGACAAAAGCGCAAACAAGAAGTTAGGTCAGATTATGAAATTGTACACGAACGTAAAAGATTAAAAAGAAATGAATATATGAAAAGTTATATGAGGAAAATTAGGCAGGATCCTGAAAGACAATCTAAGGAAAGATTAGTGGCTAGTATTTCAAAGAGAAAGGCAAGAAAAAATCCAGAAAGGCAAGTCAAGGAACAGACTATGACTAGTATTTCAATGAAAAAAGCAAGACAAAATCCAGAAAGGCAAGTCAAGGAACGGACTATGACTAGTATTTCAAAGAAAAAGGCAAGACAAGATTCAGAGAGGCAAGTCAAGGAACGGACTATGACTAATACTTCAATGAAAAAAGCAAGAAAAAATCCTGAAAGGCAAGTCAAGGAACGGACAATGACAAATATTTCAAAGAAAAAAGCAAGAGAAAATCCAGAAAGGCAAGTCAAAGAAAGGTCAATGACAAAGGGTTCTATGCAAAAAGTTAGACAAAATGAGGAAAGAAAGAAGAAAGAAAGAATGTTAACTCTTAAATCAATGCACAAGTGCCGCTCTAGTAAATTGTATAAAGATTCAGAAAGGATGAAAAAACAGAATAAACGTTCATCAAGATTCAATATGATAGTAGAAAATGAAAGAAATAAGACTAAGCGCCAGAGTCTAAGGTCTAATTTAGATTATAAAATTAAGGAAAAGAGCTACAAAAGTTCAAAGCGATATGGTTCCAGCTTAGACGACTGCATTGAAAAATTTAAGAAGAATGTTTCAAAAGGCCCTGTTTATGTTTGTTCATGCTGTAACCAAACATGGTTTAAACATTCTGTTGTGTTATTCAACAAACTAAATTCTAAATGCTCTTCTGATGCAGTTAAAAAATTTTCTACAAATTACATCTCTGTTGATGATTGTGAATGGCTGTGTAAAACATGCTATGAAAAAATTAAACTTAACAAAGTCCCTCCAATGTCTGTTTTCAATCAAAATGCATTTCCTGTACTGCCAAAGGAACTGAATTTACATCAGCTAGAGGAAAGATTAGTTTCTTTGAGAATCCCATTTATGCAGATTAGAGAATTACCAAGAGGAGGTCAGTTGTCCATCAAAGGGAATGTTGTCAATGTCCCGGTTGACATTCAGCCTGTTATACACAGTTTACCAAGAACATTAGATAGTCACTATACAATACCTGTTAAACTTAAGAAGAAACTTTCATATAATAAATGTGATTTCACTGAAAATATTAGACCTCTGCATGTTTTAAGTGCTCTTCATTGGTTAGTGAACCATAGTGTACTGTATAAAGAATCTGGTGTTAAAGTAGATGATGACTGGATGCAATCAATTACTTCAGATTGTAGTGATACAGTAAAAGAGTTCTTTGGAATGACAGGTGAAAGCGTAAGTGAAGAATTAGATTGTAATGATGATGTGAATTATGACTCTGATCACTTTAGTGAAGTTGACGAGACAGAAAAGGTTATTGGTAATAGTGACACTATGCTGGATGCTGCAGACCCAAATAAAGACAACGCTTATACTTTTGCTCCAGGTGAGGGTCAAACACCACTCAGCCTTTATCAAGATCCTGATGCAGAATATTTGTCTTTTCCTACAATTTTCTGTGGACAGAGAAGAAGTCCAAATGATAAAAAACATGTTCACATTCACTATAGTGATACATGCAAGCTAGAACTGAGGCATATTGATCGCAGAGTAGCATCAAATATTCCCAATATCTTCTTTAAGTTAAAGAAAGTTCAACTGAAACAAATTTCTGATAAAGTCCATCTTGCTTTGCGTAGATGTAAAACAGAAGGTAAAACATTTACTGCCTCACAAATGCTTGATACAAATCATCTTAAAGGTGTTGTGAGATTGGATGAGGGATTTTATATTTTCAGAAGTTTAAGGAATTCACCACCATATTTTGAAGCCCGTAAAAAAGATGTTTTTGCAATGATTAGACAACTAGGATTACCTACTTGGTTTACATCTCTTTCGTCGGCAGATACCAGATGGCATGATCTACTAAATATGCTCTCTCAGATAAATGATGGAAAAACAATGTCTGTGGAAGAATTGGATAACTTGACTTGGATTGATAAAACAAAACTTGTGCAAAAAGATCCAGTTACATGTGTAAGGTATTTTGACAACCGAGTACAAGAATTCATAAACACTGTACTTAAAAGTCCCCATGACCCATTAGGAAAAATAATAGATTACTTTTATCGTGTTGAATTCCAACAAAGAGGTTCACCTCACATCCACATGTTAATATGGATTGAAAAGGCTCCTAGATATCATGAAAGTTCATTAGATGAAGTAACATCCTTCATAGATAAGTATGTATCTTGTGAGAAAAATCCAGATCAACAACTTGTAGAACTACAGATACATAAACATTCCAAGTCTTGTAGAAAGAAACAGAAATCTATTTGTAGATTTGGTTTTCCCATTCCTCCAATGAAAAGCACAACTATATTGGAACCGTTAAATGACTGTAAAGAAAAGCAAAATTACAAAGATTTATTTGTCAAAATACAAAAGAAATTGGATGAGTTGAAGGAAACAAATATTACGGTAGATGATTTCCTTACTGAGATCAAAGTAAGCAAGGATGATTACATCAAAGCAGTCCAAAGCTCATTGAGTGGTCCAAAGGTTTTTCTGAAAAGAAAATTAAGTGAGGTTAGAATTAATGCATACATGAAACCTATTCTAAACGCTTGGGGTGCAAACCATGACTTACAATTTGTATTGGATCCATATGCATGTGCTGTATATATAGTTTCATATATTAGTAAAGCACAGAGAGGAATGAGTATTCTTATGAATGAGGCATGTAAAGAAGCTAGAAGAGGAAATATGGATCTCCGACAACAGGTTAGACATATTGGAAATAAATTCTTGAATAGTGTTGAGGTTAGTGCCCAGGAAGCCTGCTACTTACTTTTACAACAGCCATTGACAAAAGCCTCAAGGGATGTTGTTTTCATTAACACTTCTTTGCCTGAAGAGAGAACATTCCTACTTAAGTCTAAGGAATCTCTTGAAAAATTATCTTCAAATTCTACAGATATTGAAGCAGATAATACCATTAAAAGATATTCTAAAAGACCAAAACAACTTGAAAATTGGTGTTTAGCAGACTATGTGTCCCAGCTTGATATCAAATACAACACTGACAAAGGCACTGCAAGAAATTCAGGTGAAAACATTTCTGAAACATTAAATGAAGAAACCAATGAAGGTGAAAACAATGAAAACATGGATACATATTGTAACGAGGATGAGGTGCTTGACTCAGACACAAATGACTATAATTCAAGTGAGGATAGACAATATTCTATTCCTGGGGGTCGAATTGTTCTCAAAAATGGAATTGTTATAAGTGAAAGGAAACAAAGAAAAGTCATAAGATATGTAAGATTTTCGAAAAAAATTGACATCGAACAGTTCTGTAGAGAAAGATTGCTTCTATTTACTTCATGGAGAGATGAAAGTATTGATTTGAAACAAGGTCATGACTCTTACCTATCAAGGTACAGATCCATTAAAAATTTCATAGAGCACAAAGCCTTGCAGTATGAAAAGAATGCTGATGAACTAGATGATGCAATGGAGCGTGCTCACAATGAGGAAGATTTTGATGATGTTGCCCCAGGCACAGAGCAGTCTGAGCAGGATGACTCAAATATTGGTGCAAAAGAAAGTGAAAGTTTCATATTCTTTGATCCTGATAGACCTGAAAATCAGAGACAAGGTGATATTGCTGGAGATGTTGGTTTAAGTGTTGCTTCTGTAGATATTAGTGTACGCAGGAAAACAATGTCAGACATAGATTACAGGCAATTGATAAAATCATTGAATACGAAACAGAGAGAATTTTTTATTCATGTTTTCCAATCTGTTAAGCGTGATGAACAAAAGTTGAAAGTTTTTTTAACTGGTGGTGCAGGCGTTGGAAAATCTGTTCTTGTAAGTGCATTGTTTGAAGCTTTGCAGCGTTACTTGACATCTAATCCTGGTGATAATCCTGAGAACTGTAGAGTTCTTCTCTGTGCACCAACAGGTAAAGCTGCTTTTCATATAAATGGGGTAACATTACATTCAGCTTTCCGCATTCCAGCAAGCCAGGGTTATG